>JANAVB010040016.1:877232-909732 GCA_029216955.1 Iris pallida | reverse complement strand
CTGTCCTATTTCAATCTCGCTTTCTGCTTCCAGAAATCTGTCTCCACTTTGATCCTAAATTTAAGCATAGCCTTGGTGAGGTTCAGGGCAGTCCTAGCCGCCGAGGACCGATCCGATGCGAACCTGGCTTCGGCACTGGTGACATCGTCCTCGGCGACCCGAACGGCTTGAAAAATGTCCCCATAAGCTAGTTTGCTCCAATTGGACAGGGCTTTCCTCGTAGCCTTGAGCTTGTTGCTCACCCGGGAGAGGGGATTGGATAAATCCTCGCGATTCCATGCTTCCGCGACGATGCCCAAAAATTGGGGGTGCTCGGTCCAGAAGTCGAGGAATTGAAAGTTCTTTTTGGATGGATTCAGAGAAATTGAGATGGGACAGGTTGGCGCGTTAAAGTCCTCGATTTTCTTTTCTCTGCAGGTAAGCGCGTTAAAGTCCCCGATGTAAAGCCAAGGAGAGTTGATGTGGTTTAGGTGGATGTCAAGGAGTTCATTCCAGAGGTGTTTTTGCTCTATAATATCACAACTGCCATGGACCGCCGAGATGATGGCGTGCTCGAGGAGCATGGGATGTTCCAACCAGCGGGAGAGGGCCTGCCGGGTGTCCTGGATACTTCCGATTTTGACATCTTTCGTACATAGGATCCAAATATCGTGTCTGCCAGCAATGGCCGTGGGTAGGCCCAGCAGCAGCTGGATAGATTTTAATCTTTTGGGGGGAATTTTGGGTTCTAGAATAATGAGGATTTCATTCTTGTGGATTTTCCTAAGGCTGGTAATTCTTCTTAATGTGGGTTTGTTCCCCAGCCCGTGGACATTCCAGGATAGGATATTAATTATTAAAGAAGTTGTGGGGGGTTTGTTTGTTCCGCTTGGCAGCAGATCTGGTTTGGATGGTTGTGGTATCTGCAGGTCCTTTCCTGACATTGACCCCGTACTCTGTCTTAGTCGGGGTGGGATGGTCTCGAGTTGATTCCTCGTGTTGGTCCGGGGGAGGGCCGATCGATTCCCCAGCGGAGTCCAGTATGGGGTCCTCTGGAGGAATAACTAAGGAGTCACTGGTGCTCCCAATCAGAAGTATATATTGCTGGAGAGGGAAGCCTGCAGCTAGAACTTGTTGGCCTCTCTGAATTAGGTCTGGACCTAGAATTGCAAGGGCTGCTTCAACAGGGTCTTCGTTGGTGTGTTGTTGATCAATATCGATGGTGACAGTGGTCGCCTCTACGTCCTCCGAGTAGAGAATCGTAGTGATGGCAAGATCGACTTGGGGGAGCGCTGTTTCCGTAGGGGGAGCCGCTTTCCCCGAAGCTAGGGCGTCGAATTGGTTGGAGAGAGTGATAGCTTGGGTGTTAAAGGGGATCAAGGCTTTGCTAGGGATCTCGCTCTTGTCTGACTTGCCGTTACTAGAGCTGAATCGTGTGTGTGAGTTTGGAGAGGTAGAAGGGGTGCCTTGGGTGTCCTCCCCTCTGTTGGCACTTTATCGTTCCGGACAGGTTTCTTCTTGAGTTCTGGATGGAGACGGTGGCAATGTTTTGGGGTATGACCTCTTAAATGGTAGTGGTTGCAGAACAAAATATGGTTGTCGTAGAGGATTTATTGGGTGTGGATCTGGTTGTCCAGCTCGATAGTGATAAAATTAGGTGGTTCGAATGAAAGGTCGAGTTCCACACAGATTTTGGCGTAGTGAGCCTTGGTGAGGTTGCTTGTCTCAGGTGCAATTGCCACATACGTGCCGAAGGAATTGGCAATACGCCTAAGTGCCGTCGGGACAAAGTAAATGAGGGGTAGATTGGATAGGGTAACCCAGGCGGCGACCTTCGCTGAGTCTTCTTTGGTGCTAAAGCTTGTCGACCACTTAATGATCTTTATCTGGTGGGAGTCAATCCTGTACGTGCCTTTAGACCACACGGTCCTATGGTCAAGGTCGAAGGATAGGTGGAGAAGAATATGCCTAGGGTCGAGGGGTACTACTCGATAATGCACCGATAGTCTCCAACTGGCTATCTCCACCTGCACCCTGGAGAGTTTGGGGCAGCCAGTAGAAAATTTGAGGATGAAGGAGTGGGGGAAGAAGGATGACAGAGAGGTTAATTCCAAGTCGGAGAAAGGAACAAAAGGTACTGGGGAGTCCCGGGAGTACTCGATGTCCGGAAGATGAACATCAGGGAAAAGGCGACTCTGCTCATGAGCTAAGTCCGGGTGCAACTTGGCGGCGTAGGACGCCGGAGCTGAACCGGACGGGGAAGGGGCGAGTGACTTCCCGCGGGGAGGCATGGGGGCGATCAGGGGTGGGCAAAGCAGGGAACAAGGGGAGTTGGAGGCGGGGTCCGCCGGAAGACCCCTACCAGGGAAAGAGATGGGGGGCAGCCGAGGGAGGGACGGAATGATGGCTGCACTGCGCGCAATAGAAGACGCCGCTAGCGATCCAATCGCGCCGGGAGACTAGCTCCCTGAACCGGAGCGCCTGAGACTCCCGAGTCGGCACCGGCCAAGGCGAGTGGTACCACCGGGGGAGAGGGGGAGCTAGCCGCAGGGACTAGGGAAACGGATGGTGCCGGGCCCGAAGACTCGATGGCCGAGCCGGAGGACGAGGGGAGGGCAAGGAGGGTGGGGGAGCAGCGGGAAAAGTGGGAGGGGGAAGGTCCGGGGTAGCGAGCATAGGGAACTGCGAAGAACCCAACGAGGAAGGAATAGCGTTGGGCACAAGGGGCACTACGGGGGATAGATATACGTAATGAGCAGGGGGAAGGGACCCGCCCTGGAGCGCGGGGAAGGATGGTAGATGATACGCGTTGAGTATAGAGGAGGATTACGCGGAAGGAGAGAGGGGAGGGAATACGTGGCCTGTGATTGGAAAAAATACACGGAAGAGTCTGCTTGGGGCCGGGCGTAAGGTCCAACAGCATGCGAAGCATAAAAACCATGGCTAAGAACTGCGTAAAAGGCAGGGCTAATCCCTCCTCTAAGACCAGCATAAAAGTCCGAGTGGGACCCACCAACTTGAGCAGAGGGAATGAGAGCAGCACGAGAAGGAAGTGATTGAAAAGGTGGGCCCCTCTCGTATGGGGAATAGCTGCTAGCAAGCACGAGAGGCCAGGCATTGGGGGACCTACAGCCTGTACTGCAGGGGGCTTCCAACCCGAGGAGACGTCCATCCCATTTGAAATTTGAAGAAAGGGAATAGGCGCCAACCGAGAATCGAACGCCGGGGCATTCTTGGCCCAAGGAGGGGCAGCCTGGCTACCGCCGGGAGTAGCACCCAAGAGAAGGTGGATGCCACGCTGGGAGGGAGGCGAGAGAGAGAAGTCAGAGGAGGCGGAGCTGCCGAAATGGGGCAGGTAGGGGAGTGAAAAGTGGGGTGACGAAGGAAGAGGATGAACAAAGGGAGAGGGGAAAGAAAGGGGGGATGACTAACCAAGGCCAGGCGCTCGTCCGGCCAAGGTGGAGCCATCGGACACCGGAGGGAGGGAGAGGGGAGCGTCGGGAGGGCTAGATGGACAAGGGGGAGGAGTCCCTAGGGGCTCCCCAGCGGGGAGAGCAGCAGCTTGGAGCAAAATATTATATATTAATATTGTATATATATATATATATATATATATAGAGGCGGAAAAAAAAAAATATATATATATATAGAGGCGGCCGAGATGTCATGACCCGCACCCTGTTTAGGGACACGAGCACGTGGGTACGTCTAGCCTACGCCGCAGTATCGACGGTAGAACACTGTAAAAGGTCATCTAGAATATATATAATCTAAGACACAAATATAACCTGTCAGAGAATGTACTCGCCTGCTGTCCTGAGCTGAGCAAATTGAAACTACAACTCACTCAATGAGCCACGAACGGTCAACTCACACAACAGTCTCCTAACGCTGAAACAGACATTACCAACATTCTCAGAATGGTCAAATTAGCTAGAAATGCCTACCCATAAGTCTAATTCTGGATACAGGGGTAAAACGATAATTTTAGGTCAAAATAATATCCGCCGTTGGACCCACTTTGCACCAAAAAACGTGCCAGAATCTACGGTCTCCAAAGTCATCAAACTATATGTCTACAGGTCCAGTTTGATGAGACGAACCCAACGGTATGTCCAATTTTGGATTCTGGTGGGCTGTGAACAAAATCACCCATTGAGTGGGATTGTGGGCCCGCCAAAATGGCGTCCCGATTAACGGTCTCAGAATCGGACCAAACTTGACATACAGGACCAAAAAATAATACGGTCCTGTTGGCACAAGTTTCGTCTCGATATGACGAGCGTGCACAAAGTAATTGACAAATATGTAAAAGGTCGATACGGTGAATTTTTGACGGATACGCATCAAATTCGTCGCGCACACGCGACCAATTTGAATTCCGTTAAAGCCCACATGTCGACGAAGTCGATACGCATCTTTCGATATTTTCGGTTCGCGACCATATCGCCCGGATTGACGGGACGGACGGCGTATCGGGACAATTTTTATAAAAATTCACCTTTGAAAATCAGTTTTTTCTCCAACTTCACAAATCAATAACTTTCTATACAATGCATGAAATTTATTTCTACAAAAAAGATTTTAAAGTCCTATAGGTTGTCTACAAGTCCCTTCAGACCGATTTTAAAAATTCGCAAAATGCTGGTCGCAAATCGGCCACAAAGTTGGAATTTCAGGACAGTTTCTAAACCCAGAAAATCGAGTTTTTTTCTCAATTTTGGAACTCATTTTTCATCGCACATGGTGCGAATCGGCACGAACTATTTGAAGAAAATTAAAGGTGTATATGTTGGGATCATACCTGACCAAGTAGTTCGCAAAACGACGGAGCGAGGAAGGAGAAATCTATTTCCGAAGTTGGTCCTTCGCTGACAGTTTCCGTGCGCGGGTGGGATGCTCGTTGCACGTTTTCCGGCGATGGACGGCCACGGGTTGGTCGACGGCGACGTCGGGGTGCACGTTGGGTTGGGTGTGACTGCTAGGGTTTATTTTTTGTGAAAATTTCTCTCTCTCTATCGATATATATATATATATATATATATATATATATATATATATATATATATATATATATAAATGTACATATATACTATAGTTTCGTTTGATTTATAAACGGAAAGGGGGCCGCGGATTTAGCTGCTGCTGCTGGACTTTGCGGGAGGGGGGTGCGTGAGTGCTTTTATTTGTTTTTATTCCTTTTTTTTTCTTTTCTTTTCTTTCTTTACCTTGAGCTATTATATATATATATATATATATATATATATATATATATATATATATATATATATATATATATATATATACACACACATAAATACATGCATACATACATACATACTTACATACATATATTATATACACATATACATATATTTATTTATATAAAATAAACCCATAATATTTACCCATTAATATATATATATATATATATATATATATATATATATATATATATATATATATATATATATATATATATATATATATATATATCCCATAAATAGAATAATAACTAAATATATATATATATAAATAAAAATCAGAATTTATTTATAACAAAACTAAATATTTTATTTTTATATATATTAAATATATTAAACTTTTATAAATAAAAACTCTATCAGTAAAATACTTATTTAAATAATAATATAAAAATACTAACAATAATATTTAAATAATATTAAAAAATAAAATAATGTAAATGACCATATTAGCCTTATTCAGAAAAAGTGGGGGTGACAAATCTACCCTCCTAAAAAAATTTCGTCCTCAAAATTAGAGCAAACTAGCACAATAATATTAGCAAGAATAAAGAAAAAAATACCTCAAGGCTCGAAGAGATAAGGGTAACGCTCCCGCATCTCGTCCTCCCTCTCCCAGGTAGACTCTCCTGAAGAGAGTGATGCCTCCATGCAACACGAACCAAAGGAATAACTTGGTTCCGAAGCACCTTTTTCCGACGATCCAAAATCTTTACAGGCTGCTCTGGATAGCGGAGAGTAGGCCCCATCTCTAACTCGAAGTGATCCAAAACATGACTAGGGTCTGCCACGTACCGCCTCAGCTGCGACACATGGAATACGTTATGGACTCCCTCAAGCGTAGGCGGCAAGTCTAGTCGATAGGCCACTGCACCGACCCTTCCAAGAATAGTGAAAGGTCCGATGAAGCGCAGACTAAGCTTCCCGCCTCGGCCAAAACAAATCGTGCCCCGTGTCAGAGAAATCCTCAGGAACACCATACCGCCAACCTAGACGCAAGACAAGACTCAATACAAGATCCTAAAGCAAACAATCACCAACAAGCACAAACAGAAAAACTGATACTAACCTCGAACTCTAACGGTCTCCGGTAGCTATCGGTCCAATGCCGTTGTCTATCCTGAGCCACCCGAAGTCTATCTCTGATCAACTTAACATTCTCTGATGCATCCACCACCATCTTCGGGCCAAGCAAAACTCTCTCACCGACATCGTCCTATGACAAAGGAGTGCGACATCTCCGTCCGTATAGAGCCTCGAATGGCGACATCTCTATACTGGCCTAATAGCAGTTGTTGTAAGCAAACTCTACCAGGTGAAGATGGTCCTCCCAAGATCCTTCGAAATCTAACACACAAGTGCGAAGCATATCCTCAAGTGTCTGGATGGTCTTTTTTGACTGCCCGTCTGTCTGGAGGTGATACGCGGTACTGAACTTGAGCTGGGTGCCCAAGCTAGTATGCAAACTCCTCCAGAAGTGGAAAGTAAAACGACTATTCAGATCCGAGACTATGCTCATCGGAACTCCGTACAATCTGATTATCTGCCGCACATACATCTCTACCAGCTTCTCCGTAGACAGTCCCACCTTGAAAGACAAAAAGTGGGCCAATTTGGTCAATCTATCAACGATGACCCAAAATCGTGTCTTTCCCTCCTGAAGATCGTGGAAGTCCAGATACAAAGTCTATAGTGATGTGCTCCCACTTCCACTCTGGAATGGGTAGTGGCTGAAGCAGACCACCTGGCCTCTGTCTCTCGGCTTTCACCTGCTGGCACACTAAGCATCGAGAAACAAACTAAGCTACATCTTGCTTCATGCCATACCACCATACGTGCTCCCTCAGGTCTCTGTATATCTTGTTGGCTCCAGGATGCATAGAGTACTGGGAACGATGCATTTCCTACAGAATCTTTTCCCGAAGCTCTCCACTCAGAATGCACAATCTAGTACCGTACCTCAGTGACCCATCTTCGGCTATAGAGAAATCGTCTAACAATCCGGCCTGCACCTTCTCTCTGATACTCCTCGAGGTTACATCATCAAACTGTGCTGATCTGACTATGTCCATCAACGCAGACTGAATCTGTAAACCCTACATCTGAACCTCTATGCCTAGAACGATCACCTCGATACCCAAACTATCCAGATCGGCCAATATATGACGATCTATCGTCAAATACATAGCGACTAGATACCTGCTCAAGGCATCTGCAACTACGTTGGCCTTCTCTGGATGGTACTGCAAAGAGATATCGAAGTCCTACATCAGCTCAAGTCAGTGCATCTGCCTCATGTTCAATTCCTTCTGGGTGAACACGTACTTCAAGCTCTTGTGATCCATAAAGATCTCAACTTACTGGCACACTCTATCTAGGATACTATACTACACTTATGGGATACTACCTTCTATTTTCTTCCTCAAATGAATGCGGGTAAATAAGTAGCATGCGTGGCTCAGTTGAATGGGACACAAGGTCATGTGGGTAGTAGCCTTAATGTGGGTCGTGTCCATATTCTGGATCAACAAGTTTGGGTCGAAATGGTACCCTCAATTCGAGTCGGAATTAAAAGTAACTTTCGTGGGGTGAATCAAGATTGGGTCTTGTGTCAGAAAAGTTATATGATAAAATAAAGCACAAGATGGTGTGCCTGAGTGGGACACGAAGGTCATGGGCATAGGGTGTCTTGTCTAGATCATCAATATGAAGTTGGTTTTGAGAAAACAACTAGTCTTGTGCTCCTAATTTAAAAGTCATGACAATGTGCATATGATAATCATAAATAAAAGTAGGAATGGTCAATGGCCTAAATTGATCCAAAAGTTGTACAATACAAAGATAGTACAAGAGAACGAGTTTGAGTGGGACATGATATGTCAAAATGAAGATAATCTTGTCTACTACAAACTCATGAAGGAAGTTTCCAAATATTGACATCTTTGACACTCCAGAAATCAAAGTCACGGAAGAACATTCGTCTATCTTGGATACTCTCTCTATGGTGTCTACCCAAGTCTTGGCGCTGTCTACACAAGATAATAACTCATCTATATGATACTGGAATGATACTCCTATACTAGGTTGCTCATGTCTCTCCTCCAACTAGACACTAAACTGTTGGTGCCAAAACTTCTATAACACTTGAAATACTTTATCTCTAGCTACTAGGGTACTTCTCCTATTCTGGTACCTAGTGCAACTCCTACCTTAACACTTATTAATCACTCTGGGTTCTCATCTATATTTAATTTTCAACAATCAAATACAATACTTCCTAACTATGCTCTAAACTATTAACACAATACTCAAGGACACAAACTAATTGCAAGTCACCAAGCCATCATACTACGAAGAACCTATAATGAAATGAGACTCTGCAAGGACCTGGACTAAATAACTGAAACTATCCCTACTCCTAAGCTAATTGAGGATAGAACAGAATCTATAATAATAGAATTGAAATGATAGAGATGACATGTTAGGACCCTTCTCAAGAGACAATCTGATAATCATACACGTCTGTCCTAAATCATGATACTCAGAATCCTTGCCACGCCAGTAAGCAAGGTTGCGATAAACAGTAGATTCCATAACTGGGTATGCACCTCTATAATCATGTCGTCTGGGATACTCGCCACGCCGACTAGTATGGCTGCGAGAAGTCCCAAATCTCATAACCAAGATATGTACATCCGAAGTCAGGTCACTATGTTTCTGCCACGCTGGCTAATATAGCTGCGATAAACTTCAGGTTCCATAACCAAGTAGACGTTTACCTTCCCTGTTATTCCCGTCAACATATGTTATCAGAAAGGTACCATAATTCAGGCCATAAAATTCATCTCGATATGAAAAAATCAAAATCAATGATGATCCAATAAAATCAAATTCAATAACAAGAAGCAAGGATGAAGAAAAATAAGAGGAATGATTTCAAGTTGACGTTTAAAACAAGATTCCCAAGGGTCGTCACAGGAATCTCTCAAAAGTCCTAAGCAGAGAGATCAATATAGAACATGATAGGATATTATCAAGGAGGGACAATTTATTTCGAAATGCAAGAAGAGGTTGTCATGGTAATCAAAAGATTGGTATTTTCCTAATATGTGATTGAGTAACTCCTATCATAACCTAAAACCTACATCCTAATGGCAGGCTCGTAATTAGTACTCTAAGTCGAGCACCATTATGAAATCATACTAGTTACGACTCTGACCTACATGGGCCACCATAAAAACGTGTCACGACCCGCACCCTATTTAGGGACACGAGCACGTGGGTACGTCCAGCCTACGCCGCAGTATCGACGGTAGAACGCTGTAAAAGGTCATCTAGAATATATATAATCTAAGACACAAATATAACATATCATCTCTGTACGAAGGAATATAACCACAACTCAATCACATAATTCTAAGAAAGATAAACACGATGATAAAGATAAAGATAAAGATGAGATAAATAGTCTAAAATAGTACCGAGCCACAATCACCAGTTCAGAGACCAAGACATAAAATAATATCCCAAAATAAATACTACAAGTCTCAAAGTATTAAACTAAAACGTAATCAAGACAAAATCTTGGTGAACTAGGTCACTACTGGCGGTACGTCCTCTACGAGTACCGGGTCCACAGGCTGGTCCTGGTCGTAGGCTCCATCTATGCCAAACCCATAGTAGGTCGGGCAATCTGTATCTAAATCCTCTGAAAAACAACGGGGGTTATCCTGTCAGGATATGAGCAAGTACAAACGCCAATAGCAGTTCCATAGAATTGACAAATACTATAAGAGACAATCATAATAAAATACAAGATAGAATATCAAGACTGAAAGTAAAATGGTACAAGAGAACTGGATATCATGTCATGTGTGAGATATAAGATAAAACTAGAATATAAATAAATGGAAAGTAATCTGCGGTATGATGTAAACATAAAAATAAAGTGCCATGAGATATTAGAGCGTTATGTGATCGGCTTGGGTCAAGATCAGGCTGTTCCATTTGATCGGCTATGCACAGGTAGTATAATAATGTAGGGATTAGGACAGCCAAAATGGAAAGCTATGCACAAGTAGTATAAGGTCAGGCTACACCCTACGTGTGGTGAGGGTGGAGCTATGTACAAGTAATAAACAAGTAGGGGTAATGATCACATAACCTCTAATAACTCCCCTATTCTCGAGTAGTATAATGAATCCAGACATGACAGGTTATGACACGGGATTCGAAGAGCAGGGGGTCAGTCTACTCCCAAATCGGTGTCTATACAAGTACAAGAAATAATATCGAACAATGTACTCATATACCAGGTAAACCAGGAATGACATCTCATGACGAGATTCACGTATACTAGTCCGTGTATCCTCGTGTCGAGAATCAAGTATAACACTACAACTAAATTGAATATAGTAGATATTAAGACAATAAAAACTATCAGAGAATGTACTTGCCTGCTGTCCTGAGCTGAGCAAATCGAAACTACAACCCACTCAATGAGCCACGAACGGTCAACTCGCACAACAGTCTCCTAATGCTAAAACAGACATTACCAATGTTCTCAGAATGGTCAAATTAGCTAGAAATACCTACCCATAAGTCCAATTCTGGACACAGGGGCAAAACGGTAATTTTTGGTCAAAATAATGTCCGCCGTTGGACCCACTTTGCACCGAAAAACGTGCCAGAATCTACGGTCTCCAAAGTCATCAAACTATATGTCTACAGGTCCAGTTTGACGAGACAAACCCAATGATATGTCAAATTTTGGATTTCGGTGGGCTGTGCACAAAATCACTCGTTTAGTGGGATTGTGGGCCCGCTAAAATGGCGTCCCGATCAACGGTCTCAGAATCGGACCAAAGTTGGCATACAGGACCAGAAAAATGATACGGTCCTTTTGGTGTAAGTTTCGTCTCGATATGATGAGCGTGCACAAAGTAATTGACAAATATGTAAAAGGCCGATACGGTGAATTTTTGACGGATACGCATCAAATTCGTCGCGCACACGCGACCAATTTGAATTCCGTCAAAGCCCACACGTCCACAAAGTCGATACGCACCTTTCGATATTTTCAGTTCGCGATCACGTTGCCCGGATTGACGGGACGGACGGCATATCGGGACAATTTTTATAAAAATCCACTTTTGAAAATCAGTTTTTTTTCTCCAACTTTACAAATCAATAACTTTCTATATAGTGCATGAAATTTAATTCTACAAAATTTTTTTTAAATCCCTATAGGTTGTCTACAAGTCTCTTCAGACCGATTTTGAAAATTCGCAAAACGCTGGTCGCAAATCGGCCACAAAGTTGGGGTTTCGAGAAAGTTTCTAAACCCAGAAAATCGAGTTTTTTCTCAATTTTGGAACTCGTTTTTTGTCGTACATGGTGCGAATCGGCACGAACTATTTGAAGGAAATTAAAGATGTGTATGTTGGGATCATACCTGACCAAGTGGTTCGTAAAACGACGGAGCGAGAAAGGAGAAATCTATTTCCGAAGTTGGTCCTTCGCTGACAGTTTCCGTGCGCGGGTGGGATGCTCGTTGTGCGTTTTCCAGCGATGGACGGCCACGGGTTGGTCGACGGCAACGTCGGGGTGCACATTGGGTTGGGAGTGACGGCTAGGGTTTGTTTTTTGTGAAAATTTCTCTCTCTCTCTATCGATATATATATATGTACATATATACTATAGTTTCGTTTGATTTATAAATGGAAAGGGGACCGCGGATTTAGCTGCTGCTGCTGGACTTTGCGGGAGGGGGTGCGTGAGTCGAGAGCCTAGCAGCCATCAATTTAAGGATCTCCGACGAACCGGATTCCCTTCGATGGACCCCCAACTCTAGCGGGCAGTTCTCTCTGGCTTCCGCCAGGATTATCGCAAGAGGGACCGGTACGTCGTCCCCCCTCATCGCCCCTTACTGGCAATCTTGTATCCTGTACAAATGGTCGATCTTGTTTGGAGGGACCATAGACAAAAGCTTCCCACTGACGACTCTATCACCTCCTTCGGCTACAGCCTTACATCGAGATGCCATTGCTGCGCCTCACCCCAGACGGAGTCGGTTGAGCACGTCTTCCTATCCGGAGACCTGGCAATGCATTTGTGGACCAGCCTTAACACCAAGCTCCGACAGAGTCACTACCCTGGGGGCTTTAACGATCTGCTCGCCCCCTGGGCATTTTCTTATGGCCGTCAGATCGTCGCAGCCATCGATATTTGGATTTTGTGGAAGAATCGGAACAAGTATAGGTACGAGGGTCGTCCATTCCTCCCCTACCAGATCGTTACTGAGGCCCTTTGCCATATCCATAGAGTGTGGAGGCGCTGCTCTCACTCCGAGGACAGCCTTTGGTCCGTCTTGGACTAGCACTCTCCTCCCCGGACGGTTTTAGGTTTTTTCTTTTTTGGCGCATGGCGCTTTTACTTGTATAGGCTTCAACATTTTGCGCTTGATACTTCAATAAAGTTCCTTTTCCAATATATATATATATATATATATATATATATATATATATATATATATATATATATATATATCACACACACACACACACACACACACACACACACACACACACACATATATATATAACTTGTAAATCATATTTATTCATGTATATATATAAGAAAATCATTAGGAAGATAACTAGAGCCTAACCAATGTATCACCTACCTAAATACCATATCAAAACTGAAATCAAGGCTCAAACTAGCCTATGGGGCATTTCTACAAACACTTGGTGTGTCACCCTCGGATTTCTTCCAAGGGTGGCACAAAACCTTATTATACTCCCAAATGAGGACTCAATAGAGCCTCTAAACCATTCCTAAGGGTCATCCCTAGACATGGGTGGGTTCCTATGGGTTCCATACCAAAATTTGGATTGAAAAGACAAAGTTAGAGAGAGTTATATCTATTGGGAGTGGTTTCCAATGAACAAACCAATGGACACAAACCCGACATGAACTTCTCTAACAAATGGACTATCCTCCTTGCTCCTAGATCATCAATCCTTCACTACTAAAATCTGCTCATTTTGTGACATAAATTTAGCGACGTTTGATTAACGTCGCTAAATTGTGTACATTAGCGACGTTTTAGTGAGGCGTCGCTAATCATCGCTACTAGCGACGAAGTAAGCGACGAAATAACGACGTATATTAATTACATGAGCTAGTCAATGCAAAACATCGCTATGACATCGCTAATAGCGAATAATTTAGCGACTGTCGTTTGAACATCGCTAAATTCTAATTATATCCCCTCCGCCGATTCATTTCCTCCTATTTTCCTCTCTCACTCTCTCTCCTCCCCCCTCCGGCGCTCTCACTCTCTTCGGCGGCGACTCTCACTCTCTTCGACGACTCTCCTCCCTCTCCGGTACGTGACTCTTTCCCTCCCTCTCCCTCTCTCTCTCTCTCCGTCTATTTTGGTTGTTGGTGGTTTAGGGGGGTGCGGGTGGCTCGGAAGGAGGTGCAGGAGGGATGCGGGTGGTTGGGGGTGGCTGGGGGGTGGGGCAGGGGGGACGAGGGCGGCTGGGGGAGGGAAGCTAGGGTTAGGGTTCGGGTTAGGGTCCATTTCCATCCATTTTACTCTCTCACTCTCTATCCTCCCCCTCCGACGCTCTCACTCTCTCCGGCGCTCTCACTCTCTCCGGCGACTCTCACTCTCTCCGATGACTCTCACTCTCTCCGGCGACTCTCTTTCTCTCCGGCTGTTTTGGTTGTTGGTGGTTGGGGTGGGGGTGCGCATGGCTCGGGGGGAGTGACAGGGGGGATGCGGGTGGTACTGGGGTGGCTTGGGGGTGGCTGGGGGGTGGGGCAGGGGGGACGAGGGCGGCTGGGGGAGGGGAGCTAGGGGTTGGGTTCGGGTTAGGGGTGGGTATGTGTGGGCGGCTGGGGGAGGGGAGCAAGGGGGTGGGAGCGGCTGGGAGAGGGGAGCAGGGGAGGAGTGGAGGGTTAGGGTTCGGGTTAGGAGTGGTGTAGGGGAGGCTTGGTCAGGGGCACCGATAGTGCCAAAAAATCTGATAATTTAGTAATAATTATTTGTTTTCTGACACAGAAAAATGTAATACTCTGATTCGAACGCACCGATAGTGCCGATATTTGTAACAAGTAGTTTTGTTGGTTGGTTAATTGGTAACATGGTGATCGGGACATATAGTCCCTGCAGCCATTCGACTGGCGAGACAGAAACTATGGCATGGTGATCAGGACATAGTCCCTGCAGCCATTCGACTGGCAAGGCAGAAACTATGTAGCCGTAGATAAAGTTGACTGCCCTCCGACCCTCATCCCTTAACAATGATGATATGACAAACTATCACTATATCTTATATAGTAGTAGATGATGTCTTAGTATTACATTATGTGAGTTCATCTTGATTCTGTTACATTCTTCTGATACTAGATACGATAAGAACATATACTACACCATATGTACAGAACATAATGATCCACACTAATGTACGCTAGAATGAATTTTGTGTTATGTTCTGAGCCATCCGTTCTCACACTTGGTGATCGGGACATATAGTCCCTACAGCCATTCGACTGGTGAGACAGAAACTTTGGCATGGTGATCAGGACATAGTCCCTGCAACCATTCGACTGGCGAGGCAAAAACTATGTAGCCATAGATAAAGTTGACTATCCTCAGACCCTCATCCCTCGGCAATGATGATACGACAACCTATCATTATATCTTATATAGTAGTAGATGATGTCTTAGTATTACATTATGTGAGTTCATCTTAATTCTGTTACATTCTTCAGATACTAGATACGATAAGAACATATACTACACCATATGTACAGAATATAATGATCCACACTAATGTACGCTAGAATGAATTTTGTGTTATATTTTGAGCCATCCGTTCTCACACTTAATTACTGTGAGAGCGCCGGAGAGAGTGAGAGTACCGGAGGGGGGAGGAGAGAGAGTGAGAGAGTAAAATAGGGGGAAATGAATTGGTGGGGGAATATAATTAGAATTTAGCGACGTTCATACTAACGTCGCTAAATTAGTCGCTATTAGCAACGTCATAGCGACGTTTCGCGACATATAGTGCCGATATTTGTAATAAGTAGTTTTGTTGGTTGGTTAATTGGTAACATGGTGGTCGGGACATATATTCCCTGCCGCCATTCGGCTGGCGAGGCAGAAACTATGGTACGACATGGTGATCAGGACATAGTTCCTGCAGCCATTCGACTAGCGAGGCAGAAACTATGTAGCCGTAGATAAAGTTGACTGTCCTTCGACCCTCATCCCTCGGCAATGATGTTACGACAACCTATCACTATATCTTATATAGTAGTAGATGATATTTTAGTATTACATTATGTGAGTTCATCTTGATTCTGTTACATTCTTCAGATACTAGATACTAGATTCGATAAGAACGTATACTACACCATATGTACAGAATATAGATGATTCACACTAATGTATGCTAGAATGAATTTTGGGTTGTGTTCTGAGCCATCCGTTCTCACACTTAAAACACATATGAATTAGAACTGTGTGTCAATCTTTGTTTTTGTATTTTCGGCGAACCCAGGGATTAGATTCTGTATTTTGTATTTTGACTTTGTACGTATTTGGGGATATTCAGTTTTTTCGTTGAGGATACTGAGTTTGTACATATTTACGGATATTGATTTGGTTTGTTGAGGATATTATATATTAACATTGTTCGTTGCGGATAGTATTTTTTTTTTTATATTTTTTGTATATTCTGGAATGTATTGTTCGTGCCGGTGTTGAGTGTTCCACCGAGGGGGGCGGCGAACCCAGGGATTGGATTCTGTATTTTGTATTTCATATTCTGTATTTTGGCTCAGGCTCCAGCTCCCGCACCATTTGTATTCTGGAACCTATTTTTTTATATTTTTTTAACTTAGTGACGTTTTTAGCAACGTTCACATTAGTCGCTAATCATTAGCGACGTTAATAAATGTCGCTAAACGCGTCACTAAATGCTGACGTGGCAACACGTGGCACCATAATTTGATGTCAGCTCGTCATCGCCAAAACATCGTAAGAGTGTCGCCAAACGGCGACAACACTATAACGTCGTCATTTACGTCGCTAATTAGCGTCAACCAATAAATGTCGCAAATTACGTCGCTAATTAGCGACGTTAATAACGTCGCCAAATAACGTCGCCCTAGCGACGTTTTACGACGTTTTCTCGTTTAGCGACACGTTTTTTTTCGTCGTTCCCGAAACGTCGCCTTAAATGTCGCTAAATTAATTTAGCGACTTTTTTACCGAGGTTAGCGACGTATTTAGCCGTCGCTAATTTGACAAATTTTTATAGTGCTTGTAGGCTCCTTCTCCTTGAAAGAATATGAGGAATGGTAGTGGAAAGGGTAAAGTTTGGAGAGAAGACAATGGTGGGAAGATCTTGTTTTGGAAGGAGCTCTAAATGGAAGATGGAGGCTAAGGAATTAATGAAATGAAATGGAGAGAGCCCTTGCCATATTGTAACCCCTCTTTCCGAAATTTTGATAATATTTTTATTTATTTATTTTGAATTAAATGGTGATTTTATAATTTTATAAATAATTATTTAGTTAATTATTACGGTAGATAATTGTAGCCATAGTTGAGATTTGGAGTACAAGGTGACTAGGAATCATGGCACGGATAGCTCAGTGGCGTGCTTTGACTAGTGTTTAGTCATGGTAGGGGAAGGTCGAGCCATAGTGATGTCCTAACTAGGAAAACCAGGCCAAGTTACGAATTAACCCTTACCGAAGTTTATTTATTTATTATTTATATTATTGTGTTAGGGAAACCGGTTATACCATTTTAGTCGGACTGGGCCGAACTGAGCTCAAGCCCATGTGGTCATACGGTATGTCCAACGACATTCGTGTTGGTGTATTCTAGCATGATTGTGTTGTATTTCGTTCTAATGATCTATTGAATATTTTCTAAATATTCGTTAATTAAATATTATAAATATCGTATTAGTGGATAGTCAATAATATTTGTGTAAATAGGTCCCTGTACATTTTTGGGATTATTGGACGGTGCATAATGGTATATACACCATTATTGGATTGTTGAATTTCGTTATTATTATTATTATTATTATTATTATTATTATTATTATAATATCAAGGATATTATTATACAATACTATTTAATATTAATTGGTTATATTATTCCATGGTCAAATAAATGTGCATGGGTTAATATGTATATATAGGATTATATAAGTATACGCGTATAAATGGGAATGTGTATATATATATATATATATATATATATATATATATATATATATATATATATATATATATATATATATATAGTGTATATGTATGGAGGTGTATGCATAAAAATATATTGTATACGAATGTGTGTGTGTGTGTGTATATATATATATATATATATATATATATATATATATATATGAAGATGTGTGTATGAATATATTTAAATATGTATTCGTGTGTATATATAAATATATAGTAATATATATACGTATATGTGTATATATATATAAATATATATATATATATATATATATATATATATATATATATATATATATATATATATATATGTATATTAGTAACTAAAAAGAAAAGTGAAGCAATAGTAGCCCAGCTGCAAGTCTCCATACCCGCAGGCCCAACCAACCATCCCCAGCTGACCCAAGGGGCTAAGCCCCAAGCCCGCGTTTAATTATCTAACCAGAAGACATATGTAAACCCGACCCTACGCACAGCCGAGTGTATATATAGAGGAGTCGGGAACGTAAGGGAAGAAAAACCCTAATCCTAAGCGTGCCACCGCGACTCAATGCCCCCACGATTTCCCCACCACCCAGACGAGCCTCCCCGTCGGGTGCAGCCGCCGGTCACCGACCGGAGTGGCCACGGCAGCGTCAATACGCGATGTGATCAAAACAGGATAGCAGCATGCGTGGACAGGTATGCCCCTTCCTATCGCATTTTCTTCGCGTATACTAGATCAAAGTTGATTCCGTAAAATGTCGTAGGGAGCCTATATAACCCCCCTCAGATCCCTAACAAATATATTTTATAGAGGGATAGCGAATCTCTCGAAAAATTGAGATGAATTCGACCAAAAATCACTGTTTCTGAACAGTAGGGATGAGTCAAACATCCAACTTGACAGGCATCTTCTGAACCAAACATTAGGGGATTTCAAAAACTATTTGATGACAGGCCTAGACAACCTATAGGGCTTGGAATCCTTTTTTGTAGAATCGGATTTCATCGACTGTGCGTCGAGAAATCGGATTCCCAAATTGGCGAAAAACCTATTTTTGAAATATTAAAATAATTAAAAAAACCTTCGATACGACGTGCGTCCCGCCAAACCGGGCAACGTGGTCGCGAACCCAAGGCACCGAAAGCTGCGTAACGGTTTCGTGGTCGTGTGGGCTTTGACGGAATTCAAATTGGATGCGTGTGCGTGACAAATTTGATGCATATCCGTCGAAATTCACCATATCGTGCACTTTGCAAATTTCTGAATTACTTTGTGCACGCTCGTCAGATCGAGACAAAACTTGTGCCAATGGGACCGTATCACTTTTTTGGTCCTGTATGCCATGTTTGGTCCGATTCTGAGACAGTTGATAAAATTGCCGTTTTGTGGGCCCCACGGTCCAACTCAACGGGCAATTTTGTGCACGGCCCGCCGAAATCCAACTTTGGACATACGGTTGGGTTTGTATCAGAAAATCGGATCTGTTGACATGTAATTTGATGACTTTAGAGACCGTTGGCTTCGGCACGCTTTTCGGTGCAAAGTGGGTCCAACGGCGGACACCGTTTTGACCAAAAATTATCGTTTTGCTCCTGTGTCCAGAATTGGACTTAAGGATAGACAATTCTAGCTAATTGACTATTCTGAGAACATTGGTAATATTTATTTCAGCTTCCGGGAACTGTTGTACGGGTTTTGACTATTGTGGCACATTGAATAGTTCAGATTGTCGGTTACACCAGC
The DNA here is from genome assembly GCA_029216955.1 of Iris pallida. Taxonomy (NCBI): domain Eukaryota; kingdom Viridiplantae; phylum Streptophyta; class Magnoliopsida; order Asparagales; family Iridaceae; genus Iris; species Iris pallida. Next base: position 890,475 of record JANAVB010040016.1, on the reverse strand, counting down.
ACAGGACCACAGGCGAGTACAGTTTATTGTTTGCATTTTGATATTGATCTTTACTATATTTCATTGATTAGTCATTGGTTATGTGATTTTTATACTCTATTATAAATTGTTGAGTCGGGAATGAGAAGTACCAAGGATGTGTGATCCGACCGTAGACCGTATTTATTTTCATGCAGTAGACATTGTTGACCGTGCTTATTTTTTTGCAAGTAGACCTCGTATACAGTGCTTATTTTTCATGCAAGTAGACCTCGTTGACCGTGCGGTGTAGTGCCCCAGACCGATCACATATCAAAGGTACTTCTAACAGTTGGGGAAAGTATTTTGTGTCTATTTATTTGCTATTGGTTTTCCGTATTTCCTGTTTATTTTCAAAAACATGTAATTGATGTCTAACCTCTGTTGTATAGTCATTTTCTTTATTTGAAATTGTATGAATTGTGTTCGTTCCATTCCTGACTGGAAACCAACATTTTTCAGGTTAGCCGTGGATTCACTTAGCTTGGGGAGTGACGGGAATATTTACAGACAAAAGCCTAGAGACTAGTTAGATAGTTGAGTTGTTGTCATTCATTTATTCGTACAAGTTTATATTTTATTACAAATATAAAACTTGTGATCATTGTAAATTAAATTAATTTTATGAATGAGTATTATTTGTGATTTGGCTCCTCATGGCCGTGACAGCGTTCTACCGCCGACTCTGCGACGTAGGCTGGCTTGGACACGTCTCGTATCCGTTTAAAAAAATGGGTGCGGGTCGTGACACATATGGCCGACAACGCCATCTATGTTAGGGCATTAATTTAGATTGTCTAATTAACCCTCTAATGGTTGTCCTTGGCTAAATAAATGTATGTGAAGGTTTGGAGTTATTTTGGACATTGGCTTAATCCTTAAATGAGCTAATTGGTCATGAATAATTAGTCTAATGGAACTAGTCTAATGAGTTGGTTTGTGGGCTATGTCTTGCTAATTATTGGGCTCTGAGCTTGTGTTAGCTAACCGGGTCACTAACACAAGTCAAAATCTAGACTAGCCCCTAACCTGACTAACAAAACTCAAATAATCCAATAATTTCATACAATATTCCTAAATAATATTTACAATATATAACAATTTGTAAAACGACAAAATTACCCTCATTTTTGAAAATAGGCAGTTACAATCCTACCCCCCCTTAGAAAAATTTTGTCCTCGAAATTTAAGTTGGTTGTACTCTTCTCTAGGTCAAGCCCCCAACAATCAAAGTCTACAAAATTCTATCCAAAGTTATACAACATGCAATTCTATGGAATTGAAACAAACATGCATGGATTTAGCCTCTATAGTGTCATATTATTACAGTCTCCATTGGGGTTTTCTATTAATCAAGCATGAACATCACATATGCAAGCTAAAGGTACTAAGAAATCAATCAAGCAATCAATAGATGAAATGAAATAGGAAGAAGGAAAGAACAAGACCTAACCTCCTAGACCATCATCTACAGCGTTGGCCTCCTCGATCGCCATCGCAAAAGCCCTGTCCTGACGGGTATATCCCGCTGCTGGTACGGGGCGTGATACGGTGGCACAGGTGGCTTAGCTAGACTCCTTACCTACCCTTGATACTTACTCCAATTATTCTCTTACATCAATCTAACTAAATACTCAAGACCTAGGGTTATCTTTGACTCATCCTTAACTCACTGGTATGTACCACTAGGTACACTATATTAAGACTTCTAAGTTACTATTTGTAGGAACCTTCCTAAATTTCTGACATTATCTATCACATAGCATTAGCTCTAATGCTTGACGCTCAAGGGATACAGTCTTACTAAGGTACTTCAAGGATCTGGCCTATATCTCACGTGCTCAACCATGAACCACTCACAAACCCACAAGTTATACTTCTAACAACCAACACAAATACTCAAGGCACAAACCTATCTGCAAGCTACCAAGCCACTATACCATCCAAGGAACTTCAGGAATAATAGAATAAAACCCTACAGGGAACTGGGCTAGAGGGACTAAGGGGATTATATCCTGGTTTTTCTTTATGCATGTTATACTATTAGATAGACAAGTTTTATGTATCTTGCTAGTCCCATGAGGACCTGGTGATCTCTCCAGGCTTAGTTAGAGATGAGGACTTCCCGGAGGTTTACGGTTCTGGAGTCGAGACTGGTGACGTACCTTTACAGGAGGATAAGATAGTGCTCGAGGACTTCTATTGAGACATGTTTCTTCATTATAGACTTGCTACTTTATTTTCTTATTTTCTTACAACAGACTTGTAGTAGATGATTATTTATTTCTTTTTACTGTGGATTCAGGATGTCTTACCTGTACAGTTATATTTCCTTTACGACTGGATATTTTCTATTTATCATATTAGACTTTGATTACTTCTTGGACTATTATTCTGTGTGGATGAGATTAGCTGTGTACCTATAACTTATATTATATTATTAGTTGTTATCTTGATTTATGGCTTAAGCATTTCGCTAATAGGCTTGTTGTGAGGTTTGACCCATTGGTGAAGTGTTTTTGGCATGTAACATATTTCTTGACCTACATAATTTGGGACTGGGCGTTAACTGGCATGTATACACATTCCTAATCCTACGTATTTTGGGACTGGACATTACAACCACCTCGTCATTGTCTTCCTTTTCTTTTTGATCTTTTTCTTCTCCCTCATTCTTCACCATCCTGATCTTTACCTCTTCTTCTTATTATAAGTCTTCGTCTTCGTCTTCTTCTTCTTCTTCTCAACCTTCTTCTTCCTCTTTCTCCTTCTCACCCTTCTTCTTCCTTTCCATTTCTTTCTGATGGTTTCTAGAACCATAGAATGAGAGAGAGAAAGAGAGATAGAGAGGGGGGGAGTGGAACGGAGGAGTTAGGTCAAGAAGAAACAGGCCGGGTTGTGGGCCAAGAAGGCTGGGCTTCGGGTTGGGCTGAGAATTAGAGCAAAAAAAAGAAAAAAATAAAACAAACGAAAAAAGAAGGGTGGGCTGGCCTAGTGGGCTTGATCTGACCTATGACTGGGTAGGGATGAGCTGATTTACATTTAGTGTTAAATAGAAAATTAGTATTATTAATATTTTAATTAGTATTTATTGATTGTATTTAATAATTTTATGGATACCTAGATTTTTGTGTAATTTTAATATTTACTAATACATGTTGATTAATCATTAGAAATATTTTACTATTGCTAATATATGTTTGTAATATTTTAACTAAACCTATTTACCATTAATAATATATATAAATAACTTAACTAAAATATTTTATAGATATTTTGCTAGCGGGTATTATTCTAAATAATAGAATAAGTAGTTAGTTTTTAGAGTTATCCTATAAAGCCTAACCATAATTTTTTTAAACATTTTAAGGTTGATTTAGAGACATTGTCATCGTCCGTTAAAAGGCAAGTCCTTTCATGACTTTCTTACATTTACTTCATGTGGTGACTTGTTTCGTATTAGGCATGTTGTTTATATGACTTGATCATGTACTTCTGGTATTCATGTGCTCTAGTTCTGGTACTTATCATGTTCTTTTGTTCTTGTACACTGGGGAGGGTAAATGCTTACTACAATAGGATCAAAGCCAAACTGCTGGTTAGGTCATGTGGATAGCATAATCACACACCTGTGCACATGTGATTAACCCGTACCTTTATTCATGTACTTTGTCAAGCCGGTCACATATTTAGTAAGTATTTCAAATCATGAGTTATTATCTTCTTGTTTCATGTTTCACTAGATTATAGATCTCGAGTGATTCAGAATAGTCATGTTAATGGCATCTTTACTTGTGTATATAGTGTATTTGTCTTACTGTTATGGATTGTACTTTGCTCTTTTTTTGACTGGATTATTGACATATTAGACCAGGACAAAAGGATGTGGATGATATTAGATTGGAAGACAACTTCTGGAGGACTCTAGAAGAATAGAATATATCGTTTAGATGTATCATATGCTTTGTTATAGCATATGTATACTGTTGATGGTGAGGATTACTAGATTTTCTTCGAAAATTGGATATGTAAGGTGTACCCAAATCTGATAGTGGACAGGTGATTCTATGAGTGTGTGCTGGGATATTTCCTTTTATTAGTTCTATGATTGATCCAAGGATTGATATCATGATCATTGGATAATTTATGAGGTATAGACTGCCTACCACCGCTGTTAGCAACATTGTAGGCTGGGAGTGTCTGACTCGCATCCAAAAATCGGGCATAGGTTGTGACACATTTTTAATGGTGGCCCATGCAAGTCCATCTAATGGTGCTTAGGATTAGAGTATCAATGGGAGCCTGCGATATGGGAGTGCTCAAACACAACTTACGCTGATTGTATCTTTATTACCTCTGTGAATCGTTGTATCTTCTCAAGTCCTATGGAAAGGAGATGCAGGCCGTGTTTACAATTCCACGATCTCCGAAGGATTATCTTTCACCTATCTCCATAATTATTTAGGGAATAGGTCAATTGTTATTTTAGAGTTTTGACTCCTCCTTTAGCAAACCTATCATCAATGACTAATATTTTTTGTCTCTCGGATAAATTATTTTAAATTATTTGTTTGTTTTGGCAACTTCCAATTTGAATTTCCTTGGACCAATTCGAATATTCTATTTAAAACCATAAGGACAATAGATTAGGTAATATTTGTTTTTTTTCCATTGACTATAAACAATTATTTCCCAAAATGATTCCATCATAGGTCGAGATTTTCCTAAGAGCCAAAGATATTATTTAAGCCAAGCAGAATCCTCACTCTCTCTATTTTAGCCAATTCAATTATCTAGTCACTTTTGATCAATTCAAATTATACAGGTTTTCTATAAATTATTGAAATAGAGAAAGGTCCAAGAACATATACTTCTCTTATTTCCTCCTTGTAATCGATTGCTTGATTCTCAAGAACCGATACTTATACTTGAGAAATAGATTGTAATGACCTGCTCCATACGGTGCATTACGATGAGTCGTTGAATCGAAGAGTTACGTTGACCCAAAATATGTATTGATGCAAATCGATGCATTGAGTTAGGTTAACCGAAAGAACGCATCGAGTAAGTTCGATGCAAGTGTTAAGATGGCCCGAGGGAAAGCATTGAGTCAGTTCGAAGATTCTAAGAAATTGAATCGATGCAACACACAATTCCGATTCGAAGGAATATTGATTTAGTTGGTTTTGTGTGCAGGTTATACGTTTACGCTGAAATATAAGAGGTTGACTTTTTGCCTTACTTGCAATGGTGTCCGTAAAACCAAATCACCGCCTCGCAATGGACTGAGGCATAGGCATGGTATGCCAAATCGGTTGGATAATTCAATGAAGCACGAAGTGCTGGAATGACTAAGTTAGAAGAGTTGGCCGTGCAATAAAGTTATGAAATCGAGCCGCAATGGCTCGACAAAATGATAAGGCGTATCGGCTTAAGGTGGGAGGACTTTGACTCTTCTTTTCTACTCCTTCATGACTAAGTAAAATACATCGTTGTATGTTAAGTTAATCTATCGAGACCACAGGCGTAGCTCGATCGAGAGATGAACATAGTGCATGTTGAATACTAGATAGAACAATTGAAATGAAACGTATATCAAATGTACGAGTCACTATTGAACATTGAATATTGCACAGACGAGCACCTCGGTGCACAACCCATAAGAACATGGGATAACTATATCGATAAGTGCCCCAGCGTACGAGTCGTTCGTGCCTTCGCACACGAGTTAGAAGGCTAGTACATTGAAGGACTATTGAGGCGAGTGCCCTAGTGCACGAGCTATGAACATTGAATACTAGGGCACAGAACATGGAAATATGGTATCGAGGCATGTATTGCATGCACGACTCAAATAATAGAGACAATTGTTGTAACTCCCTAAACCTATTTTCGTATATTGTTGAATTGTTTGAAAAAAAAATCTAAAAAGAATCATTTTGGCTTAAAATGATAAATTAGTTATATTGAATTTTATTTGTTAAATTTATTTCATTTTCTTAATTCTAATTTTTTGAATATTGATTAACTCATAAATATTTTGATTTTTATTAATAAATTTAGTTTATTCTATTGTATTAGTTTTGTTTGTGATCAATAATGGTAAATTAAGTTTAATTAATTAATTCCAATTTATTTTCAAGTATTAGCATTATTTCTAGTTAATTTATAAACTTACGAATACTATTTTAAAGTCATGTCTTCTTACTGTTGAATTTTATTATGTTAAACTAAAAAAAAATTAGTTTTGATTAACTATTTTTTGTAATTATTTATTTATTGTAACTAAGAAGAATAATTGTTTTAGTTATAAATAGGCAAGTTTTGATTATGATTATGGGTTGTTATCAACTAATTCTGTTATTAACTAATTTTGTAACTAATTGAGAGTAATTAAATTTGTTTAAATATTGAAAATCTGTTTTGGAATTCGAATTTGAAATCTGTTAGAAGTTATAGTTGAAAATCTGTTTTTATGTTGATTATGAAAATCTGTTGAAATCATTTTTTTTATTTAATTCTGTTTGAATTTGAAATCTGTAATTCTGTTACTAAACCTATTTTCAGCCCCCAGATCTATATTTTATTACAATACTGCCACTGTTCTATACCCCCAGATATATAGTTATTTACATCTGTGCCACTCTATATTTTACTATAAATATTGTACATACTTAATATTTTATTATTATTTTCTGACACTGTTAGTACACATCACTCTCTCTCTCTACACGTCACTCTTTCCTTCTATAATTTCTCTCTCTCCTCTCTCTGTCCTCTCTCTGGTCGGGGAGCCGGAGACCACCGCAACCTCGCCGAGATCGGCCGCTACTCTGGCTGATCACCGAACGCCACCTTGAAGCTGAGCCGAGCCGGCCTCGACTACAGCGTCAGGCCTCGACTGCAGTGTAGTCTCGAAGACTATACCACCTCGGAGACCGTACTGCCACCTCGAGAGGGGAGATGTCCCTTCGAGCTCTATGCAGTCATGAAGATCACACCGCCCCTTCGGTTTCCTAGGAGCCACTGACATCATTCGGTTCCCGAGGAGGCTCACCAATCGCCACCTGCTCGTCGACTGGAGATCCGTCGTCCAGTGGCCGGATCTGTTCAGCCACCACAGCGCCTAGCCAGATCTGGACTGAGGAGCTCAGATCCACCGCCTGTTGGTTCGCTCGACGTTTGGCTCGCCGAGATCCACCGCCTGGATCACCGCGGACGCCACCACCTGGAGATATCGGCCGTCGTGTTGCTGAGGACTGCCACCACCGTGGATCGACATCCTCGCCAGGCTGGTAAGCTCCTCTTGATCTTCTCGATCCCCTTTCTTGTCCTTCATGTTCCTGATCTAGAAATTAGGGTTTATCATTTGGGGATCTAGGGTTTCTGTGTAGAGGATGAAGTTGTTTAGGGTTTCGGACCTAGTGAAGAGAGAAAGACCTAGAGTTCAGATCTAGAGTTTGGGGCTGAGACTGAGGAAGAAGACGATGGGAGAGGGGAGCTAACTCTCGAATGTTCGGCTAAAGGAAGAAGATGATACCTAGGGTTCTTGAAGTCTAGAGGAAGGGGATAATGGGAGGAGAAGAGCATGGAGACTAGGGTTAGGCTGCGACCATGGAGAGGAAATGCCGGAGTTAGGGTTCAGGCGAGGGGAGAAGTCGGCCAGAGGAAATGAAGCTGGAGACGAAGAGGGTTCTGTCGGTTAGAGTGTGAGAACGATAGAGGAGAGAGAAGAATGAAGATTATATGGTGGGGTTGTGGGCCGGGTTTTTGGGCCAAGGAAATGTGCTGTTCGTGGGTTTAGTATAAGCGATAAATTGTAGGGTATTTTGTTAAGTGTAAATTATTTTGAGCTGGGCTGGATTGATTAAACAGGAAGTTAGGTTGCTCTGTTAGGCCTGTGTGTCTGGGCTGGGCTCTAAGCCCAGAGGTTGAAGTTTAATTTAAATTAATGCTGATTTTCTGTATAACTGTGGGCTTTGGCTTCAAGCCCGAGTTTTAATTGCTTAATTTTATTTTAAATAAGGGAATTTGTCAATAGTTTGGGCTTTAAGCTTTAGCTACTGTTCTTAATAAAATTCTTCGTTACTTTGGGCTAGTATAGTATTTGTTGGCCAATATTTATTAAATTCTTCTAATAATAAATAATTGTTAATTTCTAGTAATTCATTAGATATACTTTTAAAAGTGTTTCTATTTTTATCAGTCATCTAAAATATTATTAGTAAATTGGTTCATCAAATGATTAGTTAATATTGATACAGTTAATTTTTGTCTTAGTAATATTTTATAGTAAATAGTTTGCTAGTAAATGTTTTCTAAAAATATTGTTTTAGGCATTTTAAACTAAATATTATTTTTAAATAATTTATCTAAAGTTTTATTATAAGTTTTTTGTTATCCTAGTTAGTAGTTATATAAGTTGTATAATTATAATTATTACCTTGCTAATAAATATTTCTAAAAACCTTATAAAATTTTAATAGATTTTCTAAAAATATTGATTAAGCTAAGTTAGGCCTAAAATTAGTACTAGAGTAAGTTAGTAATATCTAGTTAGCCAATGATCTTACTTTAAAAACCCTAACAACTTGTACAAAATTATAACAGGTGACTTGCATCCATGCAGTATTACTCACGTGCTTCCAAGGCGAGGCAAGTACACTGACTCGACTTGTACTCTATATTTCTGTCTTACCTTCATGTGCCATGTTCTTATATCGGACACGAGATACACACGATTGTCTTGTACATTGTTTATTGCTTGTGAGTCATTATTTATTGCGGGGATTGGGGGAAATATTAGCTTTTGTGTGACCACACCCAAAATAGGTAATTGTGGATAGCCTAATCGTATACTTCACGTACGATGAAGCCGGATCTTGTAGAATTGATTGACTCATTGACTCATTGCCTCATTGATTGATTGTGCTCCTAAGCCGGTCACACATTAGTTTTAATATTTCAAATTGTCACACTTGCATATTGATTGTCGTGTATATTGTATTGTCTTGATTCATTGATAGCCATGTTCATTGTCTAGCATATTGATTGTCATCCGTTGCCTGCAGTTTTATACTTTATTTTTGGTACCATAGTTTCATTTTCATTTATGGTATTTTGGTTTCACCTTGTATTCTGTACTACAGATTACATTGTATATTGCTCTTGTCGGGGTTGTACTTTGTTTTTTTCCTGACAGGATACGTTGCAGGTGAGTGGGAGGCCACATGGAGCTTGTGATTGCATTGGATATTGCAGCTTTCATTTTATTTTATTTTTTGGAGATTGTATTTTGGATATTCATTATTGTATCGTTATTTTATTTGACCGGATTTGTCTCGGACTGATTTTGTACTAAAAAGACTTGATGGATATTGGTGATCATTTTTGGGAACGTTATAAAAGCTATGTTATTTACATTACGTTATGACTTGAAGTTTTCCTTAGTATTGTACAGCTTACTTCGTCGTGTCCATCGACGAAGGCTGGGGGTGTCCGACTCGTATCCGATTATTCGGGAGCGGTTCGTGACATATTTTTAGTGGTGGCCCATGCAGGTCTATCCTAATGACACTTAGGCAATAAAGTGTTATTGGGGGACCAGCGAAAGCTAAGGAAAACTCATCACAGCATAGGAACCTTGGGAAAATGGTTTATGGTTTATGGTTTATTGTTATTGATATTAAATTTGAAATTGATTTTACTTATGATTTTAGATTAGTTTATGATTTTTCTAGGATATAGCAATCAACAGTTTATTTTTCTATTACAGGACGGTCGCCACGATGAACGCTGGGACTAGTGAGCAGCCTGTACCCAGTACGCAGGAGCAGATTCCACCGCCTCCGCCTCAGCCGCTTCCTCTGACGATGACTTTCGATGGCACGCAGATGATGGCCATGTTCAAGAAATTCATGGAGGCGCAGAACCACCAGGCCATACAGTTCCGAGCGACGATCATGGACGTGCTCCGAGTTAGGGAGCCAGCTCTGCCAACACCATCGGCACCAGCAGCGCCGAGGCCAGAAACTGCCAAGGAATATCAGAACCTCTGCCCGATGGATTTTTGGGGCAATGAGGGGATAGTCTACGCAGACGAGTGGCTGGAAAATGCTGAACGGTCATTGAAGATGGCGAGGATCCCGGATGATTTGAAGGTCGAAGTTACGAGCATACAACTTTTCGACATTGCTAGGGCTTGGTACGGGAGGAGCCCCAGTTAGCGGAGCCCGAGGTTTCCTGGAAGGATTTCAAACTGCTGTTCCAGGAGAAGTTCTTTCCGGATGTGGAGCGGGACGAGCTTCGAATGCAGTTTGAGGTGTTGCAGCAAGGGAGTATGACTATGGCACAGTATACATCAGAGTTCACTCGACTCAGCAGGTTCGCAGAGAACCTAGTCAGCACACCGAAGGAAAGGGCTTGGAAGTTCAAGAAGGGCCTCACCAGGGAGTTGCATCATGCAGTAGCTATCAGCCAGGCTACTACCTGTGCGAGCATCCTTAAAGTTGCTCAGGAAGTGGAGAAGGAGATGGATCCGAAGCTTAAGTGGGACCGAGACATTGGTGCCAGCAGTTTCCAGGGTCCACCGAAGCGGACCGACACTCAGCAGAGGCCACTTCAGTATCAGTATCATGTTCGAGCACCGACATCGCCGAGGCAGCAGAGACAGATTCAGACTCGGATATACTTTTCTTGTGCATACTGCAAGAGGCCGGGATACCGTGTTGAGGAATGCCGTAAGAAGTTAGGGCAGTGCTTGATTTGTGGATCTGCCACTCACCAAGTGAGAGATTGTCCTGCAGCTTTCACTCGTCAGGAGTCAGCATCAGAGCAACAGCAGGAGGATCCAGTCTTTGAGGATCAGTAGTAGCTGCAGGAGAGCAGCCGGATGGACCGTTATCTTTCTTACTTTCTTGTAGTAGCTGGATTTCTTTTGTATTGCCTATTTTGAGGCTTGACTCTGAGTTTTTCTTGCATTTACTATTTTTGTATTTTCTAGTGACTACTTGTTAGTCCTTGTTATTTTACTCCATAAATAAATCATTAGTTTTTGTTGTCTTTAATAAATTTTGTTTGATTTTATACACTGTAAAATCCTTAAAATTTTGAGGACAAAATTTTTGTAAGGGGGGTAGATTTGTAACTTCCTAAACCTATTTTCGTATATTGTTGAATTGTTTGAAAAAAATTTCTAAAAAGAATCATTTTGGCTTAAAATGATAAATTAGTTATATTGAATTTTATTAGTTAAATTGATTTTATTTTCTTAATTCTAATTTTTTTGAATATTGATTAACTCATAAATATTTCAATTTTTATTAATAAATTTAGTTTATTCTATTGTATTAGTTTTGTTTGTGATCAATAATGGTAAATTAAGTTTAATTAATTAATTCTAATTTATTGTCAAGTATTAGCATTGTTTCTAGTTAATTTATAAACTTACGAATACTATTTTAAAGTCATGTCTTCTTACTGTTGAATTTTGTTATGTTAAACTAAAAGAAAAAAAATAATTTTGATTAACTATTTTTTGTAATTATTTATTTATTGTAACTAAGAAGAATAATTGTTTTAGTTATAAATGGGCAAGTTTTGATTATGATTATGGGTTGTTATCAACTAATTCTGTTATTAACTAATTTTGTAACTAGTTGAGAGTAATTAAATTTGTTTGAATATTGAAAATCTGTTTTGAAATTCGAATTTGAAATATGTTAGAAGTTATATTTAAAAATCTATTTTTATGTTGATTTTGAAAATCTGTTGAAATCATTTTTTTAATTTATTTAATTCTGTTTGAATTTGAAATCTGTAATTCTTTTACAAAACCTATTTTCAGCCCCCAGATTTATATTTTATTATAATACTGCCATTGTTCTATACCTCCAGATCTATAGTTATTTATATCTGTGCCACTCCATATTTTACTATAAATACTGTACATACTTAATATTTTATTATTATTTTCTGACACTATCAGTACACATCACTCTCTCTCTACACGTCACTCTATCTCTCTCTATAATTTCTCTCTCCTCTCTCTGTCCTCTCTCTGTTCGGGGAGCCGGAGACCACCGCAACCTCACCGAGATCAGCCGCTACTTCGGTTGATCACCGACCGCCACCTTGAAGCTGAGTCGAGCCGGCCTCGACTGCAGCGTCAGGCCTCGACTGCAGTACAGTCTCGAAGACTGTACCACCTCGAAGACCGTACTGCCACCTCGGGAGGGAAGATGTCCCTTCGAGCTCTGTGCAGCCTTGAAGATCGCACCGCCCCTTCGGTTCCCTAGGAGCCACTGACATCATTCGGTTTCCCGAGGAGTCTCGCCAATCGCCGCCTGCTCGTCGACTGGAGATCCGTCGTCTAGTGGCCGGATCTGTTCAGCTACCACCGCGCCTAGCCAGATCTGGACTGAGGAGCTCAGATCCACCGCCTGTGGGTTCGTTCGACGTTTGGCTCGCTGAGATCCACCGCCTGGACCACCGCGGACGCCACCACCTGGAGAGATCCGCCGTCGTGTTGCTGAGGACTGCCACCGTCGTGGATCGATATCCCCGCCAGGCTGGTAAGCTCCTCTCGATCTTCTCGATCCCCTTTCTTGTCCTTCATGTTCATGATCTAGAAATTAGGGTTTATCATTTGGGGATCTAAGGTTTCTGTGTAGAGGATGAAGTTGTTTAGGGTTTCGAACCTAGTGAAGAGAGGAAGACCTAGAGTTCAGATCTAGAGTTTTGGGGCTGAGACTGAGGAAGAAGACGATGGGAGAGGGGAGCTAACTCTCGAATGTTCGGCTAGAGGAAGGAGATGATACCTAGGGTTCTTGAAGTCTAGAGGAAGGGGATGATGGAAGGAGAAGAGCATGGAGACTAGGGTTAGGCTACGGCCATGGAGAGGAAATGCCGGAGTTAGGATTCAGTCGAGGGGAGAAGTCGGCCAGAGGAAATGAAGCTGGAGACGAAGAGGGTTCTGTCGGTTTGAGTGTGAGAACGATAGAGGAGAGAGAAGAATGAAGATTATATGGTGGGGTTGTGGGCCGAGTTTTTCGGCCAAGGAAATAGGCTGTTCGTGGGTTTAGTATAAGGGATAAATTGTAGGGAATTTTGTTAAGTGTAAATTATTTGAGCTGGGCTGGATTGATTAAACAGGAAGTTAGGTTGCTCTGTTAGGCTTGGTGTTGGGCTGGGCTCTAAGCCCAGAGGTTGAAATTTAATTTAAATT
>JANAVB010040016.1:497735-807488 GCA_029216955.1 Iris pallida | reverse complement strand
TGAAGGTACTCAATCACATTAGAAAAAAACTCTTAATCAGATTCCTTTTATCTAAATTGTTGCTTATTGTCTTCCCTTAAATAAACTATCCTCTATTGCTATTTTGACTCATTTTCAGAAATTATTTCTTGTTTGATCTGTCTCCAGGATGGTCGAGACTAGATCACATCGCCCTGGTCAGGGGGACACTGATGAGAGGTCTGCCACCTCTCGTCCTCAGCAGCCAGCCCCCGGTACCTCAGCTCCAGTCATGCCAGCTGGGGTGGATGCTTCAGCTGCATTCGGAGGATCCCCTCCACCAGCAGTGCACAGGTCGAGTCCGGTGATTCCAGAGATGCTCTAGCAACAGCAGCCACCTTCGGGGAACGTTGACGCAGTCCAGCTGTTCACTTTCTTCCAATAGTTCATGGAGGCCCAGCAAGCCTAGCAGCAGCGTCAGACTGTAGAGTTTAGTCGGGGCATCAATCTGGCCCTGACAATAGTTGAGAGGGCATCCAAGACTTCTAGAAGATGCACCCCAGGGACTTTAGGGGTACAGAGGGCATTCTGTACGCTGATGAGTTGATTGAGCATATGGAGGCGATTTTTAGACTAGCAGAGATTCCAGCGAGACTAAGATGAGGTGGCGGCCAGTATGATGCAGGATTTGGCCCGCAGGTACTAGACAAACCCGAGGGTTGGTACGGTTGGGCAGACTTGGGCAGCCTTCAAGAAGCGGTTCAAGAAGAAGTTTTTTTCCAGATGCAGCGCTGGGGTCTCTGCTACTGAAAGGCTTGTTCCTGAGGCGGCAATGGCCTCTGAGGCTGATACTGTTGTTGTACTAGTACTGGTGCCCTAACCGATGGATTGGTTAGGTTCTGACGATGAGCTGGCTCTATTCGGACAGGACCCTATCTTACGATCCAGTGCCCATAGCTAAACACAATCCCTGTGCTCTACGACACTCTGATACAACGTGCCCTATCTTCCCATAATGAGTGCAGCCCATTGCGGAAGACTGCTTCTTCTTTTACTGCTGAGGATACGTCGCATTGAATGCTGAACCGACGTAACTGAATTCGTCCTTCGGGGAACTCTAATAGTCAAAGCCTAGCTGCTGGGGCTGGTGCTGGGACAGACTTATCTACCCATGAGATCTCTTCGTCCTCCGGTTCGATCTATTATTCTCTGGGATGTATACTCATGCTTCCTGCTGTCCTTAAGACAACATCAAACGTCTGGTGCTCAAACTGCTCCACGGCTAGAATGATCTCTAGGTGGAGCCCTTGCTGGAATCGCTGGGCTCGGTCAACTCGGTTGCCACCAAGGTAGGGCAAACCGACTAAGTCTTGAAAACTCGGTCGCATAACCATTCACCGTCCTGATCATCTGTCTTAAGTTGGTGAATCGTCTGCAGATCATGTCGAGCCACTATCAAGTACTTGATCTGAAACTTGTCACTGAATGTCGCCCATGGGATAGGCGTTGCCAAACCCACTGCTAGCATCGCCCACCAAGTGCGGGCTAAGTCCAATAATTGTAGGCACACTACAGCCACCTTTTCTTCCTCTGGAGTCGGCTGCTCCAAGATAATCTCGATGTCCTGGAGCCAGGCATCAGCTGCGATGCATCCTCGCTGCCGTAAAGAAGAAGGATCTAGGCGCTTGAAATTGTTGGCTATACTGTTACCTTGGTAACCCACTCTGTCTATGGCCGTCTGTACTTTCTGGTACAGGGCATCACCTCGACGATCCTGTGATGCAAGTAATTCTCGGATAAGTCCTACCAAGGTTCTATTATCAAGCTCTGCAGGTTGGACTGGCTGAACTAGCTGAACTGGCAGCACATGATCTCCGGAAGGCATAACTCGGGAGCTGCTTCTGAGTTGGGCTTGATCCCCAGGTTGCTGCGGAGGTGCTGGTTGAGCTCCACCGGGCTGATCGCAAGAACAGGAACAATGCCACTGAAAAATAATGACATAGGAGAACAATAAGGAAGGACCAAGAAATCGAGGATAATAGCATGTGATCAGGTCAAGATTTCAGGAAGATTAGAGGACACGAGTAGAGATCAAAGGCGAGTGCTGATTGAGACATCTATTGATAAAACCACTCATACAAGGCCTACATGGACCGTAACTTAAACCGTGTAACGCCCCAGAACCAGAATACTGGAGAGCGGAGGCGGACACAGCCAGCTACGTATATAGAAGTGTGATCACCTCCATATACGGTCACTCCTGTCTAGATGTATGAGGGTTTATCTACAAGCCATCAGTCTCTTATGGTCAAGAACAAGCCTGGTGTCTCAATCTTAAGCAAGCAATAATAGTTATAAGATGTTAGACCATCAGATACTCAATAGTAAGGCGTCCATATATTTCATATACAGATGATCATGAAGCTAGTCGTACAAAATATGAGGACTAGCAAGAGTTTAAGTAATACATGATCAACCCTAGGATTGTTAATCATGTTACAGCCTGTAGGTAGACAAAAAATATAAGTATTCAACACGAGCTAACACTTGCTAGGCGGATAAACGCCTCAAAAGAATAATTTTACAATAAGCGGGAGAGCAAATAAAACCCACTCGTTGCCAGGTTTCTTCTAGTGGTCACCATCTGGTTGGAGGCAGGTAGATTCGGTGCTGCTCCGAAATCTGGTCATACAAAACCAGCTGGGTCAGACCCCAGAAAGAGTAAGTGCCATAAGAGAGGCTTCACTTAAGAACTAAAACCAGCAAGTTAGAATACAAGGCATAATATAACAAAAATAGAAATATAAAAGTAGGGTGATAAACGATAAGATAACTTAAGAAACTATTCCGGTAACCAAGTTACAACCCGTAAACCAAACAAGGACCGGGGTTGTAACCCTTCACCTAAACAGAACTTAGTCTCTTACCAATTATCGACAAGTAAGGCATAAACTGAGAAATGTCCAGAAGTAACCATATACTGGCAGTGTCTAGACAAGACTAGACTCCATTCAACATTCACGGCCAAGCAAAGAGTACGGCTTGATACTTTAACTAACTAGGTTAGCACAAGCCTAGTTACTAGTAAGATGCAATAAGATATTACAGTAGTCACAAGCCCTGCAGCTATCCAGGTTATCAAGCGAAGTTCATGTAAGAGTTGGTAGTGGATACATCGCCCAGGAGACAAATGTATCCCTATTAGGTGACTTGAGGTACAACACATGACAATGTGCATATTACTTTTCAAGAAGCCCACATAACAGTGTGCATGGAAATGTGCCCTACTCGACGGCAGGCTCTCCAAGTCCATCAGGTATGGCCGGGATAACGGGATCGCCTGTAACCGAAACATCTCTCTATGAGCTACTTGATCAATCTAGTCATTAACCTATCATATTCAGTATGAATCCCTGACCGTGGTAACCAGGGATCCATATCCTAGACATGATGCAAGACAAGACTAGACTGGTAGCTTTTACAGACAAGGTCCAAAGCAATCACCATGGTGTCAAGACGAGAATGTTCTTAGCATGTCAAGTTAGCCGTCACAACAACGTTCAAGGTTACATGTCAAGATTACTTAGCAGGTCAAGATAACCATCACAACGGTGTTCATGAGTTCATGTCTGGATTACTTGTCGGGGGTGCACCAAGGGGTCACCATCGTATCATGTTACTTGTACTTGTTACTTGTTAGGAGTGCGCCACGATGGGCACTATCATGAGTTGTCATAAAATCATGCCGTGTACAGATTATTATTACAATATTAACATATCATGATTATATCGAGTTTATGTCAAAAAGGCGTAAGATATAATAAGGGGTGCCATGCACCCAATAGGTGAATCTAGGGCAATGGATGCCAGGGCCATACTGCGTCGGGCAAGGGGGTAAGATACGCTAGTGCTAAGAAAGCTCCGGGCAGGGGAGTACGCAAAGGAGTACGCCAAGGGGAGTACGCCAAAGAAGTACGCCAAAGGAGTACGCCAAGAGGACTACGCCAAAGAAAGTAGTGTAAAGAAGTACGCAAAGGGGAGTATGCCAAAGGAAGTACCTAAAGGAAGTACGCGTAAAAAAAAATGCGTAAGGAGATACGCGTAATAAAAAAACGCGTAAAGGAAATACGCTAAGGAGTAAAGTTTACACATGAAACTTGTTTACGCCAAGGCAGGGTAGACTTTGTTTTACGCGTAAAACAGTCTTGACTTGCGCAATCCAGATTCACGCTGACACGAATAAACGTGGGCGTAGCGCTTGATACTACGCAGGCACGTATAAACGTGGGCGTAAGGAACCTCCATAACTCCAAATTCCATAAACCTTCAATCTAAGCCAAAAACGGGACTTCCATATATCAAAATGGGGTATAACACAAATCTCAACAACCTGGAACGATCAAAACTTGAAAATAAGAAGTTTGTTAGATCAAAACCACCAAAATCCGAGAATAGCAAATTTTAGATCTACAAAAAATAAAACTTCAAAATGCAAAATATCAAGTTCTAAACTATCTTAGAATCACAAGAGAAAGATAAATGAACCATAAAAATGGATTCTCTGGAAGCAAGGTGCACTTGCCTATGGTTTTCTTAGGTTAGAGGAGAGGTTAATTGAGAAGAAGAGTAAATAAGAATAAGTGAAGAAGAGAAAGTAGTTGGGCTTTAAATAAGATGGTAGTAGGTAGGGGTTGGGTTCATGATGAACACCCTAAACCAAAACAAACGAACCCAAGCCGAACCCAAGATGAAGCAAAGTAAACTAAGGCAAGATTAAACCAGGATCAAGCTAAGCTAGACAAGTCTAACTACGGGTCGTGATTCCGTACACGTATACTGGAAATACGTATATAGAAAATGAGTGACCTTAGCTACAGAGGATGATCTTGAGCTGAGGCTCAAGAGGGGGCGAGACACCCAGGAAGCCAATGGTAACAGAGGACCGCAAAGAGGTTGCACTTTAGCAGCAGCACCAGCAGAGACAGTTTCAGCCACAGCAGTTCCAGCAGTCGAGACTTCAGCCAGCTCAGCATCAGCAGCAGAGGCAGCAGCAGCAGGCCCCGAGGCACAGTCTACTAGTTGTACCTTCTACAGGAAGCCGGGGCATAGATGGACTGAATGTAGGAAGAGGCTAGGGAAGTGTCTTCTCTGTGGTTTGTCAGAGCATCAGCTGAGGGACTGTTCCCTCTTCGCAGACAGAGCACACATGGAGCAGGAGCCAAGGCTCCAGTGGGATCGTAGAAGGGACCGCTGTCGACTCAGCAGTAGAGGTTTGTACAGCATCACAGCAGGCCAGGGAGGCCAGCAGGGGCGAGCTTTTGCCATTGCAGCCGAAGATGTAGAGGCTATTGGGGAGCTGATCGTAGGTTCTATTCTTCTCGACTCATTCCAGCTTTCACCTTATTTGATTCTAGGGCTTCCACAGTTTTGTGTCTGTATTATTTGCTGTTAGACACTGCCTTGTATCTGAACCATTGCCTAGGACCTAAGATCATGATCGGGGGTGGTATTATCTTCGTGAATGATGCTTGCAGAGGGCGGAGGGTTATTTTGGGGAGGTCGAGAGTTGGAGGTGAGTCTGCTCGTAATGCCACTACCAAGCTACGATATCGTATTAGGTAGGATTGGTTGAGCAGGCACCACGCCAGCATAGATTGCCATAGGGGTAGAGTTCTGTTCGGAGTGCCAGGAGAGCCAGAGTTCGAGTTCACCTGACAGTAGGCGGAGCAGAGCGGTAAACTTTTCTGTAGAGTTTCAGTCGAGGAGCAGGCGGCTCCACATCCCTTGATTACAGAGTTCGTGGACGTCTTTTCGGAGGAGTTGTCAGGACTTCACCGACAGGGATGTTGAGCTCTCGATAGACTTGGTTTTCGACGCAAAACCGATTTCTCAGCATGTCTATCAAGTGAACAATATGAGTTGGTGGATTGAAGAAGCAGGTGGATGAGCTGCAGGACAAGGGCTTCATCTGACCGAGTTTTTCACCTTGGGGTTTGGTACTCTTTGTACCCAAGAAGGATGGGTCGTACGGATGTATATCAACTACAGGGCACTCAACAACCTCACGATCAAGAACAGATACCTACTGCCGCGGATTGATGATCTCTTTGATCAGTTGAGCGAAGCTCGAGTTTTCTCGAAGATTGATCTGAGGTCAGGTTATCATCATATAAAGGTGAAGAAAGAGGATATCCCGAAGACGCCTTCAGGATGCGGTATGGACAGTTTGAGTTCTTGGTTATGCCGTTTGGGCTGACCAACCCCGGCGATATTTATGAACTTGATGAACAAGGTGTTCCACCAGTACTTGGACAAGTTCGTGGTGGTGTTCATCGGTGATATCCTGGTATACTCGAGTCTGAGGAGGAGCATGGGGAGCACTTGAGAGTGGTTCTGGAGACTCAGGAGGAAGGAAACTTTATGGCAAGCTCTCGAAGTGCGAGTTCTTTCTGGACAGAGTTGACTTCTTGGGTCATATGGTGACTGGAGATGGGATCTCAGTGGACCCGAAGAAGATTACGCAGTTGAGGCTTGGTCGGCACCGAGTTCAGTAGCAGAGATCAGGAGCTTCTTGGGACTGGCAGGCTATTACAGAAGGTTCGTACAGGATTTCTCCCAGATTGCAGAGCGTTGACTAGGTCGACCCGAAAGGATGCAGAGTTTGTTTGGTTAGAGGAGTGTCTGGTCGCTTTTGATGAGTTAAAGAAGCGGCTGACGCAGTCTGATTCTGACATTGCCATCAGGATCAGGAGGGTTCACTATCTACAGTGATGCCTCAGGCTGTTACGTCCCCATGAGAAGAACTACCCTACCCACGACTTGGAGTTGGTAGCAGTGATTTTTGCTTTGAAGTTATAGAAATACTACTTGTATGGAGAGAGGGTAAAGATCTTCACAGATCATAGAGCTTGAAATATGTGTTTACACAGAAGGAGCTCAACATGAGCAGCACAGGTGGTTAGAGTTGATGAAGGACTTCGACATCTCACTACGGTATCACCCAGGAAAGGCCAAGTGGTTGCCGATGCCTTGAGTAGGTATCCGACAGCCATGTGTTTGACTATGGATTGTCACTTGCTAGCAGATTTGGAGACCCTGGAGATTGAGGTGATTGTGCCAGGAGTTCAGATGCAGATATGGGGCCTTCATATTCAGTCGGACTTGGTGGAGAGGATCAAGTTGACGTAGTTCAAGGATATTGCTCTGCGGTGTATCCAAGAGCAGGTTCGAGCAGGGCTGGTGGATGGTGAGTTTACTCTTGCGGAGGATGGTACTTTGAGGCACGGTTTCAGGCTGTGTGTGCCTAGTGGAGAGCTCAGGGAGCAGGTCATGCAGGAGGCCCACCGATCTTAGTACTTTATACATCCTGGTGCCAACAAGATGTACAGGGATCTAAGAAAGCACGTCTGGTGGTATAGGATGAAGCGGGAGGTAGCTCGCTTCGTAGCCAGGTGCTTGGTCTGTCAGCAGGTCAAGGTAGAGAGGCAGAGGCCAGAGGTTTGTTGCAGCCATTGTCCATTCCATAGTGAAAGTGGGAGCATATCACGATGGATTTTGTATCTGGATTACCGCACACCAGAAAGGAAAGACACGATTTGGGTCATCGTAGATAGGTTGACCAAATTGGCCCACTTTTTATTATTTAAAATGGGTACGTCTACTGAGAGGCTTGAGAGTACATGAGGCAGATTATCAAATTCATGGAGTTTTGGTCAGCATTGTCTCGGATCGGATAGTCGCTTTACTTCCTATTTCTGGCGGTCTGCAGACTAGTTTGGGCACTCAGCTCAAGTTTAGTACTGCATACCACCCTCAAATGGACATCAGAGTGACTATTCAGACGCTCGAGGACATGCTGCGGATGTGCGTCTTAGATTTTAGAGGATCCTGGGAGGATCACCTGCACTTGGTGGAGTTTGCTTACAATAACAGTTTTTAGGCCAGCATTGAGATGTCACCTTTCGAGGCGTTGTACAGGCGTAGGTGTCGTACACCCTTATCTTGGGATGATGTTGGAGAGTGAGCTTTATTGGGACCTGAGATGGTTGTTGATGCAGCCGAGAAGGTGAAGCTCATCAGGGACAGACTTTGCATGGCGCAGGACAGATATCGGCATTGGGCCGATAGCCACCGGAGGCCTTTGGAGTTTGAGGTACAGATTAGAGATAGGATTAAAAGTAGGTTGTTTGTTGTGTTGTTTGATCATGTTTGATTATTTAGTAAATTAACCTTGTTTGTGTTTAGATTGGAGACATGATTTTTTTAAGGATATCTCGACTCGTGGTACCATACATTTTGGTGGAGGTGGGAAGCTTAGCCCGTGCTTTATCGGACCTTTCATGATCAGCGAGAGAGTCGATGATGTGGCATACAGACTAGACTTGCCACCTGCACTAGTGGGTGTCATATATATTCCACGTATCATGGTTGAGACGGTACGTGGCTGATCCTAGCCATGTACTTGACCATTCGGAGATTGAGGTGGGACCTACTCTCAGTTATCCAGAGCAGCCAGTAAGATTTTGGATCACCGAGAGAAGGTACTGAGAAACCAGTTGATACCCTTGGTTCGCATCGTGGAGGCATCATTCTCCAGGAGAGTCTACCTGGAAGTTGGAGAATGAGATGCGCGAGCGATACCCTTATCTTTTTGGACCTTGAGGTATGATTGTCTATCCTTCTCATCAGTTTAGTTTCACCTTTTAATTTCGAGGACAAAATTCTTTTAAGGAGGGTAGATTTGTCAATACCACATTTTAGCTTGAGGGTATTTTGGTCATTTTGCTAATTTTGAATTTATTTTGATTTATTGGAATGATGATTGTTATTTTGACTTTTGTTAGTTAGACTTTAGAGACTAACCTAGATGTTGACTCTAGCTATGGTGACTTGATTAGCATGGTGGGACCCTAGTCTAACTTAAGTCAACCTTTGTTAAGTCACTTAGAATCAAGTTTCAAATATGAGGATTAATGAATAGGTTCATAGGCTTTTGACTCATGAATTGATTTCCATGACCATTGAGACTTGGCCCAAGCCTACTAGACTAAACCCTAACCCTAATTTCCACTTACCTAGGCCGGCCACATACCCAACCCTATATAATATCTCTTCCTTTGTTCTTGCCTCTTTTGTATTGAATCAACCTTTGAAAGGAAAGGTATTGCCATTCTTCCCCAATCCATAACTTTTCTATTTTAATTCATTTTTGACTCTAGTTTCTTGCATTAGAGTCTAATACTACTCTATTTTTAATTATGGAGAAATCTCAGCTTTTGATAATTTGGGGATTTGAGCTAGCAAGGAGGATCACTCTATTTTGGGGCTTTTCTTGTCATTTGACACACTATAGGTAAACCCTCTAAATTATATTTTTATTCTAATTTCCTTGCATCCTAGCCTAGATCTAGGTGTCCCCTAGCTGTGGTGTAAGTTTTGTGTCAAGTTGCATTAATTTCGTGTTCGTATCGGACACGTATCCTAACCTAGTCCTAGGTATTGTGGAAATGACTCAAAGGATTTTAGTTTGTTTTTTTGAAAAGTGTTTGAATGAAATTGTTGTTTTATATGTGCATGTTAATTTCCCCCATGACTGAGTCCTACCTTGGGCCGTATTCGTGTCCAAACAGGACATGAACATGCCACTGCACACATGCGGGCAGTGTTCTGCTGCCCGACCCTTCATTCTCTTCACACAGGACACGTGGACACGTAGGATTTTGGGGAAAAGATGGGGCAATGACTGTCATTCCTCCCAAAATTTGGGAGCGTATGATGCACGACACAGGGAGAAATCGTGCCCGTATTGGACCGCAATGTGTGTGCACTGTCACTAAAGCGCACTGACACGCATTTCGTATCCACTCTAGACATGACTTGGACACGTCGTGGTGTTGACTGTGTAGCCCTACACGTGGGCTACACGTGTGCATGACCACGTGGGCTACACGTGTGTCGTGTCCACGAACTCAGTAAACACGAGCACGAGAACTGCGCACTGTTAGTGAAGACACGAGTGTAGAATATTTTTGAACATATTGTGTCCAGTTCTTGGACACTAGAACACACCCACGACACACTCACACATGACACGTGTATTACCAACCATTAAAATCAATTATTAAGTTGTTTTTGAATTCAAATTTAGGAATTCCCCCAATGTTCTGATACCTAGGCTGTCAATTAATTTTCCTGAGAATAAAATGTATGTTAAACTGTTTTTGATTGATTAAATTATGATGTTTGGTTCACATATATGTGTATGAGTCTAACCTATAATGCTAGGGTTCATGTTAGCATGGGACTTGGGTTTTCGAATGGCATTGAACTGATAAACTGTTAGGTATACACTGTAAACCTGAGAATTAATGAACTGTCATGTGTTTATTGTTTTCTTTTGATGAGAAATTGAATGTTGGTTCACGAATATATATCTGAGATTAACCTACCATTTTAGGGTTTATGTTAGCATGAGTGTTTGAGTTTTCGAATATGACTTTGGGCTGTTAATCTGAGAATTGAAACTGTTTTGTATACTCTATAAATCTGAGAACAATATTCACACACACACTCATACACTTTATGCAAAATCTGAGAACAATATTGTCACTCACCCGTCTACATATACCTATACACACACTCACACAAGAATACTGAAACTGAGAGCACTTGACACCCACACATATGTGTACACTGTTAACACACTACATCTATACACACACACATAAACTGAAACCTGAAAACAACCAACCTATACACATGTCACTCACTCACCCATGCTATACACACATTCATACTGTTTTCTCTACACACACACACATTGCACTCTAAAAACTGAGAACATATCACTCACACACACATGTAAATTGAGATGCGCTATTTTTCTGTTCGCACACACACACTCACACATATATGCTTGTCACTTTATATCTCTATATGTATATGTATACGTATATAATATATACTCTTGTGTGATAATATGTAATTTAATATATATGCATATTTTCTATATAAAATTATTATATATATATGTGTGGAAAATATGTGTGCATGCCTATATTATTGTATATGGCATAGAGCCTATGTAATATAGCCTATGTGTATCCCAATGTGCATATGGAATGTATACACATGAGTATTGTGTGATGTTAGCTTGTGTGACTTGTGAATGATGTGTGCTTGATAGGATAGACATGGTTAGGCTTAGTGAGACTTGTTTGGGTTAGGTTTGACCTAGTTGATCTAGTTTTGACTAGAGTTGACCAAAGGTTGACTTTAGCCTAGATTGACCCAAATATCATGTAGAATACATTGTAGCAGTTTATTTTACCAATTTGGATATGTTGTGACTTGTACTGTTCTGATTAGGAGCCAGACACCACTCCTCAGGCAGTATTTCATTCAGATACTCAGGATATCAGGCGAGTACATTCTCTGACCGTTTCATACTTGCTAGGACTATATTCTTGCTCTTGATTACTTTACTTGATGCTGTCACGATGGAAACACGGATTAGTACTATATGGATCTTTTCATACGATGTTATCCTCCTCGGGAGCATCAGATACATCATGTCATGTGCGTTTCATTTTCATCATGTATTCCTGTACTTTTACCATTCATGTGCACTCTCGTGATTCATGTACTCTCATGTTCACGGAGCCCCTATGTTTATATTCATGTGCACCCATTTATGGGCTCCCATGTGAAATCATATACAATAACATAACTTGAACGGATCCTTATGTATTGATTGGGGATGGGGGAGTAGAAATAGTCATATAGACATTTCCAAAGTAGTATAGGCATGTACAACCTCTCATGTTTATTATGAAGCCGTTCACATGTCTATCTTGTACTCTAAATCACTACTCCACTGTAGCTCTTTACTTATAGTAGATACTTTTTTACAGTCTTCTCTTTTACTTCATGTATATTCTTCATCGTTTCATGTATCTTACTCTATTGCCTGTATTATATTCCTGCCATGATATGAACTGCGTGAGATGTACTGTGCTCGCTCCCGTCTTGACTGGACCTATTGAAATATTATAGATGACCTTGAGGAGCTGTATCCCACTTATTATGGAGCAGGCCTAGATGACACAAGTGAGCTGGACTCTCAGGAGGACCCAGCACCTGCAGAGGATATTACCCCAGTAGTCTAGGCTAGTTAGCTAGACTGGTATCTTATTTATCATTCTGTCTTGTTGGATACACTTGTACTTATTTGGAGATTTGTTATTCTGGATATTGTGGAGTTGTTTATCTTAGACATTTAGTTCTCTCTCTTAGCTATATTTCATCTGTGGATTCTGTTGTTTTCATCTATCTATCTTATCATACTTTCTTTCTTAGTTGTGATTGAGTTGTACTTTATATTATTCCTCCATTCGGAGAGTATAACTGTACAGGTACCTTATAACTGTTAGATGTATGTGACCTAGGACAGCGTTCTACCGCCGATGGTACGGCGTAGGCTGGACGTAACCACTTCTCGTGCCCTACATTGGGTACGGGTCGTGACATCTCCAACCAGCTCTGTGCTTGTTATAGTGCTTGGCTTTCTTTTAACAAGAATATTTAAAAAAAATCAGCTCTGATGGATCAGTTGTTGTATAGTTACTTTTAGCATCCGACAAACTCGCTGGCCAAATTTAACTTGAATTTCATACTTGCTAAACACATTGCTAAGAATGGATCCCTAATTTAATGTATATTTTAATAGAATACCTGCCCTTTTATTATATTTATGACTAATTCAATATGTTTTGATAATTAATATAACTATATGTTAAAGTTTAATTTTACAAAATCTATTCTACTATATAATCTATTTTACTATATAATGCCAAAAGCTGGCTTCACCATGAAAGTTTTCTTTCCAAAAATACCCTTCAATACATTTACTAACTTAAAAGATTAATTATAATTAAAATAAATAGAGGATGTAATAAAATATGTATTAATAGAGCATGCATGAATGTATATAGTATATGAGTCAAAAGATTAAAAAACTGAGCTTCAGAAATGAATGATAGTTAATAAGCACAGGAATCCAAGAGACAATGTAAGAAAATGAAGTTATTGTTTGATTTTTTTTCCAAATAGTATGAAATAAGTAACGAACATGCATATATATATATATATATATATATATATATATATATATATATATATATATATATATATATAGTAACTAAATAATATATTAAATTGAACTTATTATTATTAACGTAATATGTTTAGCTAGGCATTTAGCTAGTATGATTGGACTTTGGAGTTCTATGATCTTTAAAACTAGCTAAATATAGCTTTTTTTGATATAATATCTCCAAAGTTACCTAGCCCAGCACTCCCTTGGTTGTAGATGTTCTAAACTAGCTAAGAATAATGCTATTTGTACCTTCAAATTGTACCTCCAAATCGTCCCTCCTTACGTGGCAGCTGACGTGATATGTTGATGTGGCAGCTGACGTGGCAAATTTTAAAATTCAAATTCAAATTAACATTAAAATTAATGTTAACATTAACATTAACATTAACATTAACATTAAAATTAATATTATCGTTAACATTAACAATAATATTAATATTTACATTAACATTATCATTAATATTAACATTAACTAATATTAATATTAACATTAAATTAATATTAAATTAACATTAATTTTAATATTAACATTAATATTAACATTAATTAATATTAACATTAAATTAATATGGACAAAATTGGGTAATTAGCTTTTCGGGTTAAAATTTGCCATATCATCGGTCTTGTCATATAACACATAATATTATTTAACATGTTGCCTCAGCTGTCACATAAGGAGGGATGTATTGGAGGGACAATTTGGAGGTACGAATAGCATTACTCATTAGCTAAATTTGGCAAGTGGAGCCACTCCATATATGTGAGGACACATAATACAAAAGCAATATATTTTATGCCTTAAGGAGGTTGTAGGTCCAACGCCATTCATTCATGCATTATTGTCCAAAGCTTGAGGAGGTAAGTAGGTTAGTGTGGAATAACATGAATAATGTCTTATCTTGGTTCGGAGTCTCAAACTATACGGAAAATATTTTGAAGTGCGACGAGTATTGTCTGTATGTCAGAATTTATTTGGGTCTGGTCAGGTCGGTCCGGATCAAATGTTTGATCGAACTTGACCGGTCATGGATATGATCAGACTTACCTTGAGGAGGATACGGGTTAGGTCGGTCCGACCAGGAGTTTTGGAAATCCAAATCCAGTTCAGACCCGAACCCGAATAGGCTGTGGGTCGGGACTGACCGAATTGGACCTGGCCGGTTCAGGATCAGATTGGTTGGTATGGTTATAAAAAGAATAAACGGAAGGAAGTAAATAAGAATTTTTTATTAATTTGATTAAAATTTAAATTTTGATATAATTTTTTTATAATCTTAAAAAAATAAAAGTAAAGATTTTATTTACATTTTGTTGATATCACATTTGTTTGTTTGGGTTGGTCTAGTTTTTCAAGTCTTTAGTCTTTGTAATGTTCAACTTCTCCTCCTCCTCCCCTGTAGGAGTCCATAGTATAAGACTGAATGTACAGTTTAAATGTCAACACATTCACCTTTTTAGGTGTTGTATTAATTTTTTTCGTATAAATCCAATCTTTAACGCAAATGTTTGCTTCCAAAATATTCGTTATCCACAGCGGTCTCTTGAACATTGCCTTTCCATCATGCTTCTCTCCTTGCTTAACATTTTTGAAGCTGCACTAAAACAAGATTCTGATGCTACTGTGTACACTGGGACCATTAGAAGATCATCTGCTAAAGAAGAAAAGATAGGATAAATTTTTTTTTGTCTTTTTTATCATTCTAAAATTGAAAAATGTGATCTAGAATCATCATCATAAGAATTTAAATATAACGACAATTTTTGTGTTGGTAGGGAAGATTATTTTTTATTTCTTCCATAGTATACTTTTAGTATAGGATAACTTAGACATTAAACCAGAGCTACTACTACTTTGCGTAGCTATACCGGGTCTGTTAGAGATTTATTGTACCCTGTCGATTCATGATATGAAGAACATAAATTAAATTGTGGAAGCGTACCTGAATCCATTGCTAGGCTTGATGGATCTTGAAGCGATCGTCCCTTTATTGGGTTCGATCTTCCAACTTGCTACGACCCTTAATGACAAAGGTGAATCCGAATCCTTTGTCCCTCTCTTTCTGTTGATGGGGATGCAGAAGAAAAAAAAAAGAGAACTCTCTTTTGGTGGCCGTATAAGTTGGAGACCATAACCCTAATGAATACACATATTTATATATGTGTTGATATTTCTAATTTGGCCCCTCATCAAATTAGAATTATCTCCGGTATCTACACATTAATTCCATGACTATTATACCTTTAAGCCAATTTTCAAATAGACCACTTTAATTTGGCTTAATTATTTAGATAGCCCAAACACAATTAATTTTATATGTGTGGCCCCTTAATTATTGAATAATTCCAACAATCTTCCACTGGGCCACATATGTAACCTTATAATTGTGTTAACCTTAGTGAGCTCATAAATTGCTATCTTAATCCTTATGGTATATTCAGACAATCTCGTCCATTAACCATATCAACATAGGATCAAAGCGGCATTCGTCACATATAGCGTAACTAAACCATCAATGGTCACATATACCAATATAGCTAAACGACATAGTTAAATCATGGATGCGTAGCATGGAAATTACACGCAATGTGATCAATACATGTCTATTTCCAACTGGTCCTCCTTAACTTTAATGAGATCAATACTTTAACATAATGAAAACAGAATGAACTGAATTTCCATATATCTGATCAGATAAATATCCAAAACACTTTAATACGTAAATGTGTCCAAAACCAAATAGCACCTAAATTCATAAAATACAAACTTCCACTATATTGCCATATTCTTAGTTAACACCCATATGAGCAGTATGCTCATGAAAGACCCTGGGTGATAATGCTTTTGTGAGCGGATCCGCTAATATTGAGTTTGTCCTAATGTACTATATGGACACTATAACCATTCTGAATTCTTTCCTTCACAACTAGAAACTTTATGTCAATATCCTTGACTTATACAAGTTTTTGTTGTTATTGGAATACAATACTGCTGATTTATTGTCACACCATAATTTTATGTGGTCTTTCAACACCGTACTGTAGGCACAACCTTGTGACAATTTTGCA
Organism: Iris pallida; assembly: GCA_029216955.1. Classification (NCBI taxonomy): domain Eukaryota; kingdom Viridiplantae; phylum Streptophyta; class Magnoliopsida; order Asparagales; family Iridaceae; genus Iris; species Iris pallida. Next base: position 791,308 of record JANAVB010040016.1, on the reverse strand, counting down.
ACCATATTTCCTGAATAGATACCCCACAGCATGTTATAAACCTTACTTTCATGGTGGAAGAAATTATGAGTGCATGTTTGACACTCACCCAAATATACCTCCATTAGTCAGCATAACCTGATATGGATCTCCTGCTGTGTTGGCATCCAACAAAATCGGAGTCGGAATACCTTATGATCTCCAAAATTATCCGATCTCCTATAAAGAGCATATAATTTCATGTTCTCTATTAATTACTTAAGTAGTTTGACTGCTATCCAATGATCCATCCATATTTGCTTAAATATCTGCCTAACATCATAATATGTACGCAATATCCTGACGCGTACATACTTGAGCATACATTAGACTCCCTATAACTCATTATGAAGAAAAAATCTATTGTATTTTCTTAATTTTAAGGCTAACCTTAGGGCACTTGATTGAAACCAAATTTGTCTCATTTAACGAGAGGTGTCACCTGGTTTGCATTGAATACTTTAATCAATATACAAAACCAGAAAATTATTCCTACTTCCACTGAACTTGTGATACACACAATCTTCAACAGTGTTCATCTCAAAACCAAACGAGATAATCACTTGAAGTACCTTTGACGAGAAGCTTGTTTGAGTTCATAAATAGATTTTGTCAATTTGCAAACCATATTCTTTGGGTCTTTCGACACAAAGTTTTCTGGTTGCACCATATAAACTGTTTTATCAATGTTAACATTGAGAAATGTCGTTTTGACATCCATTTAATGTAATTCAAGATCAAAATGTGCAGCATGTGCTATGATTATTTTAAAGGAGTTTTTCAAAGATACCGAAGAGAAAAAAAATCTTTAAAATCAATCCCAAAATTTTGAGTAAAATCACTAGTTACAAGACATACTTTATACCTCTCCACATGACCCTTCGAATCCTTCTTGGTTCTAAATGTCCGTTTGCAACCAATGGATTTCATAACTTTTGGTAATGAGACAAATTCTTAAACTTTATTGTCTTGCATGAACTTATACTCCTTATTTATTGTATCAATCCACTTTGAGAACTGGAACTTTCCATGGCCTGACGGAAGTTGATTAGATCATCTTCCAGTATCCACAGTCTTTCTCACGTTCCTAGAGAAATATGACAATATTATCCAAAATTATGTTTCTTCTTTCTCTGGTGGACCATCTTAATATTACCGGTTCTTGAGGTTGTTGAGTTTGTTCCTTAGAAATAATTACCTTATCTTGAATGGGGTGCCGCTACATTCGTTGTTAAGGTATCTCAACAATGACTTATAGAGGTAATTCGACATTGTCTTATTGAGACTCTCAATTTACTTCTTGATCATGACAGGTATATAATCCTGCACATCGTCAAAAGTGATAGTAGAAATCGTAATTGATTCCTTCTCAAAGACAATGATCCTGACTTTATTTCTCCCCCAAACTCAACATCCTCAAAAACTATTTCACTTCTCGTCTCAAAAATTTCTTTTGTGTGGGATCGTATAATTATTAACCCCTTGATTTGTCAGCATAGCCAATAAAGTAGCTGCTTACTGTTGAACTTTGGTCTGTATTTCCTTTACACATTAATATAGACATTAAAGTCTATAAAGTCAATAAAATTCAAATCTCATCAGACACAAGTCATTCAACTCTATTTCTAGAGATGTGACCTAATAGCTTATGTCATAATGAGGCTAAAAATATTTATTATTAATTTTGTGTTTAGTACCACATGACTCTACTTGCAAGGTTTCATTTAAGCTGCAATAGTTTCAACTGAATATAGGCGATCATAAATCTTAAAGGAACCGTTACCAATAATATTTGGATTTAAAGATAGACTAAACTTATTATTTCCAAATGAACAATGATAACCAGATTTGTCCATTAAGGAAACTGAAACTAAATTTTGTCTAAAAGACGGTACAATAAAAGTGTCTATCAAATCCAAGTAATAATCGGTTCCTAAAAACGACCTAAAATGTCCTATTGCTTTCACTTCTACCGAATTGCCGTCACCCACATAGATGTATCTTTCACCATCAATTGACTTTCGGTAACTCAGGCAACCTTGCCGAGAACATTAATGTGGGTAGTCCCACTAGAATCTAACTACCATGAGTTTCTTGGTACTAAATCTAAATTAACCTCAGAACAGATCAAATTTATAAATATACTTTTCTTTATACGTCATGTGTGGTACTTTGTACATTTTTTCCTTATGTGTCCTGTCTTATCACAAAAGAACAACCCTTAGTTTTATATTGTTGTTTCTTTTGATCTGGACCCTTAGCAGCTACTGTATTCATTTCTTTTTGCCCTTAAAATTTATCCCATTAAACATGAAAATTAAAATCTTATTGGCAGATATTTTAACAACATTAACTATAAAGAGAACAAAGTAACTAAAAATAAATATGGTTTAACAAATAACCAAAGCGTAAAATATAGTCAAACAAATTCAAATAATGGTGAACCCCATCTCAAGATACCTAGTACATCATTAATGTCAAGTCTTTGGAAAGTGATATTAACTGCAAGTGGTATTCTTGGTGTAATGATCAAACGTTGACAATAAGTCATGTCAAATAATAAGCCTATCTTTGGATCGGGTTATTATTCACATGTAATTGTCATACATTTATCACCACAAGTATGTGTGCAATTCGGCCAAGTATTAACCTTCCTTTGGGCCAGCTAATACCCGCATGAATATACACACACAAACATCTGACATCCCTCATAGACTATCTAAGCAAGAGAGGTCACTTTGGCGATATCTTATTTCAATGAGTCTATTCAGAATATTAGACAACTATTGCTAGTCTCAAAAGGTACCAAAAATTTAAATGTTGACTAAATCTTACAAAACTGAATCATGTCCAAATCTTTATGCTTATTTGAATTAAATAATCATAAATTCTTATGCACATGCATATTTAAAATATTATAACTTAAATAAGATAATCATAAGCATATGAATCTCTTTACATGATTCAAACAAATATATGCATCAAAAAATAATATCAAATAATTCATAAGGATGACTTTAAATAGATAATCTATAGAAGATCAAATAGATTACATCAAATAATCTATAAATATTATACCAAAATTGATCTACTATATCAAAAGCATGTGAATCTTGTGCATAATTTAAATCATGAATTAAATCAGCCAACCAAGGAAACCTTCATACAAAAAACTCTTCTTTAGTTCTGTTGGTTCATTACTACATTAAAGCACCACATGGCCGAGTTGGTCTAAAGGTGGCAGATTAAGGTTTCTGGAAGGGCATGAGTTCAAATCCCACTCTCAAAAAATATCTTTATAATTCACCGGAGAAATAACATTATCTATCTACTTCATTCACATTATCAAACATAACTCAGCACACACACATATATAAGTCCTTGTTGAAAGACGGGACCATCAATAATGAAACATGAATCCATCAACTAATTTGATATCCATGGGATTTTGCATTATGCTAATTTTACCAAAGTAAAAAAATATCAACCATCATGCTGACAACTTTAAACAATTAATCACAACATTAGGTCTTGGATTGTCAATAATCCCAACTAAGGCTCACGAGTTAAAAGAACCACTCTCATCCAGAGAGATGGAGATGACAATGACTTAAAGTTGTGGAATTGAATAATAGCTTTACTATTCAGTTTCATCCACTTTTTAAATATAAATAAATATCCACTACCATTAGCAGTAATGGAAACCAATATAAGCCTAAACAAGCCTTTAATATATATATATATATATATATATATATATATATATATATATATATATATATATATATATATATATATAAATATAAGTATGGATATGGGAAGATGTCGATTATAAAGTAAAAGTAAACAACAGTTTACTAATCCATTAATCCATGCATGCTTCTTATATAAACGACTTGTTTAAACATCAAATAAACAAATCCAACACTAATAGCTTATGTGCCGATTCTAAACTGAATCCATTATAAAATAAAATAATGAATATGAAGATCTTTTGTCTAAAAAAAATCTTTTAGAAGAAAAGATTGGTACATTAATAAATTTTGATCTAAACAATCGGAACCCTAAATTAAATTAGATGTAACGACTAGGGTTCATGAACAAAAAAAAAATTGATCTGAAACTTCAAACTCAAGAATCAAACAGGGAGGCTCTGATACCACTTGTTAGAGATTTATTGTACCCTGTCAATTCATGAGATGAAGAACATAAATAAAATTGCGGAAGCGTACCTGAATCCATTGCTAGGCTTGATGGATCTTGAAGCGATCGTCTCTTTATTGGGTTCGATCTTCCAACTTGCTACGACCCTTAATGACAAAGGTGAATCCGAATCCTTTGTCCCTCTCTTTCTGTTGATGGGGATGCAGAAGAGAAAAAAGAGATAACTCTCTTTTGGTGGCCGTATAAGTTGGGGACCAAAACCCTAATAAATACATATATTTATATATGTGTTGATATTTCTAATTTGGCCCCTCATCAAATTAGAATTATCTCCGGTATCTACACATTAATTCCATGACTATTATACCCTTAAGCCAATTTCCAAATAGACCACTTTAATTTGGCTTAATTATTTAGATAGCCCAAACACAATTAATTTTACATGTATGGCCCCTTAATTATTGAATAATTCCAACTGGGTCGGCTAGATATGACTTTTTTTCAACCTAAAATAATTAGAGTATGTAAACATTCTTTAATGTCTAATTTTAAGCTACTTACCTCTTATATATATTGTCATGATAACCATCTAAAAAATTAATACACCATCTAATTTGGTTTTGGGTATAAAATTACAGCCAAATAATATTAAAAGGTATTTTATGCCAATATTTAAAAAAATCTATTTTAGAAACGATATAATCAAAATCAAGAATATTTATATATTTTACAAATAAATGAGAATTATTATTAATTTTTGTTAAAACTAAAGAAGAAGTTCGATAATACGCTCCGCATAAAATACATATAATATTGTAAAACAATTCTAAAAATTCATAAATTAGCAACTAACCAATCATTTTCAATTATTTGGTAATCAAAACTTGGATTAACATCAGTACATTTAGTACAAGATTTTAATATCGAACATGTAGAATTCTATCTATGTGGTGAATCCTTAACAAATCTCCTAAATGTCTAACGATATTGTACACATAACATTTTGAACTCTTGTTGTCTACTTGGGGAAGTGTCCAAACTAGTTAGACATGATCTAATATTTTTTAAATGTAATTGAAAAATGAAGGCATTCTTGTACAATTAAATTAACAATATGACAAGCGTATCTTATATGAAAAAATTCTCTTTCTATTACAAGCAAAAAATTGAGATCTTAAAATATAAATACAAGAAGTATTATTACTAGCATTATAAAACAAATAGAAAAATTATTATGAATATCATATTCACGTAAAACTTGTAATATAGCTCCACCGATTACAGATCCAATATGCAAACATTTCAATGATCTTAGACAAAAATTCATTTTTGTAAATTCCATTTCACATTTAAATAGTGTGTCATGATACCATAAAATAATAATTTTTTACTAGTCCATATGTTGAAGTTAAAGAAAATTATAAATATTTACAAAACTATCTTTCAAAGCTGAATTTTCTATTTTAAATTTTTACTAGCTTTTACTCATATAGAAACTTTAGTTAGACAAGGATTCACATAGTACTTTTATAGTCATAATATGATTCACTCTAACCAAATGTAAACGGTTGTTCATCACAAATAACATATTTCGTCAAGCTGGTTTTTTTACGAGTAGCAGAAAGAGTAAAGTTTTATATAAAAGATACTTGAGGACCCGATGCTTAATTGTTTTTGTCTAGCATTTAATGTGTCCTTGCCATAACATCTTTCATAATGTCTCTGTAAAGTGCCAGTGCGTCATTTTTTTCCATTTAAAGAATTTTTTGGCATTTCTTGCAGTGTGCACTTCTAAGTATTGGTTTTTGGGTATTCAGATCTAAATTTTTTTTTTCTCCACTATCGGTAAAAAATAATTTAGTAAAAAATTCCCATAAAACTGATTTTTTTCCTAGTTGAAATATTATTATTAATACTTCTAACTTTCGCAGTTGACATTTGTGTTTGTGGCAAAATCAGGTTCTACATGATTATTACCATAACAATTCTCATCAAAATTACTATAATAATTATAACATTGTTCTGACACATTAATAGGGTAGTTGGAACCATCAGCATCATTATGATCTGTACTTTAAAAAAGTTATTTAAAAAAAAAGACGGAATAAAACTTTTACTAATGGGACAGTTGGGGGTGCCCGGGGGGGGGGTGACCGATTTACGACCAGGCCTGCCCTGGGTCACCAACCGGGCTGGTTTGGACCGGGTTGACCAGGTCAGCTGCAAAAAATTTGTTCGATTCATCGATCGGGCCGGTCTATCGGCCCTTAAATCCAAATCCAGCCTGAACCCGAGGTATACTATTGGCCAGGACGGGTCGACCTGTAGATCGAAACCAGGCCGGTCTAGATCGTGTTTGACCAAACCGAGCTCGGGCTAGGTTTCAGGCCGCTCGAACCATTTAACACCTTGATATGTATGTCGGAGTAGCTCGAAAAGTCGAAGGCGACAAATGAGACAAATTCCAGAGCATGTCAGAAAATTAAAAAATAGCAACCATTTTAGAAGTATATCGATGGTACAACTTGGTATACCTCCAGTACACATAGTATGGAACTGGTACACTATAAATGGTGCTCTTCGTTCTACAAAGTTTCAGACTCATAAATACCGATTTTTTGATATATCGTCGGTATACCGCTGGTATACATGAGGGATGAATCAGCATTCCAGATGGCTGCGAGATTAGAGGACTTTAAATAAGTTGTTCCTAATACTAATTGTAGCCCCTCTTTTCTAGAATTTGAATAAAACTTTTCTAGTTTCGATAATTTTTCAAATATTTCTAACAAATATAAAAGTATTTTCTAGCTTGAAATTATTACTAATTTTAATACATTTTTCTATTTCAAAATATTTGTATTATCTAATTAAAGGAAATGGCACAAAAGGTAATTAGCGAAGAGGGGAGGGTAGGATGAATAAATAACTAGATGAGTTAGAGTGGGAAGCTTCGATATTTACGCTAACCATCCTCGTAGAATTTATGGCATGTGCCTAATTAAATGGGCCTAGAAAGTTATATTTTTCATACGATAGGGGATAGCCACATGAATTATTCATTCCAATCCTCCCCAGCCCAGACCCTTGCCCAACCCACAATTAATAAACAATTTCTTTTCAAATCATTCTCAAACCCATTTATCTAGCCAATCCTTCCCATTCTCATCTCAAATCTCCACATTCCTGAGAAGACAAGAAGTGGCTAGAAAATAACCATATCCTCTTCTTCCTCGAGGAGATTTTGGTGAAGCCCCCCTAAGCATCGATTTGTCGCCTCTAGTTCTAGAAACCTCGATGAGCTCACAACATCAAGCATCACTCGAGTTCTCCGTTGATGGCGATAGCTCCGCTGTCCGATCGACCCACCGCCTACTCGAACTACCTCCATTTTTGACTAAGCCATTGATCCGTCGCGTCTCCAGGCATCTTGAATCAATTACTCCAGCATTCGACTCCTCGTACGGTGGTGATCCCTACCAGCTTCACGTAGGTTCCCAGTCTTGAAGAACTCCTCCAGCAGTGGCGAGCTCCGACGCGTACAATCCTTGACAAACCGATAACTTTCGATAATCGTCATCCTCCTCCGTCGATCTTCCATCTTTTCGTGCAAACTTCTCTAACAAGCCCAGGTGTGGGGCTATGTCTACTCATGTTTAGTGAGCGGCGACGATCCCTCAGGAGTCGGTGGCGAATGCCTTCTTCGACAGGGTTGCAATCAATTCTCCGGTCATCTCTACCGTGCACTAGCACCACTGCTACTCTCCAAACCACATCTGTCACGGCCTGTGCCCCCCTTTGTAGGGTTCGACCTCGGCCACAAACACCCAGCTTCTCACCTCACTGAGGCTAGCCAAAGCCACTTACCTCCTCCTTGGTCCGCTCTTGGTGTTCCCTAACATAGTATTGGTCCACCTCCTTCAATCCTATCACGACCCGCACCTTGTGTAGGGGCACGAGAAGTGGGTACGTCCAGCCTACGTCGCAGTGTCGGCGGTAGAACGCTGTCCTAGGTTACTATCTAATCAACAACTCACGCAATTATATAATGTACTTGTCAAATCTCAACTCCGAACGGGGGACAAGTATAGATATAATGAATCTCAATCACAGTCTAAGAACGATAAGATATCACAGAAGTTTATAACTAAAGACTAAACAACATCAATTTATAAACAACTAAATAATAATATCTCAAACAAACTCAAATACAAACTCGTATCTCAAATTATTACAATTCAAGTTCTAAAACAAGAAAACTAAACCAAGTCTACTAGCTAGTCTTCCGATCACTCATGAGTGTCGGGGCCAAAGGTATCTAAGCCATCTCCTGCTCCTAGGCAAGTAGGACAAATGTCCTCAGGGCAATCATCTGTAATATTTTTAACAGGTCCAGTCAGGACAGGAACGAGTACAAATCATCAAAAATTCCAAGTAAATGACAGAGAACTGTAAAGCAGTTATAGACAGTTTTATTGATGAATATGGCAGTTTGTATACAGGTGATGGTATAGAGAAACAGTTAAGATACAAGGGAAGTAAGGTAAATAAAACAAGAGAAGAAATCATAGCAACGAAGACTGTAAATAGAAACTAGCTGAATTAGAGCAACATGATATAAGTCCAGAATGTAAATATAACCAGTACAAAACCCAAGTAAAACCAGACAACATGAATCTGATACCAGGTGATTCCATTACAAGATGAGTCCAGTATGAGGTGAGTCCAGTTGGTGATCAAAGGTTCCAGGGTGAGTCCAGCCTATACTCTAACAGTGTGTTTTAAAATACCGAGATCGACATGTAAACGGCTGTAGGTAATACGGCACACCGTACACTCGGCCAAGTATGGGATGGCTTTCGTTCCAGAATAATTCCAAGGGAGTGGTTCCAGTATTTGGGAATGTTCACATGTCTACTCCAATATTTCCCTGCCCACAAGTACAAGTGAATCCAGAAAATGACACGAGAATCGAGATGAATCCAGCCAAACATAATGATACCAGCAAAAGATTCCAGAGTGATTCCAGTAGGTGGTTCCAGTAGTGATTCCAGAAGGTGATGCCAATAGTGGTTCCAGAAGGTGATGCTAGTAGTGATTCCAGAAATAGAGGCCAGATAAAATGGTATGTGTGTTGCATACATGAATCCAGAAATATCTATACGTGTTGTAAGAATCACATAAAACTAACTAGAACTGAAGTACAGTAATTGACAAGTAAATGAAAGAACTATCAGAGAATGTACTCGCCTGATACTCTGAAAAGAGTAATGTAATATCAGATGTCTGCACCGGAGTCACAATGTCCTAAATAGAGCAGTATGGATTATAATGTGTAAAATACAAGAAAATGAAAGATACAATACAATCTACATGGTTTCTAGGCCAATCTAGATCAAAGTCAACTCTTGGTCAACTCTGGTCACCTCTATAGTCAAACTAGGTCAACTCTAGTCATACTAGTCTAAGGTTAATCAACACAAGTCTATGAGTCACTCTAGGCTCTTCTAGTCTAAATAGGTCAACTTATAAGGTTTTGGTCAACTGAGTCAAATGATCAACTTGGCTAACTTTTAGGGTTTTGCCTATGCTAGCCTAAATGGTGTGGGGTCTCTTAGTATCAATCCAAACAACCAAAAGTGAAATCTATAGTCTAATAGATATACATAAACTACCTATCTCAATATATGAATATAACACATCTTCAATATATGCATCCTTATTTGTAAACATGTATCTATATGCAACTTATTTATATATATATATATATATATATATATATATATATATATATATATATATATATATATATATATATATACTTAGAACATTATATATATCCCATGATTATGTAATCCTAGCCCTCAATAACTTCTAAGTTCAGTCTACAACTGAACATTACCCCCATTATAGTTGAATGTAGGATACACCAACTCCCTTAACTTAGCCAAAATGGCCCAATGGCCAAAACCCTTTACCTATCTACTAGTATACCTAAGTCTATGACACAACCTATACACTAACACCCCAAACTGTATTCATGTATGTATTCTCTCACTTGCTTTTCATATGACCCCAATCTCAGTTTAAGAATCCCGAACCATCTCAGGAACTCATTTGAAATTGAATTGAATCCATCCTATGTACAGACATTTACATCCATTGAAAAACCTATTGTATGTATATACCTATGTATACTACATATAAGTAAAATGAACTAATATATGGATACTTAGAAAACTGAAACTAATGGACTACAAAACTCTGAACTGAAACGAGTATCAGTCTGTACAGGAAGAGGAAAATCAAGTAATGCTTGTGTGTGGCTGTCCTCAGTCCTAACCCAGTTCCCTTAGTAACATTAACCCATATAATTCTCAGGTTTTACCTCATAAACTCAGGAATTCTCATTTCAGTTTTCTGTTACAAGTTAAAACTCAGTTAACTGACAGTTGAACTATACAACTTAGGATTTCATCTATTTAACAGTGAATCAACCTTTCAACCCAAATCCTCATCTCATGTTTCAATCCTGAAACCATCTCAGGATTTTACTACAATGAACCAACCCATCATTCCCTTTGAAAACTCAGGTATTAGGTTCAACATTGAATCAAAGAATCAAACCCAATCCCATAGTTAAATAAAACTTGACTGATACTTAACTTCTCATTTCGAAAACTAGATTTAAACCATTCAGTATTAATCATTCAATTTATATATTTAATAGCAGTTTAAATACATTCAACTCAGAAATTTTGAAAACAGTCCACTGTTTCATGGTATCAGAAAATGGGATTTGAAATAAAATAGAACCCATTTCAATTTGAAAAACCCGAAACAATTTGTACAGAAGTGTTTCTTATGTGTAGACATCACTATTTAACAAAATTTAGCATTTAAAGTCTCATTTAAATCGTCAATTAAAACTCTAAAACAAAACAGAACTTGAACACAAAATCAGTGTTTTTGAAACTCGATACCACAACCCAAATTTCGAAATATAAAACCACATCCAACACAAAACAACTTCTACAGTGTGTCCCCCACATATACATGTGTCATGGGGGTCAACTTCGTGTCCAGAAATTAGGACACAAACATGTCAAAACACAAAAAAATAATGTATTAGTAAACAATATTACTAATCCTCGTGCACGCGTGTTGAGTCAAAATGGACTCGACACAGTGCACGAGACACCATGTCCATGTGTACAGTGATAGAGGGGTCATAGGGCTAGGTGTCTTAGTGCCTGAGTCGAGTCGGGGTCGTGTTGTGTCGAAGTTTTTAATCCGTATCAGTGACACGAAAAACGCGTGCACAGTGTTGAGCAAAACACGTGCACACGCGATTTCTTCGCGCACACATATCGAGGTCCCACAAAATTTTGTGGGTCTTGTGTCAGTCATTAGGACAACATGTGTACCAAGTTTCGTGGCTTGAGTCGCCGTGTCGTGTCCGCTAGGACGCCCGAGCAGCAGGACACTATACGACAGTGTCGAGCAGCGTGTTCGTATCCATTTTGGACACATACACGGCTCTAAAACGTGCTCAGTGTATTAGAATCATGATTAGCATGCCAAGGGCTTCAAAATCATATAATTAGTTTTTGAAATTAACAATATTTATTTCATTCAAGCATTTCCTCAAACACCTATTCAAATACATCGATACGTGTCCGATACGAACACGAAATGGACACGGATTCCTACCAAACTTGGACCATACCTAGGGGAACCCTAAATGAATGCATCTATGAAGAAAAATCATGATTTCAAAGGGTGTAGATAGGTTTACCTATTGAGAGCTAGAATCTCAATGTAAAGAGCCTCGATTCGATGTCTTCCTCGGTTTTCTTCGGTTCAACCGTCCTCGATCCTTGCTAGCAAGCACCCACAAGTATCCTCTAATGTTGGGGATGTTGATGCAATTGATTTGACTCAATTTGGGCTCAATTTGGATTAATGGGGAGAGTTTTAGGGAAGAACAAGTAGGGCTTTTTCTAGGTTTTCTAAAGGAGGCAATTATTTCTTAAGTGGGATACTTATAGGAGGGAGGGGGCTTGTATGGCTGTTGAAAACCTTAGGGTTAGGGTTTTAGATGAGTGGTTGAGGTTCCTCCACCCAATTTCCAAGCTTTCTATTGGTCCAAGGCTTCTTTTCACAAATATCTTAAAAAGAAATATCTTTCCTAATAATATCTAGATATTACTAACCTTGGCACTTAGTAGGAACGTTCTAACCCTAATTTTAACCTCATGACTAATCTAGGTTAGGTTAACTTCTAGGTTAAGGCTCCACTAAAAGACTAGCACAATATTTAATTAATATAAATTACAAATTCATAAAATTGTCAAAATGACCAAAATACCCCTAGTCAAAAAATTGGTAATATGAAATTCTAATCACGTGGCTAGGTCTCTATGATCATGATTAGTCTTCTAGGTCATGCATGACTAAGGTTACACTATCAAAACACCAATTTCACATATCACCATTTTAAATAGTTTTAAAATAACTAAAAATCACCAAAAATCATATCATGACTAAAATAATCATTATTAAATGATTTAAAATACAAAAGTTTAAAATTACCCTCATTTGAAAAACTGGGTGTTACAAGTCTACCCCCTTTAGAAGAATTTCATCCTCGAATTATGATGATCATACTACTCCTAGGTCAAAGCCCCAATCAAACAAGGTCGAAAGATAACATGCAATCATAGTCCTACTGGTCGTGATTCCACAGTCTCGAATAGGGTAACTACGCTATCTAGCATATCACAAACATATCCTGGCAGGTACTAATGGAAATCACACATGAAGGTGGAAGAGAAGAATAAAGAGGTCAAACCTGCTAACCCGTCACCTGCAACGTCAGTCTCCTCGACTGCCATAGCAAAAGCTCCACCCCTCTGGGGTATATCCCTCTAGTGGTGCGGGGCACGGTGCTGCGCTATAGGTGGCCTAACTCCCTCTATCTAATCCATGATACTCAAGTAAAATCCATCATAATATTCTATTCCATCACACTAGGGCACCATCTATATGGTATCTATTCTAAAATCTGATAATCATACCCGTCTATCCAGAATCATGTTACCAGAATCCTCATTACGCCAGTAAGTACTACAGCGATAATCCATAGAGTCCACGACTAAGGCACATACCTCTAGAATCATGGTATTTACAATTTTTGCATTACCGCTAGCTTGGCTGCGAAAACCTTAAATTCCTATACCCGAGAAATACATCTAAAATTAGACTCTATCTCATCGCCAAACCAGCTAATATGGCTATAGAAGATTCTAGATTCTATGACTGAGGCAACCTAGCCCATAATGTTATCTTGGTAGAAAATCAAGTCAATAATGAATACCAAGAATCAAATTCAACGATGAACAAGGAAGTAGACAGAAACTGTCGGAATCGAATTTCGAGATAGTTTATATCGAGATTCTCAAGGGTCATCCCAGGAATCTTCTCAAGTAGTCCTAACTGTGATTGAGCACTCTCTCAACTAAGCCTATTCCTTAGTTCCTATCGCAGGCTGTAGTGATATTCTAGTTCGAATACCACTACATAAACTCGACCTGCATGGGCCACCACTAAAAACGTGTCACGACCCGTACCCTGTGTAGGGGCACGAGAAGTGGGTACGTCCAGCCTACGCCGCAGTGTCAGCGGTAGAACGCTGTCCTAAGTTACTATCTAATCAACAACTCACGCAATTATATAATATACTTGTCAAATCTAACCTCCGAACGGAGGACAAGTATAGATATAATGAATCTCAATCACAGTCTAAGAATGATAAGATATCACAGAAGTTTATAACTAAAGACAAAACAACATCAATTTATAAACTACTAAATAATAATATCTCAAACAAACTCAAATACAAACTCTTATCTCAAATTATTACAATTCAAGTTCTAAAACATGAAAACTAAACCAAGTCTACTAGCTAGTCTTCCGATCACTCCTGAGTGTCGGGGCCAAAGGTAGCTAAGCCATCTCCTGCTCCCAGGCAAGTAGGGCAAATGTCCTCAGGGCAATCATCTGTAATATTTTCAACAGGTCCAGTCAGGACAGGAACGAGTACAAATCATCAAGAAATTCTAAGTAAATGACAGAGAACTATAAAGCAGTTATAGACAGTTTTATTAACGAATATGGTAGTTTGTATACAGGTGATGGTATAGAGAAACAGTTAAGATACAAGGGAAGTAAGGTAAATAAAACAAGAGAAGAAATCATAGCAACAAAGACTGTAAATAGAAACTAGCTGAACTAGAGCAACATGATATAAGTCCAGAATGTAAATATAACCAGTGCAAAACCCAAGTAAAACCAGACAACATAAATCTGATACCAGGTGATTCCAGTACAAGATGAGTCCAGTATGAGGTGAGTCCAGTCGGTGATCAAAGGTTCCAGGGTGAGTCCAGCCTATACTCTAACAGTATGTTTTAAAATACCGAGATCGACATGTAAACGGCTGTAGGTAATACGGCACACCGCACACTCGGCCAAGTGTGGGATGGCTATCGTTCCAGAATAATTCCAAGGGAGTGGTTCCAGTATTTAGAAATGTTCACATGTCTACTCCAATATTTTCCCGCCCACAAGTACAAATGAATCCAAAAAATGACACGAGAATCGAGATGAGTCCAGCCAAACATAATGATACCAGCAAAAGATTTCAGAGTGATTCCAGTAGGTGGTTCCAGTAGTGATTCCAGAAGGTGATGTCAGTAGTGGTTCCAGAAGGTGATGCCCGTAGTGATTCCCGAAATAGAGGCCAGACAAAATGGTATGTGTGTCGCATACATGAATCCAGAAATATCTATACGTGTTGTAAGAATCATATAAAACTAACTAGAACTCAAGTACAGTAATTGACAAGTAAATGAAAGAACTATCAGAGAATGTATTCGCCTGATACTCTGAAAAGAGTAATGTAATATCAGATGTCTGTACCGAAGTCACAATGTCCTAAATAGAGCAGTATGGATTATAATGTGTAAAATATAAGAAAATGAAAGATACAATGCAATCTACATGCTTTCTAGGCCAATCTAGGTCAAAGTCAACTCTTGGTCAACTCTGATCACCTCTATAGTCAAACTAGGTCAACTCTAGTCATACTAGTCTAAGGTTAATCAACACAAGTCTATGAGTCACTCTAGGCTCTTCTAGTCTAAATAGGTCAACTTATAAGATTTTGGTCAACTGAGTCAAATGATCAACTTGGCTAACTTTTAGGGTTTTGCCTATGCTAGCCTAAATGGTGTGGGGTCTCTTAGTATCAATCCAAACAACCAAAAGTGAAATCTATAGTCTAATAGATATACATAAACTACCTATCTCAAGATATGAATATAACACATCTTCAATATATGCATCCTTATTTGTAAACATGTATCTATATGCAACTTATTTATATATATATATATATATACTTAGAACATTATATATATCCCATGATTATGTAAACCTAGCCCTCAATAACTTCCAAGTTCAGTCTATAACTGAACATTACCCCCATTATAGTTGAATGTAGGATACACCAACTCCCTTAACTTAGCCAAAATGCCCCAATAGCCAAAACCCTTTACCTATGTACTAGTATACCTAAGTCTATGACACAACCCATACACTAACACCCCAAACTGTATTCATGTATGTATTCTCTCACTTGCTTTTCATATGACCCCAATCTCAGTTTAAGAATCCTGAACCATCTCAGGAACTTATTTGAAATTGAATTGAATCCATCCTATGTACAGACATTTACATCCATTGAAAAAACTATTGTATGTATATACCTATGTATACTACATATATGTAAAATGAACTAATATATGGATACTTAGAAAACTGAAACTAATGGACTACAAAACTCTGAACTGAAACGAGTATCAGTCTGTACAGGAAGAGGAAAATCAAGTAATGCTTGTGTGTGTTTGTCCTCAGTCCTAACCCAATTCCCTTGGTAACATTAACCCATATAATTCTCAGGTTTTACCTCATAAACTCAGGAATTCTCATTTCAGTTTTCTGTCACAAGTTAAAATACTGTTAACTGACAGTTGAACTATACAACTCAGGATTTCATCTATTTAACAGTGAATCAACCTTTCAACCCAAATCCTCATCTCATGTTTTAATCCTGAAACCATCTCAGGATTTCTCTACAATGAACCAACCCATCATTCCCTTTGAAAACTCACGTATTAGGTTCAACATTGAATCAAAGAATCAAACTCAATCCCACAGTTAAATAAAACTTGACTGATACTTAACTTCTCTTTTCGAAAACTAGATTTAACCATTCAGAATTAATCATTCAATTTATGTATTTAATAGCAGTGTAAATACATTCAACTCAGAAATTTTGAAAATAGTCCACTGTTTCATGGTATCAGAAAATGGGATTTGAAATGAAATAGAACCCATTTCAATTTGAAAAACCTGAAACAATTTATACAGAAGTGTTTCTTATGTGTAGACATCACTATTTAACAAAATTTAGCATTTAAAGTCTCATTTAAATCGTCAATTAAAACTCTGAAACAAAACAGAACTTGAACACAAAATCAGTATTTTTGAAACTCGATACCACAACACAAATTTTGAAATGTAAAACCACATCCAACCCAAAACAACTTCTACAGTGTGTCCCCCACATATACATGTGTCATGGGGGTCAACTTCATGTCCAGAAATTAGGACACAAATATGTCAAAACACAGAAAAACAATATATCAGTAAACAATATTACTAATCCTCGTGCACGCGTGTTGAGTCGAAATAGACTCGACACAGTACACGAGACACCATGTGCATGTGTACAGTGATAGAGGGGTCATAGGGCTAGGTGTCTTAGTGCCTGAGTCGAGTTGGGGTCGTGTCGTGTCGAAGTTTTTAATCCGTATCAGTGACACGAAAAACGCGTGCACAGTGTTGAGCAAAACACGTGTACACGCGATTTCTTTGCGCACACACATCGAGGTCCCACAAAATTTTTTGGGACTTGTGTCAGTCATTAGGACAACATGTGTACCAAGTTTCGTGGCTTGAGTCGCCGTGTCGTGTCCACTAGGACGCCCGAGCAGCAGGACACTGCACGACAGTGTCGTACAGCATGTTCGTGTCCATTTTGGACACGGACACGGCTCTAAAACGTGCTCAGTGTATTAGAATCATGATTAGCATGCCAAGGGCTTCAAAATCATATAATTAGT
Organism: Iris pallida; assembly: GCA_029216955.1. Classification (NCBI taxonomy): domain Eukaryota; kingdom Viridiplantae; phylum Streptophyta; class Magnoliopsida; order Asparagales; family Iridaceae; genus Iris; species Iris pallida. Next base: position 773,876 of record JANAVB010040016.1, on the reverse strand, counting down.
TTTTGAAATTAATAATATTTATTTCATTCAAGCATTTCCTCAAATACCTATTCAAATACATCGATACGTGTTCGATATGGACACAAAATGGACACGGATTCCTACCAAACTTGGGCTACACCTAGGGGAACCCTAAATGAATGCATCTATGAAGAAAAATCATGATTTCAAAGGGTGTAGATAGGTTTACCTATTGAGAGCTAGAATCTCAATGTAAAGAGCCTCGATTCGATGTCTTCCTCGGTTTTCTCCGGTTCAACCGTCCTCGATCCTTGCTAGCAAGCACCCACAAGTATCCTCTACTATTGGGGATGATGATGCAATTGATTTGACTCAATTGGGCTCAATTTGGATTAATGGGGAGAGTTTTAGGGAAAAACAAGTAGGGCTTTTTCTCGGTTTTCTAAAGGAGGCAATTATTTCTTAAGTGGGATACTTATAGGAGGGAGGAGGCTTGTATGGCTGTTGAAAACCTTAGGGTTAGGGTTTTAGATGAGTGGTTGAGGTTCCTCCACCCAATTTCCAAGCTTCCTATTGGTCCAAGGCTTCTTTTCACAAATATCTTAAAAAGAAATATCTTTCGTAACAATATCTAGATATTACTAACCTTGGCACTTAGTAGGAATGTTCTAACCGTAATTTTAATCTCATGACTAATCTAGGTTTGGTTAACTTCTAGGTTAAGGCTCCACTAAAAGACTAGCACAATATTTAATTAATATAAATTACAAATTCACAAAATTGTCAAAATGACCAAAATACCCCTAGTCTAAAAATTGGTAATATGAAATTCTAATCACGTGGCTAGGTCTCTATGATCATGATTAGTCTTCTAGGTCATGCATGACTAAGGTTACACTATCAAAACACCAATTTCATATATCACCATTTAAAATAGTTTTAAAATAACTAAAAATCACCAAAAATCATATCATGACTAAAATAATCATTATTAAATGATTTAAAATACAAAAGTTCAAAATTACCCTTATTTGAAAAACTGGGTGTTACAAATCCTGACATAGCCCTGATCTAGTCTCCGCCGCCATCTCCACGGCAGAGCCTAGATCCAGTACCACTCAGTTGACCCGCTTCGCCCACTCCTCTTCTACGCCTGAGCATTCATGGACCGTCGTCCCACGTCCGCTAGTCCCTACTCATCGACCCCGTCGTTCCTCGTAGGGGTCGGTGACGAACTAGTCTCCGTCGCCTCCATATGCCTTACTAAATCCATGTTTGCATCGATCAGACGGTCGAGATCTACTCTGATCCGGCTACCGATGTTGTTCCCCTTCTTCTCTGATTTCCTCCAATTATAATATTCAATATATCATAGGTATTTACATCACCTAAAGAAGAAGTTGGAAAATTAGGCTCATGTAAAAGCTTTGATATACTAAGTATATATCATTGAGGAAGTTTCAAACTTTTGCTCAAATTACTTCGATATTTCATGTCAGAACAAATCGGAATACAGCTCTAAGGAATGATGAAAGTGAGATCATTACACCGAATAGTGGAATCCATATCATCTTTAGTATGGCGGTATGCCAACAAGTACTTCAAAATTAAGGTAGTTGGAGGATGATGAGTTTGAAGCCGCTCATTGATATACATGCTTAAATAGTGGTATAAAGAAAATGCAAGATACTGAAAAGTAAACGACACAATTTTGCTACATATTTTAATTTTGTTTACACTTGTAAGAGAAGTGCTCTAACTTTCTCTAGTTACTATCATAGTACTTTTAGAGCTGAGTTAAAATGGAGACCTAATATTAACGATGATGATCATGCTAGAGATGCTGATAGAAAATCTTGTACGGTGTTTTCATAATTATTTAAGGATTCTAATAATTAACCATTCTAAATTCAGCAATCAGACTAAGCTTTGTCTAATGTCTACATGATACGTGATGTTTTAGGTTTTTCGTCATGGTACATAGTTGCAGAACGAAGGATATCGAGCACTAGCTATTAGACCAAGCAAGAGGGCAAAGTATTGGAATGGATATACTATCAATGACTTCAAATTTAGAACCACTGATAAGCCTATCAACCACTCATTTGTCGATGAGGATGCTAATTATAGAAAGAATTATGGAGTTTGTATTAGAGGTTCAGTCAACGATGCCAATCCATAATTTGACTATTACGGTATTCTAAGAGATATCGTAGAGCTGGATTACTCTTTTGGTACAAAATTGTGTTGTTTAAATGTGATTGGTTCGATACAACACCCAAGCAAGGATGAAAAATAATAAACAATTCGAATTTATTGATATAAAACAAGGAAAAAGATATGAAGGTTTTAAACCATATGTGTTGGCTAGTCAAACGGATCAAGTGTACTATACGACACTACTAAAATCTGCTCTATTAGCGACGTAATTTAGCGACGTTAGTGAAAACGTCGCTAATCGCCGCTATTAGTGACAAAAATAGCGACGTGCCAGCGATGTATATTAATTAAATGAGTTTTTTGTCGCTAAACGTCGCCATTACGTCGCTAATAGCGACGAATTTAGCGACGTTCCTCACAACGTCTATAATTTTTAATTAAAATTCCCCCCGATTCATTTTCCCCTATTTTCACTCTCACTCTCTCTCCTCACTTTTTCCTCTGACGCGGCGGACTCTCCTCCCTCTCCGGTACGTAACTCCCCTCTCTCTCTATTTTGGTTGTGGGTGGTTAGGAGGGTATGTTTGGCTTGGATGAAGGGGCAGGGGGTGCGGGTGGTTGGGGGTGGGGGGTGGCTGGGGGGGGGGGAGGGACAGGGGGGTGAGGGCGGCTGGGGGTGAGGAGGGGGGCTGGAGGGAGAGGGTTCGAGTTCGGGTTAGGGTTAGGGGTGGTGGGAGGAAGGGGCAGGGGGGTGAGGGGGGCTGGGGGGGTTCGGGTTAGGGTTAGGTGTGGTGGAGGGGAGGGGCGTGGGGGGGGGGTGTGTGAGGGGGGCTGGAGAGGGGAGGGGGCTGGAGGGGTTCGGGTTAGGGTTGGAGGGGGGGTACGGGGGTGAGGGGAGGCTGGTGAGGGGAGGAGAGGTGGTGAGGGTTAGGGTTACATATCATTGCACATGATGCCGATCCGATACTGTCGATACCGATTTTGTTTGGAATGTCCCGATCCGATACCTACCGATACCTGATACTGTCTGATAATTTACTAGAAGCATATAAAAGAGGAAATCTTATCTATCGTATGTAAAGGAATCGATAAGGGTGACTCTATTTCACTCAATTTCAAAAATTCGATAATTTACTAATAATTATTTGTTTTTCGACACCGAAAAATCTGATACTCCGATTCGAAACCACCTATAGTGCCGATACCCCTGATCCCGATATTCATAGGAATGGTCCGATAACGATTCCGTTACCGAGATTTTAAACCTTGGTTAGGGGTGTTGCAGTACCGACCGAACGAGCCTATCGTCCCGTTTCGACGTCCCGAACCATGAGCCTAGCTGACCCTAACCCTAACCCTAACCCGAGCCACGTTGCGAATGATCCGATACGTCCCTGCTCCCTCGTGCGGTAATTGGAGGGTACTCGAATTTGTGCCACTCGATGCCCCCGAGTCACGGCTGTACGTCAGCTCGTCGGGTTCGACGATGGGCTCGGGTTAGGACCTTCTGGCTGCTCATGGGGTGGGGGGTCTGCTGGTCGGGGTGGGGCCCCGAGGGGGCTCGCAATATATATGTATGTATATAGTATGTAGTATATTCGTTTCAATTTTGAAGTTTATTCATATTTGCAGATATCTAGAAATAGCTATATCCATGTATCTGTGAGACCGTTCGTAGATGTATGTCACGCCCCAGAACCAGAATACCAAAGAGCGAGGGAATGACTCAGCCAGCTACGTATTATGGATAAATGAATGCCGTATAATACGATCAATACTGTCTAAAAGACGAGGGGGGTGCATACTACATGAAAGTCTCACTAGGGTTACTCAACATCTATTGTCTCAATCATTCAATGAAAAGCAGTAAGTAGAGAACATGTAAGAATGAGCAGTATGGCATCCCAAACGCTCAGTCAAAATGTTCTTCAGATCCGGCTTTACAAAACATAGCCAGATGATATAACAAGGTATACACAATCATTATCAGCTGCAGTCTGACTTAGTTACAATTATGTAAAAGTAAGTACAAGACAGTCCGACTAACAGGTCGATGCCAAGCGGCAAAATATAAAATAAGTAGTAGAACGAGAAGGGAAGCAAGGAACCCACTCGTGTCCTCCTGCGATCATCCTTCTAGTATTGACCATCTTGGAGGTAGAAGTAAGCTGAGTCCTCGGGAGCTGGCTCTAAACCTAGCCATGCAAAACCAAAGAGATTAGACCTCAAATAGCAAGTACCACAAAGGAAGCACGACATGAAGAATTAGAACCGATAGTAAGAGTTAAGAATATAATAAATAAGTCTCCGCTTGCTACTGGGATTCACACAACATCACGATACTTCAAACCAACTTCCCAACCAAACACGGACAGAAGTTGACCCGTCATGTCCTGACATTCTGATCATCTCAGCAGTTAACAGAGTAGGTATAGTACAAAAACAAATTAATTTAAATAATAATACAACCACTACGGCTTGCTAACTGTAAGTTCCAAGTTGTCCTGGAAATATACAATAAGGGATTCCTCAGTTCTTACAACGTACAAGCAAGGCTAGTCTACCCAATAATCAATTACGCCAATCATGAATTAGACGTATCCCACCGGGATGCTCGTTATCAATATATATAAAAATATAAACAGATACCACTCCCTGCCCGTGTGGCAGGTTTACAGTATCTATGGGAACCAGCCGGCATGTCGGGACACTAATTGTCCCGAGATGGCTGCCATGTAAGAACTCGAGAATCCATTCTCTCTATGTAATCATTATTTTATTTAACTTAATAGTCTCTATGTTAATTGAAATCTCATGCCATGGATCATAGTCATTCAGAATGAGTACTTTTGTACAGAGTACGATATGCATAACTCTACAATGATGTCCGTACGGTTAGGTTGTAGGTGTTAAATAGCGTAATGCAATAATCAAACCTAGCTACGGAATAATCATGCCTTGACTGTAAGGTACACATGCTGCTTTTGTAGAAAATAAGTTAAAGTCTGCATGTATCCATATGCCAATGTTCGGGATCGGCTAGTCGATTGCAATGGTTCATGGTTAATATATGAACGTGTCTCATTCAATTCGCTAAGATGACTAGCCAGTCTTTTAGTTCCAACTAGGAACGCATGATCAATCATTTAGTCAAGGTAACAATCAATGTCAATTCGTAACAAAGCATGAAAGTCAAACTAGTATTTAGTATGGTCGAGTCTATAACTCTTAGGGTTAAGTTCCAGTCATACTGGGTATCCATAAACCAATCGAGACACAGTACACACTCCACACAACAATATGTATTAAAATATTAACATATCATGATTATATCGAGTTCATGTCAAAATGACATAAGGATATAGTAAGGGGTGCCATGCGTCCAATAAAGGTGAATCTAGGGCAATGGATGCCAGGGCCATACTGCGCCGGGCAAGGAGGTAAGATACGCTAGTGCTAGGAAGCCTCCGGACAGGGGAGTACGCCAAAGGAATAAAGTTTATGCATAAAAGAAGTACGCCAAGCCAGAGGAGTACGCGTAAAGGAAATACGCCAAGCCAGAGGAGTACGCGTAAAGGAAATACGCATAAAGGAAATATGCCAAACCAGAGGAGTATGCGTAAGGGAAATACGCATAAAGGAAATACGCGTAAAGGAAATACACGTAAAGGAAATACGCGTAAAGAAGTAAAGTTTATGCGTGAAAGAAGTACACCAAGCCAGAGTAGACTTTGTTTTACGCGTAAAACTGCCTTGACTTACGTAATCCAGATTTCACGCTAACACGAATAAATATGGGCGTTGAGTTTGATACTACGCTGGCACGAATAAACATGGGCATAGAGTTTGATACTACGCTGGCACGGATAAACGTGGACTTAGAGTTTGATACTACGCTGGCACGAATAAACGTGGGCGTAAGGAACCTCCAGAACTCCAAATTCTATGAAACCATCAATCTAAGCCAAAAATGGGACTTCTATAGATCAAAATGGGGTATAACACAAATTTCAACAACCTGGAACGATCAAAACTTGAAAATAAGGAAGTTTGATAGATTAAAACCACCAAAATCCGAAAATGGCAAATTTCTAGATCTACAAAATTAAAACTTCAAAATGCAAAATGTCAAGTTCTAAACTATCTTAGAATCACGAGAGAAAGATAAATAAACCATAAAAATGGGTTCTCATGTGGAAGAAAGATTGCACTTGCCTCTCCAAAGGGGTTAGGGCTTTTGGTGGAGGAAGAGAAAATGAGATTTGTGAGGAGGGAGAGAAAGAAAAGGGGTATAAATATCTAGCCCAAGTTAATCTCCACCACCCATTCCTTCCTACATAATCTAAGCCATCCATCCCTTATCATGATAAACCAATCTAAACCAAGTTGGTTCAACATGAACAAAATAAACTAAGAGGAAAACAAAAGCAGAAAATAAAATACAGAAAAATAATTAGCATGAAATTAAAGGAATTAAATACAGAACAAATACATGATAAATATTAAATAAATACATTTAAGCAGTACCCGTATTAAAATACGCATTCTGGGAATGAGGAGTACGACTGGGGGTTTGACCTAGAAGGAGGGTAGACTATGATTGCATGTTATCTTTTGACTCTGATTGACTGGGGGTTTGACCTAGAAGGAGTACGACTATCTTAATTTCGAGGACGAAATTTCTCTAAGGAGGGTAGACTTGTAAGACCCAGTTTTCTGAAATTGGGGTATTTTTGAAAATTTATTATTTTTATTATTTATTAATAGTGATTTAGTCATGTTATGAATTTTGGTGATTTTTAGTTAGATTAAAATTATTTTCTAAGTCATGGCTTATGACTTTGTGATTTTACTAGTGTAACCCTAGTGTAAACCCTAGAGATTTCATAACCTAGAGACCAACCATGACCATGTAAGCCTAACCATGTGATTAGGATATCAAATTACCACTTTTTAGTCAAAAGGGTATTTTGGTAATTTTCTAGAAATTATTTAGAATTATTTGGATTTATGTATTTTTATTATTATTTAATTATTGATTAGTGCCATGATTAGTCCCTAACCTAGTCTACCCTAATCCATAGGTTAGCCACTAACCTAGAATGATAAGGGGATAGATATTTGCATTGGTTAAAGGAGGATAAATATCTTGATATCTACTTTATGGATATTTTCCACAAAATATCCAAAATATCAACCCTTTTGCCATGAAAGTCTTTCCCTTAGCTTGGAAGCAACCCAAGGACACCCCCTCCCCTTGTCATGGCAGCCAAGAACACCCCCCTAGCCCTACACCATTCTATATAACCCCATTGCTTTCATTCATGGCCATTTACATGAATTTAAACCTAGAAAAATCCTATTTCTACAAACCTTGATAACTTGATCAATTTTGATCTAAATCACCTCTAGTTTCTTGCATTGGACTCCCCTACACTAGAGGGTACTAGTTAGGGCCTGCTATCGAGGATTTCGTGAGCTTTGGGCATCACCAAGTTGAAGTGGACACCCCCCTCTCCTTATTTTTTCATTGGATTTGCATCAATAGGTAAATGTCCATAAACCATGTTAATATTGTGTTTTCTCTTCATATTTGCATGCATCTAGGTACTAGGGAACTGTGGGTCAAGTTTGGTAGGATTTAGACTTGGTTTGGTGTCCGTATCAGACATGTATCCTAAGCCTTAAACCCTTGTTTGGTGAAATGCCACAATGGACTTGTTTTTGTGTTTTTGTAAAACAAATTATATAACCTAGTAGCCCTAGACTTGCTGATCACAAAACACCTAGACTGAGCACATTTTCGTGCTGTGTCCGTGTCCAAATTGGATACGAACCCACTGCACGAGACCCTCGTGCATGCCCTGCTACCCGATACTTCGTGCGCACTACACAGGCCACTAGGACATGTGCAAATTGACACGGACACGGGGGCAATGTCTGCGAACATGCCCCCAAAATTTGGTGTCACTTCGTGTCGTGTCGAATGAGAAATCTCACTCGCACTGGACACGGGTTGTCAACGCACACGCGCGCGAGGGCAACTTCAAGCATGTCGTGTCGCGCGGACACGACACTTGGGTGCCTCGTAATGACACCATCGTGTAGCCCTTCATGTGGCATACATGAGGACACGAGCACGTGGTGCGTCGTGTCCTGTGTCGCGAGCACGAGGCATGTGAACACGTGCACGATGCTGTGCACTGTGTTCGTGTATCAGTGCTTACCCGAGTGAGTTTTTACGTGTTTGGACACGCCGTGTCGTGTCGTGGTGGACTGCCACTGACACACACGACACGTATATGTATGGGGCATCAATTACCAACCTAGGGAATCGAGCCATAGCTTGGTTTAGTATGGGTAATTTGAATTACCTAGTTTCGAACAAAACAGTCCAGTTTCCTGTCTTAGGATATTTTTCAGTTTTTGTAAAATGAATTTCAAACCTAAAATTGATATAATTTATACTTTGTATTAGTGTATTTCAGTATGTATATATGTAGTATATATGTATGTGTGAGTGTGGGTAAGATTTGGGGTTAAATGGTAGTGTGTATGTGTAGTAGTGTACATGTATACATATGTATGTATATATGGACTGTGTGTGTGTGTGTTGGGGTGCCAATTTGTGGTTCCAGGAACTGGAACCCAGCCCCCTCTCTCACTGTCCTGTGCTACTGTCCCCTCTTCCTGTCTCTCTCTCATTCTCACTCTCTCACTCTATGTCTCTCTCTCTCTTCCCTCTCTATATATATATGTAATATATATAAGTTATATATATATATATATATATATATATATATATATATATATATATATATGTATATATATATATATATGATATATATATATATACATATATATATATATATATATATATATATATATATATATATATATATATATATATTGTATTAGATATACATAGTGTCATTATATATATATATATATATATATATATATATGTGAGTGTGGGTTTGTATTATATATAGTATTCATATTTTGATATATGGATAGTAGGTAGATAGTGTCTATTCATATATATAGTTATATATATATATATCTATATAACTTACTAGATATAGGTTATATGAAACCTACACCACTAGCCTATGGCTTGGGGCTAACCCTAATGACCTAAAACACTATAAGTGACCCTTGTTGACTAAGGGTTGACCAAAGTCAACCTTAGGTCAAAGTTGACCTAGTTAACCTAGAATTGACCTAAAATGACTAGTTTAACTAGTTGACTAGTAGACATAGTTTGACTAGATAATTGACCATTGTTGACCAAAGTCAACTATAGGTCAACCATGACCTAATTGACCTAGAAATGGCTTGGATAGACTTAAGAGGACTTAATGACTAAGGTTTGACTAAACCCTAACTAGATGATTAGGTTAACCATATAGATTATGAGGGTAATCCTATATAGATAAAGATATGTATGGGGTTAAGTTAGATACCTAGAGTCGAGTCATGACTTGAGTTGGAGAATAGGATTAGCTTGATTATAGGATTAAGGTTGGTATTGTACTATATGTATTTATGTGTGGTATACTTTGTATAGGTAATTATAGTATAGTATCTTAGGTATTCTAAGACATGTTAGCCTATGATGGTTTGAGTTAGCCTTATAAAGTTTGACTGGATGTTGACCATTAGTCAAGATTAACCTAATTACCTTATTGACTAGTCTATGATTAACCAAAACCTTAGTTAGACTAAGACTTGACCCTATATGGACCCAAGTAACTAGAGTTGACTAGTTTGGCTAGAATGTTTGACCAAGGATTGACTTTAACCTAGATTAGACTTGTTTAACTTTGTTTGACCTTGTATGACTTAGTTTAACTTCTTGTAACCTAGTATAACTTAATTTGACTTAGTTTGACTGTAGTGTTGACCAAGTTTGACTTTGACCTAGATTGGCTTAGAATTCATATAGATTGCATCGTAGATTTTATTTACCTTTATTTTGGACATGTCATAACTGTATTGCTCTATTTTAGGACATTGTGACCCTGGTACAGACATCTGATATTACACTACTCTTTTCAGAGTATCAGGCGAGTACATTCTCTGATAATTCTCTCATTTATTTGTCGATTACTGTATTTCAGTTCTAGTTAGTTCTATGTGATTCTCTGTATCAACACGTATGGATATTTCTGGATTCATGTATCGACACATACCTTACTTGCTGGCCTCTATTACTGGAGTCATTGGTATTATTTCAGAATCATTTCTGGAATCATCATATATTGGCCAGACTCATCTCGATTCTTTTTGTCGATTTTGGATTCACTTGCTGGGCGGGGAAATATTGAGTAAGACATGTAGACATACCCCAAATCCGAAATCTCCCACTGGAATCTACCGGAAGCATAGCCATCTCTTGCCCGATCAGTGAGAGATGTACCTGATACCTACAGCCGTTTGCATGTCGACCTCGGTATTTTAAAACATACTGTTAGATCATAGTTGGACTCATCCTGGTTTCATTGATCACTGTTGGACTCATCTTGTACTAGAAATTATCTGGTATCAGATTATATGGACTGGACTCACACTGGGATTATATTAGACTTATATCGTACTGTCTGGACTCGTACATATTATTCTAGTTCAGTTAGCTTTTATTACAGTCTTCATTGCCATGATTCTTCTCTTGTTTTAGTTACCTTTCTTTTCTTGTATCTTACTGTTTCTCTATGCCATCATTACCTGTATAAAACTGCCATGCTCATCAATAAAACTGTCTATAACTGCTTTATAGTTCTTTGTCATTTACTTAGGTTTTTCTAGATGAGTTGTACTCGTTTCCGTCCTGATTGGACCTGTTAAAAATATTACAGATGATAATCCTGAGGACACATGCCCTGCTTACCATGGACCTGACGAGGGATTAGCTACCTTTGGTTCTGACTCTCAGGAGTGATTCAGGAGATTAGCTAGTAGACTACTTTAGCTTTCATGTTTTGGCTTGTTATATTAAAGTTAAGATATTGAGTCTGTATTAAGTTGGTTTGAGATATTGGTGTATTATTTTAGTAGTTAGTTGTTGTTGTCTTTAATTCCTTAGGTATAACTTCTGTGTTATCTTTTCGTGTTTAGACTGTGTTGAGTAGATCATACCCTTTACTTGCCCTCCATTCAGAGCTGATATCTGGACAAGTACTTTTTATATTCACTGCATGAGATTAGTTAGCAACCTAGGACAGCTTACTACCGCCAACACTGCGGCGTAGGCTGGACGTAACCACTTCTCGTGCCCCTGTACAGGGTGCGGGTTGTGACACGTTTTTAGTGGTGGCCCATATAGGTCTGTCGACTAAATTGTTTGGTTACGTTATTGTACCAAGCATGCCTGCAATTAGGAACTTAAGGTAATTAGACAACATTAGGAATGACGCTTAGAACACCTAGAGGAATACTAGGATTGCAACATAGGAAATACAACACATGCTTGCTATTATAATTAGATTTTCTTGTCTATGATTGTTTTGCTTAAAGAGTCCTTATAAGTCTTTTTATTGTAATTAGATGGTGCTTACTCGTTCATCCCGGTATGTCTCACCTGAGAATGGCACGCTCCCCATCCAGTCAGCTGACCAGTTGACACCTCCACCTTCACCTACCACATTCCTCCACTCCACAGATCCACAAACCCAGATACCACAACCACCTTCCACATTACAGGCCCAGCAGGACCCAATACTTCTACCACCCCCTATCACTATACCTACCCAGGCTTCCGTCACACTCGACGGGAACCAACTGCTCATTCTGATCCAGGGGTTCCTAGCAACCCATCAGGAGCAGACCACCCTACTCTGCCAGAGCATGGAGCATTCTGAGGGACGTACCGTGGTCCCACCACCTGTAGAGCCGCGGCAGAGAGAAGGGACGATCAAGGACTTCATGGGTCTGAATCCCAAGGAGTTTTTAGGGACTGAGGGCATAGTAGTAGCAGATGACTGGTTAGACTCGGTAGAGAGGAAGCTCATTGGAGTTAGGATGCCGGATGACCTCCAGGTCGAGGCAGCAGGATTTTTGCTGATAGACTTGGCAGGAGTTTGGTTCCGGAATGAGCCGTTATTCGCGAGAGGGAGAGCCACTTGGGATCAGTTCAAGACCCAGTTCAAGAAGAAATTCTTCTCAACCACTGCTAGAGTAGCCATGGGGCTACGATTCCAGAACAACCAGCAGGAGAACCGTTCTGTCGACGAGTATGCGGCATAGTTTAGTCGCTTGAGCCGTTTCGCTCCTAGCCTAGTTGCTGACCCTGAGGAGATGACGCGTAGGTTTTGCCGTGGTCTAGTTCCAGACATTGGCATTCTTATAGTGGCGAACGGTATGACTGACTACTACCAGAGCTTAGAGTTAGCCCGGAGTATCGAGGAGCGTCTTCTATCTTGCAAGAGGCCGGCTTCTGTACACATTGAGGGACCCTCCAAGCGTCAGGCTTTCTAGCAGAAAGTGCCGACGCTGCACCAGCAGACATATCATCCTCCCACACCACATCATTCGACCCCGCCAGTTAGAGCCCCGGGACCCCGGCAGCAGAGGCCATTTCAGCAGGTACAGCATCCGTATCGGGGTCAGGACCCGAAGACGATCAGTTGTTCATACTGCAGGAAGCAGGGACACATCAGGGAGTAGTGTAGGAAGAGGCTGAAGGTTTGCTATACCTGTGGGTCTGATACCTACCAGAAGATGGATTGTCCTATTGTACCTCCTTATAAGGGAGCTAGGCCACCTGTAGCTCAGCACCAGAGGGGTGGAGCTTTTGCGATGACAGTCGAGGAGACCAACGCTGCAGGTGACGGGTTAGCAGGTTTGTCTTTCCTGTCCTTCTTTTCCCATCTTGTTGTATGATTCCATTAGTACCTGTCAGGATATGCTTGTGATATGATAGATAGTGTAGTTATCCTGTTCAAGATTGTGGAATCACGACCAGTAGGACTATGATTGCATGTTATCTTTTGACTCCGATTGACTGGGGGTTTGACCTAGAAGGAGTACGACTATCTTAATTTCGAGGACGAAATTTCTCTAAGGAGGGTAGACTTGTAAGACCCAGTTTTCTGAAATTGGGGTATTTTTGAAAATTTATTATTTTTATTATTTATTAATGGTGATTTAGTCATGTTATGAATTTTGGTGATTTTAGTTAGATTAAAATTATTTTCTAAGTCATGGCTTATGACTTTGAGATTTTACTAGTGTAACCCTAGTGTAAACCCTAGAGATTTCATAACCTAGAGACCAACCATGACCATGTAAGCCTAACCATGTGATTAGGATATCAAATTACCACTTTTTAGTCAAAAGGGTGTTTTGGTAATTTTCTAGAAATTATTTAGAATTATTTGGATTTATGTATTTTTATTATTATTTAATTATTGATTAGTGCCATGATTAGTCCCTAACCTAGTCTACCCTAATCCACAGGTTAGCCACTAACCTAGAATGATAAGGGGATAGATATTTGTATTGGTTAAAGGAGGATAAATATCTTGATATCTACTTTATGGATATTTTCCACAAAACATCCAAAATATCAACCCTTTTGCCATGAAAGTCTTTCCCTTAGCTTGGAAGCAACCCAAGGACACCCCCTCCCCTTGTCATGGAAGCCATGAACACCCTCTAGCCCTACACCATTCTATATAACCCCATTGCTTTCATTCATGGCCATTTACATGAATTTAAACCTAGAAAAATCCCATTTCTACAAACCTTGATAACTTGATCAATTTTGATCTAAATCACCTCTAGTTTCTTGCATTGGACTCCCCTACACTAGAGGGTACTAGTTAGGGCCTGCTATCGAGGATTTCGTGAGCTTTGGGCATCACCAAGTTGAAGTGGACACCCCTCCCTCTCCTTGTTTTTCTATTGGATTTGCATCAATAGGTAAATATCCATAAACCATGTTAATATTGTGTTTTCTCTTCATATTTGCATGCATTTAGGTACTAGGGAACTGTGGGTCAAGTTTGGTAGGATTTAGACTTGGTTTGGTGTCCGTATCGGACACGTATCCTAAGCCTTAAACCCTTGTTTGGTGAAATGCCACAATGGACTTGTTTTTGTATTTTTGTAAAACAAATTACATAACCTAGTAGCCCTAGACTTGCTGATCACAAAACACCTAGACTGAGCACGTTTTTGTGCTGTGTCCGTGTCCAAATTGGACACGAACCTACTGCACGAGACCCTCGTGCATGCCCTGCTACCCGACACTTCATGCGCACTGCACAGGCCACTAGAATACGTGCAAATTGACATGGACACGGGGACAATGTCTGCAAACATGCCCCCAAAATTTGGTGTCGCTTCGTGTCGTATCGAGTGAGAAATCTCACTCGCGCTGGACACGGGCTGTCAACGCACACGCGCGCGAGGGCAACTTCGAGCGTGTCGTGTCGCGCGGACACGACACTTAGGTAACTCGTAATGACACCATCGTGTAGCCCTTCATGTGGCAAACACGAGGACACGAGCATGTGGTGCGTCGTGTCCTGTGTCGCGAGCACGAGGCGTGTGAACACGTGCACAACGCTGTGCACTGTGTTCGTGTATCAGTGCTTACCCGAGTGAGTTTTTACGTGTTTGGACACGCCGTGTCATGTCGTGGTGGACTGCCACTGACACACACGACACGTATATGTATGGGGCATCAATTACCAACCTAGGGAATCGAGCCATAGCTTGGTTTAGTATGGGTAATTTGAATTACCTAGTTTCGAGCAAAACAGTCCAGTTTTCTGTTTTGGGATATTTTCCAGTTTTTGTAAAATGAATTTCAAACCTAAAATTGATATAATTTATACTTTGTATTAGTGTATTTCAGTATGTATATATGTAGTATATATGTATGTGTGAGTGTGGGTGAGATTTGGGGTTAAATGGTAGTGTGTATGTGTAGTAGTGTACATGTATACATATGTATGTATATGTGGACTGTGTGTGTGTGTGTGTTGGGGTGCCAATTTGTGGTTCCAGGAACTGGAACCCAGCCCCATCTCTCACTATCCTGTTCTACTGTCCCCTCTTCCTGTCTCTCTCTCATTCTCACTCTCTCACTCTATGTCTCTCTCTCTTCCCTCTCTATATATATATGTAATATATATATAAGTTTTATATATATATATATATGTATATATATATATATGATATATATATATATATATTGTATTAGATATACATAGTGTCATTATATATATATATATATGTGAGTGTGGGTTTGTATTATATATAGTATTCATATTTTAATATATGGATAGTAGGTAGATAGTGTCTATTCATATATATAGTTATATATATATATATATATATATATATATATATATATATATATATATATATATATATATATATATATATCTATATAACTTACTAGATATAGGTTATATGAAACCTACACCACTAGCCTATGGCTTGGGGCTAACCCTAATGACCTAAAACACTATAAGTGACCCTTGTTGACTAAGGGTTGACCAAAGTCAACCTTAGGTCAAAGTTGACCTAGTTAACCTAGAATTGACTAGGAATGACCTAAAATGACTAGTTTAACTAGTTGACTAGTAGACATAGTTTGACTATATAATTGACCATTGTTGACCAAAGTCAACTATAGGTCAACCATGACCTAATTGACCTAGAAATGGCTTGGATAGACTTAAGAGGACTTAATGACTAAGGTTTGACTAAACCCTAACTAGATGATTAGGTTAGCCATATAGATTATGAGGGTAATCCTATATAGATGAAGATATGTATGGGGTTAAGTTAGATACCTAGAGTCGAGTCATGACTTGAGTTGGAGAATGGGATTAGCTTGATTATAGAATTAAGGTTGGTATTGTACTATATGTATTTATGTGTGGTATACTTTGTATAGGTAATTGTAGTATAGTATCTTAGGTATTCTAAGACATGTTAGCCTATGATGGTTTGAGTTAGCCTTATAGAGTTTGACTGGATGTTGACCATTAGTCAAGATTAACCTAATTACCTTATTGACTAGTCTATGATTAACCAAAACCTTAGTTAGACGAAGACTTGACCCTATATGGACCCAAGTAACTAGAGTTGACTAGTTTGGCTAGAATGTTTGACCAAGGGTTGACTTTAACCTAGATTAGACTTGTTTAACTTTGTTTGACCTTGTATGACTTAGTTTAACTTCTTGTAACCTAGTATGACTTAATTTGACTTAGTTTGCCTGTAGTGTTGACCAAGTTTGACTTTGACCTAGATTGGCTTAGAATTCATATAGATTGCATCGTAGATTTCATTTACCTTCATTTTGGACATGTCATAACTGTATTGCTCTATTTTAGGACATTGTGTCCCTGGTACAGACATCTGATATTACACTACTCTTTTTAGAGTATCAGGCGAGTACATTCTCTGATAATTCTCTCATTTATTTGTCGATTACTGTATTTCAGTTCTAGTTAGTTCTATGTGATTCTCTGTATCAACATGTATGGATATTTCTGGATTTATGTATCGACACATACCTTACTTGCTGGCCTCTATTACTGGAGTCATTGGTATCATTCCGGAATCATTTCTGGAATCATCACGTATTGGCCAGACTCATCTCGATTCTTTTTGTCGATTTTGGATTCACTTGCTGGGCGGGGAAATATTGAGTAAGACATGTAGACATACCCCAAATCCGAAATCTTCCACTGGAATCTACCGGAAGCATAGCCATCTCTTGCCCGATCAGTGAGAGATGTGCCTGATACCTACAGCCGTTTGCATGTCGACCTCGGTATTTTAAAACACACTGTTAGCTCATAGTTGGACTCACCCTGGTTTTATTGATCACTGTTGGACTCATCTTGTACTGGAAATTATCTGGTATCAGATTATATGGACTGGACTCACACTGGGATTACATTAGACTTATATCGTACTGTCTGGACTCGTACATATTATTCTAGTTCAGTTAGCTTTTATTACAGTCTTTATTGCCATGATTCTTCTCTTGTTTTAGTTACCTTTCTTTTCTTGTATCTTACTGTTTCTTTATGCCATCATTACCTGTATAAAACTGCCATGCTCATCAATAAAACTGTCTATAACTGCTTTATAGTTCTTTGTCATTTACTTGGGTTTTTCTAGATGAGTTGTACTCGTTCCCGTCCTGATTGGACTTGTTGAAAATATTACAGATGATAATCCTGAGGACACATGCCCTGCTTACCATGGACCTGGCGAGGGATTAGCTACCTTTGGTTCTGACTCTCAGGAGTGATTCAGGAGATTAGCTAGTAGACTACTTTAGCTTTCATGTTTTGGCTTGTTGTATTAAAGTTAAGATATTGAGTCTGTATTAAGTTGGTTTGAGATATTGGTGTATTATTTCAGTAGTTAGTTGTTGTTGTCTTTAATTCCTTAGGTATAACTTCTGTGTTATCTTTTCGTGTTTAGACTGTGTTGAGTAGATCATACCCTTTACTTGCCCTCCATTCGGAGCTGATATCTGGACAAGTACTTTTTATATTCACTGCATGAGATTAGTTAGCAACCTAGGACAGCTTACTACCGCCGACACTGCGGCGTAGGCTGGACGTAACCACTTCTCGTGCCCCTATACAGGGTACGGGTCGTGACAATACTTACACAACTAAGATACATTAAACACATCATGCACCTCTTGTAACGAAGGTGGAAGGGACAAACGATAAGCAACATCGCCTACCCTATCGAGGATAGCAAATGGGCCTGCGTATCGCGGACTCAACTTCCCGCGAACGCCAAATCTAATGACCCACGAGTAGGTAAGATCCGCAAGAACATGTGGTCCCCAACAGAAAATTCTTGTGGCCTAAGATGCTGGTCTGCCCAATGACGATGCCGATCTTGCGCAACTCGAAGTCGCTTCCTAATCTCCTTAACCACTTCAACCGTCTGAACAATCATCTCTGGGCCTAATATCTTCCTCTCCCCGATATCATCCCATGCCAGTGGCGACCTACACTTCTTACCGTATAGTGCTTTGAATGTCGCCATCTGGATATTGGTTTGATGACTGTTGTTGTACGAAAATTCGACTAAGTGCAGGTGACTCTCCCAAGACCCTCCAAAATCTAGGGTGCAAGCTCGTAACATATCTTCTAAAGTCTGAATTGTTCTTTCTGATTGCCCGTCCATCTGTGGGTGGTAAGCCGTACTAAATCTTAACTTGGTACCCAGACTATGATGTAAACTCTTCCATAAATGTGATGTAAAACGGGTATCTCTATCTGATACAATACTGACAGGGATCCCATGCTGCATATACAACTCTGCCAACTTTTCTGTAGATTGCCCTACTCTAAAAGGAAGAAAATATGCCACCTTCGTAAGCCGATCCACTATCACCCAAATAGCATCCTTACCACTTGGTGATCTCGGTAAACCGGTCACAAAATCCATTGTGATATGCTCCAACTTCCATTCCGGGATAGGAAGCGGTTGTAATAATCCAGATGGCCTCTATTGTTCTGCCTTCACTTGCTGACATATTAAGCAACAAGAAATGAATCTAGCTATCTTCCTCTTCATTCCGTTCCACCAGAAGTGCTGCTTGATATCTTTGTACATTTTGGTCCCTCCGGGTTGTATAGAATACTGAGAACTGTGGGCTTCTGTCATAACCTCCTGTCTGATATCTCCACTTGGCATACATAGACGTGATCCAAATCTAAGTGTACCATCTTCGTGAATTTCATCTCCTTTCTGAGTCCTGAATCACATTCTGTCCTAAGCTTCTGAATCCTTGGGTCCCGTGCCTGAGCTGCCTTGATCCTGTCTACCAAGTCGGATTAAACTCGTAGACTTGCCAGAATTCCTATATCACTAGGAAGTATAACCTCGATGCCCATCTCTTGAAGATCTTCTAAAATGTGTTTTTGTGATGTCAACATAAATATGCCACCTCTTCTGCTAAGAGCGTCTGCTACCACATTAGCCTTGCCTGGATGATACTGAAACTCTACATCGTAATCCTTGATCAACTCTAACCATTTTCTCTGTCCCATGTTCAGTTCCTTCTGAGTAAAGATGTACTTCAGACTCTTGTGGTCTATGTATATGTCCACTCGATCACCGTATAAGTAATGCCTCTATAGCTTCAAAATAAATACTACTGCTGCCAACTCCAAGTCATGAGTCGAATAATTCTTCTCGTGGTCTCGTAGTTGCCTAGATGCATACGCTATCACCTTCCTATGTTGCATTAGGACACACCCAAGTCCCTTTTCTGACGCATCACAATATACAGTAAAACCTCCGGGTCCAACCGGTAATATAAGAATAGGTGCCGTGATCAACTTCTGCTTCAAATTCTCAAATGATGCCTCGCACTCTGTCGACCAATTGAATGGCACATCCTTCCGTGTCAAGCGGGTCATGGGTGCTGAGTGTCTTACAAAGTCTGATACGAACCTTCTGTAGTATCCTGTCAATCCCAAGAAACTTTGCACATCTGCTACGGTCTTAGTTATTGACCAACTCTCTACTGCTTCTACTTTCTTGGGATCTACTGCTACTCCAGCCCCTGATATGATGTGCCCCAAGAATGAAATGCGATCCGTCTAAAACTCACACTTGCTGAGCTTGGCGTACAACTGGTTCTCTCTCAGAACCTGTAACACTTTCTTGAGGTGATCTTCATGCTCTTCATCACTAACTGAGTATACGAGAATGTCGTCGAGGAACACAATAACAAATTGATATAAGTACGACATAAAGATATGGTTCTTCAAATTCATAAATATTGCTGGAGCATTGGTCAAACCAAACGATATTACTAAGAATTCATAATGCCCGTACTTTGGCCTGAATGCCGTCTTAGGAATATCCTCTTTCCGAACTCTTACTTGATGATACCTTGATCGAAGATCTATCTTAAAGAAAACCCTTCCTCTGTTCAACTGATCAAACAAGTCGTCGATCCTTGGTAGTGGGTACTTGTTCCTTACTTTTGCCACATTGAGCTTTTTGTAGTCAATGCACAATCTTGATGACCCATTCTTCTTCCCTACAAGTACCACTGGTCCTGTCCATGGTGATTCGCTAACTCGAATGAACTTCTTCGCCTTCAGTTCCTCTATGTGCTGATACACCTTGGCCTGCTCTGAATCTGCCATTCTGTAAACTCGATCTGATATCGGTTTAGTTCCAGGTGCCAATTATATACTGAACTCAATATCCCTAACTGGTGATAGAACTGGAAGTTCTTCGAGAAATACATCAATAAACTCTTCAACAACCTTTGGGACTTGAACTTCTTCTATTTCCATCACTACTCTTTGTTTATGTTGGTAGATCTCTGATCTGACTAAGGTAAACCGCTTCATGATTGGAATATTAAAAGATACACTCCCTCTACGACAATCTATTGTCGCATGACTGTCTTTCAGCCAGTCCATGCCTAAGATAACATCGAAATTACCAACAGAAAATTCTATCAACCTGGCGGGTAAGGAACGCCCGCAATCTATAACTCTACATGCTAGAATAACTTTACTAACTCCTACGAGCCCATTATCAGTGTGTATATTCAACCTCCCTTGTAATGCCTTGAATTCCATTCCTAGTCGTGTCGTAAATTGTACAGATATAAATGTGTGTGATGCTCCCGAATCAAATAATGCTACTGCGGGATATGAGGTGACAAGAATGTTACCTGCCATAACATCTCCCGATGCCAATGCCTCTTCCAAGGACATATTGAATACCCGCCCTCGGCCTCCTTGTTGGTTCCTATGCTGCGGCCTAGCCTGGTGTTGCTGCTGGCCCTGTCTTAGTGATGCTGGGGTGGTCTTTGTTGTTGCCGGTGCATCGGCGGTCCCTGCTGCTGAAACATCTGAGCCTGTGATATCAACGGGCGTTGTGCCAGCGATCTCACTGCTACCGCTGGTGCTTGATACTGGCCTGCCTCTGGTGCTGGCAGCACAGGAAATTGTTGCACTGGTCCTCCTGATCTCAAATTCATAGGACAGGTGGAAACCCGATGATCTGGACTTCTACATATTAAACACAGTCCGTTCAATGCCCGATACATACCTCTAGTGTGCCCTGCCTTCCCACAATAGGTGCAGCCCACTGGGGGTTGCTGGTTCTTCCTCTGCTGCTGCTGCTGCTGTCATGTTGGTGGTGCTGGCCCTCGTATCGCCACATCGTGAATACGAACGCCAGGAGATGGTGCTATTATTTGGGGCGCTACTCTCCCTCCTCCTTCAATCTGATTGTGAGATCTCTTCTGACCTCCAGTCCTTGTTGTGATCCTCTGGATTGTGATCTCATGCCTCCGGGTTGCCGTCAATACATTATCGAAAGTTTGGTAGTTGTGCCCCTCTATCAATTGCAAGAGTTCAAGATGGAATCCTTGCTAAAATCTCATAGTCCTCTGGCTCTCTGTTGCTACCATCTCCGGGGTAAACCTACTCAGTCTGCAGAACTCTGCTGCATAAGCATCCATTGTCTTGCCGGCCTGCTTGAGGTTGATAAACTTCTGCTGTAGCTCGAACTGTGCCACAACTCCATAGTACTTCGTCTTGAACCTTGTAGTAAAATCATCCCAAGCTATAGGACGTCTGATGACCACTTCTTCTGATTTCCACCAATCACGTACGAGGTCCTGAAGTAACAGCTTCACTTGATCCACACGTTCTTCCATCGGTACCTTAGCCGCTGTCAGAATAGCCTCGATGTCCTTAAGCCATGCATCTACTGAAATAGCATCTTCCGTGCCCTCGAAACAACGGGGGTTATACTTGCAGAACCTGGTTGACGCCCCTGAGTCAGTCCTCACTCCCCTTTCCAAAGCCGTTTACAATCCTTGGTTGAGCAATACATTTTACTCTTGTAGCTGAGTGTGCATGTGTTGCTGGGCCAACATATGATGTTGCTTAGTAGCCATCATCCCTCTTATGATTTCCAGAAGGGCTAGTGTGTCTACTGCTATAGGGGTAGGCAGAACTGTTGGTGGTGTTGGAACCTCCGGATACTGCGGTCCAGCTGTTGGTTCCACTATTACCTCTTCTTGGATGTTCTCTTGAGGTAGTACTGGCATTTGTTGCTGACCAACATGGTCATGTTGTTCGTGTTTCCATTGTTGTTGCTATCCAGCTATGACTGATACGGACGAGGTGCCCCTAAGAAAAGGGACAAAAGAGCAATCAAACGATCGGACAAAAAAGATCAATGAAGTCAAAGGATACCGGATTGTCAAGCTAGGGTCGAGAGTAACGAATCATGAGATCAAGGGGAAATATGTGTGATTGAGACATCCTATAAATTAAAACACCCCACAAGTCTGAAATCAGACCTGTATAGGCCACCACTAAAACCTTGTCATACCCCAGAACCAGAATACCGGAGAGCGGGAGAATGACTCAGCCAGCTACGTATTATGGGTAGATGAATATCGTATAATACGATCAATGCTGTCTAAAAGATGAGGGGGTGCATACTACATGAAAGTCTTACTAGGGTTACTCAACATCTATTGTCTCAATCATTCAATGAAAAGCAGTAAGTAGAGAACATGTAAGAATGAGCAGTATGGCGTCCCAAACGTTCAGTCAAAATGTTCTTGAGATCTGGCTTTACAAAACATAGCCAGATGATATAACAAGGTATACACAATCGTTATCAGCTGCAGTCTAACTTAGTTACAATTATGTAAAAGTAAGTGCAAGACAGTCCGACTAACAGGTCGGTGCCAAGCGACAAAATATAAAGTAAGTAGCAGAACGAGCAGGGAAGCAAGGAACCCGCTCGTGTCCTTCTGTGATCATCCCTCTAGTATTGACCATCTTGGAGGTGAAAGTAAGCAGAGTCCTCGGACGCTGGCTCTAAATTTGGCCATACAAAACCAGAGAGGTTAGACCTCAAATAGCAAGTACCATAAAGGAAGTACGACATGAAGAATTAGAACCAGTGGTAAGAGTTAAGAATATGATAAATAAGTCTCCGCTTGCTACTGGGATTCATACAACATCACGACACTTCAAACCGACTTCCTAACCAAACAAGGACAGAAGTTGACCCGTCATGTCCTGACATTCTGATCATCTCAGTAGTTAACAGAGTAGGTACAGTATACAAACAAATCAATTTAAACGGCAATACAACAGCTATGGCTTGCTAATTGTAAGTTCCTAGTTGTCCTGGAAATATGCAATAAGAGATTCTTCAGTTCTTACAATGTACAAGCAAGACTAGTCTACCAAATAATCAATTACGCCAATCATGAATTAGACGTGTTCCAGTGGGATGTCCGTCATCAATATATATAAAAATATAAATAGATACCACTACCTGCCCGTGTGATAGGTTTGCAGTATCTGTGGGAACCAGCCGACATGTCGGGGCACTAATTGTCCAGAGATGGCTGCCATATAAGAACTTGGAAATCGATTCTCTCTATGTAATCATTATTTTATTTAACTTAATAGTTCCTATGTTAATTGAAATCTTATGTCGTAGATCATGGTCATTCAGAATGAGTACTTTCGTACATAGTACGATATGTATA
The DNA here is from genome assembly GCA_029216955.1 of Iris pallida. NCBI lineage: Eukaryota > Viridiplantae > Streptophyta > Magnoliopsida > Asparagales > Iridaceae > Iris > Iris pallida. The sequence continues at coordinate 750,199 of JANAVB010040016.1, read as the reverse complement.
ACTCTAGAACGATGCTCGTGCGGTTAGGTTGTAGGTCTTATATAGCGTAATGCAACAATCAAACCTAGCCACGAAATAATCATGCCTTGACTGTAAGGTACACATGTTGCTTTTGTAGAAAATAAGTTAAAGTCTACACGTATCCATATGCCATTGTTCGGGATCGGCTAGTCGATTGCTATGGTTCATGGTTAATATATGAACGTGTCTCATTCAATTCGCTAAGACGACTAGCCAGTCTTTTATTTCCAACTAGAAACGCATGATCAATCATTTAGTCAAGGTAACAATCAATGTCAATTCGTGACAAAGCATGAAAGTCAAACTAGTATTTAGTATGGTCGAGTCTATAAATCTCAGGGTTAAGTTCCAGTCATACTGGGTATCCATAAACCAATCGAGACACAGTGCACACTCCACACAACAATATGTATTAAAATATTAACATATCATGATTATATCGAGTTCATGTCAAAAAGACGTAAGGATATAATAAGGAGTGCCATGCGCCCAATAAAGGTGAATCTAGGGCAATGGATGCCAGGGCCATACTACGTCGGGCAAGGGGGTAAGATACGCTAGTGCTAGGAAGCCTCCGAGCAGGGGAGTATGCCAAAAGAATAAAGTTTATGCGTGAAAGAAGTACGCCAAGCCAGAGGAGTACGCGTAAAGGAAATAAGCGTAAAGGAAATACGCCAAGCTAGAGGAGTACGCGTAAGGGAAATACACGTAAAGGAAATATGCTTAAAGGAAATACGCGTAAAGGAGTAAAGTTTACGCGTGAAAGAAGTACACCAAGCCAGAGTAGACTTTGTTTTACACGTAAAATAGTCTTGACTTGCGTAATCCAGATTTCACGCTGACACGAATAAACGTGGGCGTAGAGTTTGATACTACACTGGCACAAATAAACATGGGCGTAGAGTTTGATACTATGCTGGCACGAATAAACGTGGGCGTAGAGTTTGATACTATGCTGGCACGAATAAACGTGGGCGTAAGGAACCTCCAGAACTCTAAATTCTATGAAACTCTCAATCTAAGCCAAAAATGGGACTTCCATAGATCAAAATGGGGTATAACACAAATCTCAACAACCTGGAACGATCAAAACTTGAAAATAGGGAAGTTTGATAGATCAAAACCACCAAAATTCAAAAATAACAAATTTCTAGATCTACAAAAATAAAACTTCAAAATACAAAATGTCAAGTTCTAAACTATCTTAGAATCACGAGAGGAAGATAAATAAACCATAAAAATGGGTTCTCATGTGGAAGCAAGATTGCACTTGCCTCTCCAAAGGGGTTAGGGCTTTTGGTGGAGGAAGAGAAAATGAGAGTTGTGAGGAGGGAGAGAAAGAAAAGGGGTATAAATATCTAGCCCAAGTTAATCTCCACCACCCATTCCTTCCTACATAATCTAAGCCATCCATCCCTTATCATGATGAACCAAGCTAAACCAAGTTGGTTTTACATGAACAAAATAAACCAAGAGGAAAACAAAAGCAGAAAATAAAATACAGAAAAATAATTAGCGTAAAATTAAAGGAATTAAATACAGAATAAATACAAGATAAATATTAAATAAATATATTCAAGCAGTACACATATTAAAATATGCATTCTGGGAACGGGGAGTGACAATGTACAACCGCATTCGAGATGACAGGTGCGGTGTACGAGATTAATACATCGTCGGAGTAGAACAATTCCTCCAATTCGCGAAGGCATTTCCTCAATCCATAGATGGCATGAAAATTAAGTATCCGTGTGCAAAATGTCGAAACATAAAGTTTGAACTAGAATTGGATGTGACATATCACTTATACACAAAGGGTTTCATTCCGAATTACTACAAGTAGACCGCACACGTAGAGCTTGTACCTTTAGCATTCCAAGCGAAGCCTTATGTGGAGCCTTATATAAATGTCCACAATAGAATTGGTGTCGACAACGAGTACGTGAAAATGGTCTTCGACGCTGCGGGACCTAGTTTCGATCCATACAATCGTGACGCAGCTGAGGAGGCACTGAATGCCGATGCCGCGAAGTTCATGGAGTTGCTGGAGAATGCAAGGACTCCTTTATACCCTGTTTGTGAGGACCATTCACCGTTAGAGGTGATCACTCGGCTCTTGAGCATGAAGTCTGACTTTAACATGTCGCAAGAATGCTACAATAGAGTGCTCAAGTTGATTACAGATATCTTGCCGGAGGGTGCCAAGTTACCGAAAGACTTCTACCGCTCTAAGAGGATGGTGAGATCCCTCTGGATGGAATACAAGAAGATCGATTGCTGTCAGAATGGATGCATGCTTTACTACAAAGATCACAAGGATACATAAGTGTGCATATTCTGTAGTGCTGATCGCTACAAGCCAACTGCTACAGACAAGTCTAGAAGATCGACTACTTCAATGCACTACTTGTCGTTGATGCCGCTGTTGTAGAGGTTGTTCATGGTGAAAGAGACTGCCAAAAATATGAGTTAGCACACGCGACAACAAACCGAAGGAGTGTTGGATCACACATCTAATAGAGAAGCGTAGAAGCACTTTGATCGAGCATGTCCTAATTTTGTTTCTGATGCGCGTAATGTAAGGTTGGGGCTCTGTTCTGATAGTTTCGCCCCATTTGGACTTTTAGGCTCCTAACATTCATGCTGGCCGGTAATTCTTACTCCGTACAACCTACCGTAGTGGATATACATGAAGATACTTTACATGTTCTTAACTATTATCATCTCCGGTCCGAACAACCCGAAGAGAAACATCAACGTGTACTTACAGCCGTTGATAGATGAGCTAAAGCAGCTATGGAAAATAGGGGCGTACACATATGATGCTTCAAAAAAATAAAATTTTCAGATGCAGGCAGCATTAATGTGGATAATCAACGACTTTCTGGCTTATGGAATGTTATCTGGATGGAGCACTCATGGTCAGCTTTCATGTCCGTATTCTATGGACCGTACTAAGGCTTTTCGTTTGAGACACAGAGAAAAGCCATGCTTCTATGATTGTCACCGACAGTTCTTGTCGAATGACCATCCGTACCGTAGGAACAGAACTGCTTTCCATGCTGGAGCTATGGAGAAGGATGATCCATCGCCAATGTGGTCCGAAGAGGACACATGGGAGCAAGAAAAAAATCCCAAGTGCTATTGAAGATCCTACAACGAGCAGCCGTTGCAAAAGATTTGGCAAAAATTATAACTAGACCAAAATGAGTATATTCTGGGATCTGCCATATTAGAGCACAAATTTTATTAGACATAACCTTGACGTCATGCATATCGAGAAGAATGTGTTTGATAACATAATTAATACTGTAATGGACGTCAAGGGAAAGATAAAAGACAATCAGAAGGCCAGGTTGGACTTAGCCGAAATATACAGACGCCCTATATTGCACATGATAGGCAACGGGAAGGGAAAGCTTTTACGGGCTAAGGCAATCTACTCGCTAGACAAGGAGGACAAAATGAGATTTTGTAGATGGATCCAGGACTTGAAATTTCCGGATGAATACGTCTCCAATCTAAGAAGATGTGTCGACATAAAGGGGTATAAACAGACCAGAATGAAGAGCCACGATTGTTACGTATTCATGGAGAAGTTAATTCCTATTGCATTTCGGGGATTATTACCGCCGGTAGTCTGGGATCCATTAACAGAGCTTAGCATATTCTTCAGAGATTTTTGTTCTAGCAAGTTGCTCGTCGATCGTTTAGAGAAGCAAAAGAAGGACATTGTGGTAACACTTTACAAACTTGAGAGAGTTTTTCCTCCTGCATTCTTCGACTCAATGGAGCATTGTCGATTCATCTTGTCCATGAGGCTCTGTTTACTGGACCTGTCGATTATTGTTGGATGTACCCGTTCGAGGACGGTTGAACTACCTCAAGAGGAAGGTAAAAAATAAGGCATGGGTGGAGGGTTCTATTTGTGAAGCATATGTCCTTGAAAAGATTTTGAACTTCTGTTTCATGTATTTCCAGCCTCATATTGCTACAAACAGAACAAGAACTCCTAAAAATGATGACGGCCATGAAGATGGTAATGAGGTAAAACTGAAAGTTTTTACTGCCTACGAAAAACCATCTGGTAAAATAAAAAAAGATATTTGAATGACGATGAGGTTAGGGCTACAATGTTATATGTATTGCTCAACTGCGACGAGGAAGAAGTGGACAAGCTAGAGGGGTAAGTAAAATTATTTTGCGTGCTTCGTTGCTTCTCAATATAACTAATATACCTATGCTTCATTGCTTTTCAGCATGTTTAAGGATGAGGTAACGTCCAGCAATCCGTACGCAACCGAGGAGGAAGTAGAACAGTAAATGAGACTTTATTTTCCTTTTTGGTTGAGAGCATATGTAAAGATATCTTCACAATTTACTTTTTTTATACGTATATACTTGCACATAATAATTAATTTAGCATCGTTTATTTGGTATTTAGGTTGATTGTCCGAAGGCAATCCTTGAGAATGAGTATATTAAAACTCTAGCCAAAGGACCAATTTATCAAGTAAAGACCTGGTCAAGTTACTGCATAAATGGCTTCAGGTTTAAGTCAACAAATGCTCGAATAAGAGACGACTTCTTGGATCTAGATTCTACGAAGAATAGCTGTTTGTGCATAAAATTTTTAAACTACAAAGACGTCGACCCAGGCAATGACTTCTTTGGCATCTTACGGGAGATTATGGAACTGACATACAATTATGCCATAGAACCTTGTAAGATCGTCTTGTTTAGATGTGACCGGTTCGATCTGATTCAAGGTCGAGGTTGGAGAGTTGACAAACATGGTCTTGTCGACATAAATTATTGCCGTCGATATCAATCTTATGAGCCGTTTGTTCTAGCAAACCAGGCTCAGCTACTTTACTTTACCAGCTATCCAAAACGAGGAGCTGGAAGATCAGATTGGTGGATAGTCTATAAGACTAAAGCTCAGAATACCTTCGATGTCGATGAGATAGCTTATCAGGAAGACGAACTACCTCTTATTACAAATATTGTCGATGTGGACTCAACGGAAGTTTCTAATGACATGTTTCATCAATTGGAAGAGGTAGAAGTATCGAAAGAGGAAGAGAAAGTTGATAAAAGTGAAGAGGAAGAGGAAGAAGACGAGGAACAAGATGAATTTTCAGAAGAGGATTGAATATGTTTAATTTTCAGATGTAGTATGGTTTACTTTTGTTGGCCGGTTGACCTAAATTTGTAATACTTTTATGGCCTAGTGGTCTGGTTTGTTGATTATGACACTTAATTTTTATATATACTTTATGGTCAAGCTAGTAGTATGGTTTGGTGATTATTTTTGTATATACTTTTGTGGCCAGGTAGCTTAGTTTCTATTTTATATTAGTATTTGTTTTAATTTTCTCTAATATTTGTTTTTTTTCAGATATGGCTCGACGTGGATCCTTTGGTACCTGTGCTGGTGGAAGTCGACGAGTAGGATGGTCTCCATCTGCCACTCCTCCTACCGGGTCCTCCTCATCCCCCCGTACTCCACTATACACTAGCGGTCTAGTCGCCGGCAGTGGCTCCATACCCGGCTCTAGCAGTTCCTAGCTAGGGCCTTCTACTAATACGCCGCCAGTACCATCGAGTATTCCAGAGGCCGACCCCACTATTGAGGAGGAGGCCGAGGCCCACGCCGAGGGCGATGGCGAGGCCCACGCTGAGGGCAAGGTCGAGGCCGAGGGGCATGCTGCGGGCAGGGGCAGGGGGCGGGGCAGGAGCAGGTTGCAGCTCCCATTTGAGACAAATCCTCCGTGTCGCCCGGAGGGGGATCTGAGGTTGGAGATTTGGGCATGTATTCAGGACAGGCGGTAAGTAAAATTATTATATTTAATTTGTTTAAATTTATTATAAACTTGTTTAATAAATTTAATTTCTATTTTACAGGTATTATCCCTCCTCCGTACACCGGTTGCTCAGTACATTCCTGCGACAGAACTACGGGGGGCCCTAGATCAACTGGAGGGATGTCCCGGTCGACAAGAAGGCCTTCTGGTTTGAGCACTTCTCGGTACGTAAAAGTTTATTCCCTTTTAACATTTAATATGTTATGTTATAGCTTACGTACTATTATAGTTTTTTTAGCGGACTTACTTCTTCCCTCCCTACCGCGTCGTTGCTGTCGAGTCTATTTTTTCCATTATCGCCAGCAAGCTCATTAGGGACGCGATCCTCGACCAAAAGGATCGTGAGCGCCGGGAAGAGCCTATTCAGGGTTGGATCTCTGCCGCTGATTGGGCGATAATGAAGAGGAGATTCGAGGAGGGAACCTACAAGGAGAAGTCCGCGAAGAACAAAAGAGCACGACAGGCGAGGTCACAGTGGTGTGGTGGGTCACGGTCCATCATGGATTTCTTCACTCATATGGTACATATCTCACCGTATACCCATAATTAATACTTTATAGTAATATATTTCTTTCAACTTAACTGACAAATCATATAATAATTTCGTAACAGGTTGACTCGGGAGAGGACCCGAATATGGTGACCTTGTTCCTCGCCATGCACACGAACGGTTCGTCGACGACAAGGCCCGGGACACCTATGTATGTTTTACTTAATGCTAGTTCATTATTATTAATTTTTAGTTACATAGAGAATTCATATAGATGTTATTTCTAAACCGAGTTTTTGAGGCTTAGGGAGGCCGGGTCGACACAGTCAGAGGGAGCTGGAGCTAGTACTTCCCAGTAGCCCCCAGCCGCCGTAGCTTAGTCAGATGACGAGCTGTAGATGAGGGCCATTGGTGGCATGCATAGGGATACGTACTATGGTACGGGCTCCTATGGTGCCTTTATTGTGTCACAGGCCTCTAGGACTGCCACTAGTATACCCAGCCCCACACAGACTGAGGTGTCACTGTTAGCCCAGTAGTGTATCGATGCGCAGATCGCAGCTCTACATGACGAGATGCTGCAGAGGATGGCGGCATCGCAGTCGTAGCTACAGCCGCAACCGCATACAGATGATCCTGCGCTCATCTCATATTTTGACAGGCTTGAGGAGACGACTGAGACGCTGCGATAGATTTCCCACGTAATGCAGGAGACTACGCAGCGGTTGGTCGAACAGATGCAGCAGTTCTGCGAGATGGGTACGGAGCGACCGTCTGGTACACCGGGAGCATCGTCTGCATCCGGTGGTGCACGGGAGGACATGCTCGTCAGCCTGTCACCGAAGGAGTATCAGACGATCCTTGTATTGCGGTGACAGTCATCTGGTGGCGCTCCTCCTCCAGCTCCAGCTCCTGGCGATCAGTAGTTTTGTTTTTGCATTTTTGGACTTTGTACTTTATATTTTTTACTTTGTACGTATTTGAGGATATTGGAGTTTGTTTTTTATATTTGTACTTTATATTATTCGTTGAGGATATTATTTGTTCTTTATATTTTTGTCTATTCTAGATTGTGTTGTGCGTGCCGGTGTTGAGTGTTCCACCGAAGGGGTCGGCGAACCCAGGAATTGGATTCTGTATTTTGGATTGGATTGGATTCTGTATTTTGGATTAGATTATATTCAGTATTTTGGATTGTACATTTGCATTCTGGATTCTGTATTTTTTCTTTATTTTTTTTCAATTTAGCGACGGTTATATGCGTCGCTAAAATTTAGTGACATTTCTATACGTCGCAAAAAACGTCGCTAAATTGCTGACGTGGCAAACAATCTGATGTAACCACATCGTCGCAAAAATGTCGCTAATCGGCGACCACAAGGAAATGTCGCAAATAATGTCGCTATTTAGCGACGTTATGACCGTCGCTAATTTCCGTTGCCATAGCGACGTTTTGTGACATTTTTTTGATTAACAATACACTTTTTTTCGGCATTTCCAGGACGTCGCTAACATAAATTAGCGACATTTTGGCCGAGATTAGCGACGTTAATAAACGTCGCTAATTTAACAAATTTTTGTAGTGTGAGTTAACCTAGTCGACGATGCAATACCCAGAATTGGTGGGCTGTATGCAAAACTAAAACTAGAAACACATAATATTGGAGATCTAGCATACTAGGAGGATGAGATGGTCACGCTTCAACCAACATATCTGAGTCTAGCCAATATTGATGATATGGAGGTTTACGTTACTGTAGATGATGATAAAGTTGATGAAGAGCTTAACATAGATGATTTACCTCATGGCGAGGAGGTCTTTGATATGGAGGTATCGAATACAGAAGAAGAATTGGAAGGTGAAGGTGAAGTTGAAAGTGAAAACAAAAATGAAGAAGTAGAAGATGAAGATGATTAAAAAGATGAAGAGTATTAGTTGTAACGCCCGAGTCTTGTCACTCCCGTTTTTCGTTATACATATTTTCAGTATACGTGTACAGATTCCTAACGTTTGTCAGGTAACCCATATTTAGACTTGTCTTGCTTAATCTTGGCTTGGTTTAGTTTTGGTTTGGTTCACCTTGGTTCATATGGCATGTTAACTTGGCTTGGTTTGGTTGGGTTGGTTTGAGATGAGAAGGATTGGTATATAAACCAACTTCTTCTCTCTCTTCTTATTAATTCTATTAACTCTTCTCCTCCTTCTCCATTACTGCTTCCACCAACCTAAGGCAAGTGCAACTTGCTCCATAGAGAACTTGATGGAACTCTATTTTTTTTGTTCTATCTTCTTCTTTACTTGACTCTACGCATCATTAGAAATGATTTTCGATTTTGATGGATACATTTTTGTAGATTTAAGTTTTAAACTTTTTTATTTTGATCTCTAAAAACTTGGTATTTCTGAAAATTAATGGTTCCATGTTATGGAAAATTTAATTCTACCCAATTTTGGCTTTTGAATTACTTGATTTGGACTTATTTTAAGAAAATTATGACCGTTCTCGTGTTCATGGTCCCCACACATCTTCGGTGCTGTCGAGACGATGAACAGTATCGTGTACACTCTTCGTGTTATGCGTGCCGTACATTCGGGCCCTGTGGCCAGTTTTGTCCATACGTGAAGTGCGTCCGTGCGCCGTGCATATGCACCCCTTGCGTCGTGGCTACTTTTGTCCGCACGCACACGCGAATGACTGTTTTTGCATGTTTAAGCTATTTTGTTGTTAAAATCTTGTAAAACTCAAAACATAAAAGTTGTAGATCTTCGTCTTGGCTTCAAGAATCTTTTCGACTCACTTTAACTGAAGTTCATATACGACTGATAGTTTCAATCATCCATGGATGTTCTTGATTTTTTTTGCCTGTTTTCTGTACTTGGCCTAAATTTCGATGACACGACTTAATAATCTTGAGCTAACAACTTGAACTTGAACATGATAATATGATTTCATCTTGATAATCTTGATAGTAGTCCGTCGAGGCGTACTCCTGACAAGTATTATTGATATAACAAGTAAACCTGACATGACATATATACAACTTGATTTGCTGTTGCGATAGCTATTTCCTATCTTGCTAATGTAACTCCTGTCTTGACTCTATGGTTGATTTCCCGAATATGGTTGTACAAGCTACATGTATTGTCTTGCATCATATATAGGACATGAATTCCTGGTTACCACGGTCAGGAATTCATAATGAATTTGACTAGATTAAACCACTAGATGGATCAAGTAGTTCATATAGAGAGATTTTCCAGTTACAGGCGATCCCGTTTTCCCGGCCACACTTTTGGACTTATAGCCTGCCATCAAGTAGGGTGCACTTCCAGCACACTGTCATGTGTTGTACTTCTTGTATCCTAAGTACTCAAGTACACCAGAAATCTTGATAACTCTTGTAACTTGATAACTCTCGTAACTTTCGCATGTATAGTCTGCAGGGCTTGTGACTGCGGAAATATCTCAACTGCATCTTGTTAGTAACTAGGCCCGTGATAACCCTACTTAGCTAATAATAGCAAGCCGTAGGACTTGATTGGCTGTGCCTGATTGATTGTCTCATGATTAACATGGGAATTATATTCCATCTCTTGTTCTTCCTGATACAAACAAGTATGTTAATTTAACCCTTGTCATTATGTTATTATAATTATGTTCTCGTATCAGTTTTTTCTTTACTTTATTATGCTGGTTTTAGTTCATAAGTGGAGCGTCCCTTGTGGTACTTGCTCTTTCTGGGGTCTGACCCAGCTGGTTTTGTATGATCAGATTTCAGAGTGATACCCGAGGATCTAACTACTTTTCATCCAAATGGTGAACACCAGGAGTAACCATGGCAACGAGTAGATTTTCTTATTTTGCTCTCCTACTCTAATATTACTTATTCTTTTGAGGCGTTTAGCCGTCGAGCACGTGTTAGGTCGTGTTAAAACTTTATTTCTGTCTGCCTAAGAGCTGTAATATGATTAGCAAACCCTAGGGTTGTTCATGTATGACTTAACTCTTTCTAGTGTTCGTATTTTGTATGACTAGCTTTATGATCATCTGAATATGTAATATTTTGGACACCTTACTTTGCATGTCTGATGATCTAACATCTTGTAACAATTATTTACTTGCTTGAGATTAAGATACTAAGCTTGTTCTTGACCATAAGAGACTGATGGATCTACAACCTTATGCATCTAGACAGCCGTGACCGTATTATGAAGTGTGTTGCACTCCAATGTACGTAGCTGGCTGTGTCTGTCCCATGCTCTCCAGTATTCTGGTTCTGGGGTGTGACATGGTTTAAGTGGTGGCCCATGCAGGTCATGTAAATCAAGATGTGTGAGGGTTTTACCGAATAGATGTCTCGATCAGCATTCGCCTTTGATCCTACTCGTGCTTTCTAATCTTCCTGAGTCTTGACCTGATAATATGCTCTTATCCTTGATCTTTTTTGGACCTTCCCATGTTATTTTCTTTAGTGTCATTGTTCCTAGTCCTACCGATCAGCCGGACGGAGCACCTCATACAAACCAAGAGCAACCTGGGGACCAAATCTAGCACTCAAGGATAGCATCCCAAGTCATGCCTTCCGGAAAGCTAGAGCCACCAGCCCAGCTTGCAGAGCCTGATAAAAGAACCTGATGGGACTCATCTGGGACTTGCTTGCACAACAAGATCTTTGAGGTGATGCTCTGTAGCAGACAGTACAAGTAGCTATAGGCAGAGTTGGTTATCAGGGGAACAATGCAGCCAACAACTTCAAGCGCTCAAACCCTCTTTTCTTTTACAATAGTGAAGATGCTATTACTGCTGATGCTTGGCTTCAAGACATAGAGGTTATTCTGGAGGCATTTCGAATTCCAGCTAAAGAGAAGGTGGCCGTTGTACGGCTACAATTGTTGGACTTAGCCTATAGCTGGTGGGTGATACAAGTAGTTAGTTTAGTGACGCCCTATCATGTGGGCGGTATTCAGTGATAGATTTCAGGTGAAGTACTTTGATGCAGTAGCTCGCTATGACCTACAAACAAGGTTCAACAATCTTAAGCAGATGGGAAGGACGGTCGATGGATATGCGGCAGAGTTTTCAAGACTCAGTCGATTTGCTCCCGCCTTGGTGGTGACCGATTTGGATCGAGCACAGCGATTCCAGCAGGGACTCCACCTAGAGATCATTCTAGCAGTGGAGCAGTTTGAATACCAGAAATTTGATGTCGTTCGTAGGAAGGTTGGAAGAGGCCCCATGGACAATCATCCCAGTCATCAGCACCAGTCCCGGCAGCTAGGGCATTGACTATTGGAGCTCCTAGGAGGGTGACACCAGTTTCATCTGTCCAGCACTCAAATTTGATGTAACCTCAACAACAGAAATACAAGCAGTCTTCTGCAATAGGCTTCTCTCATTGTGGAAAACCTCGGCACTGTAGGACCGTTGAGCACCTCTAGAGGTGGTGAATAGAGTGTGTGCCTATGTAGCAAAAAATAATCACCAATTAAAATACTAAGCAGTTATATATCATGGCAGATAAAAGACGGCAAATAAAATGCGGTAAAGTAAGAGTCAAGAATTCAAACACAGTGACACAACGATGTATACTGGTTTCCCTCTGAGAGGACTAGTCCAGTCGCGAGTACTCTTGCTCGCTGTTAATCTACTATGGAACAAGCTTTAACTGAGTGTTTGCAACTCTTACAACACCGTGTTTGGTGACAAGTGCACGACTGACTTCATAACACCGTGTTTGCAACTCTTAAACAAAAACTGTACTGGCTTGGCTAAGAGCCGTAAAGGCTTAGATATGAAAGTAAAAAAGTTCAGAATACTTTATATTGAGAAGAGAAAAGATGAAATGGGATGAGTGATATGAATGGTAATCTCAACTCTATTTATAGTTTTTTTGGGACCAAATTCAGGTAGAGTTTGGATGCAAAAATCTCGTATTCGAACGTTGGATGCAGTTATCAAGGGAATGGTTAAAACTACCCTGACGAACTCGGGCCGAGTTCTGACCGAGTTCGGGCGGAGTTCTGCCAGAACTGTTTTGGCCAAATTTTGATGGGTTAGGGCATTTTAATATGTGGACCTTTGGATAGATATTTTTGGATAGGTAGGCTATATATTGTTGACTAAGAATGGCTATGCCAGTACTAATCTGATCAATCTCACATTTTTTCTAAACCCAATAAAAGGAAGAATGCATAATAAATATAAAAACCAATAGCCTCTTTGATGATGCCTTTCTCCTGACATTGAAGACGCATTTTTTTTGATGACAGTCGTCCCCGATACGAGGCATCGGATAGGTCGTCTGGTGGTTCAGAGAAAATTCTTTTATGCGATGATGTCTTTGGCCCATCAATAATTCTTTATCGTATATGTCCTGGTTTGATCATGCTTGATTATGCTTACTGCATGTCTACAAGTACATGTTTGGCGAACAAAGTAGTATCATAGAATGATAATAAGATAATATTTAGTGAGCAGTAGGACAATACTAAGTTTAAGTAGCAATATGATGGTGAATATATTAATATTAGTAACATCATTATGTTAAACTTAACTGATTAGCCATATTCAAAAACATTATATAATCATTGGGCTAATAGGCACATAATTTTAGAGTATCGCAGAGCATAGGGGTTGTGCTTAGCTTGTGGGGCATCGAATCATAGAATCGGTTCCTGCCCAAATATAGCCAGTTCATCTTTATCAACCTTAACTAGTCCATCGGTTAGGGTGTCACGCCCCGATTTTGTCGAATCGATAGTCATCCCCCTGGCGTGATGTCGTGCGAACCTAATTTGCGATCGTACAAGGCATAGTCATAAGATAATCTGAGACACGAGATCTAAGAGAATAAGCAGACAAATTGAATCACACATTAAGTAAAGAGAACTTTGATCTTTATTGATAATAAACATCTTTTTCAGACTCCAGTACAAGACTCATACAGCACGGGCTACAACATGACTCGATTACAAAAGAGTGCCGATGAGATAGCCGTTCCATACATTACACACATCCCTCTATATACAACAGAGTCTTTCCGTGACCTGGAATAGAGGGATGCTAAGCCATCTTTCTTGAACGGTTGAGAGTCTTCACAAGTAGAGTTGCAGGGATAAGTCTTCGACGCACGGCCGATGCTTCAAAATTACGAACGTCGCCGAGCTAGTTGGCGCATCCTTTCTCATTTGCGGGACCTGCAAAGAGCAAGGATCAGTACGATCACATGTACTGACGAATGGCTAATTAAAGTCGAAGCTCTGTATTTGATTCAAGTAGTTTAGAAACATGTTAGCTAGCTATTTCTGTGATCTTTCTAACCATCCTGATCATTTTGCATGTTAACATGTTTTGAGGCAAGCATATCAAATTTTACACATTAAGCAATTATTATATTCATCCCATGTCACGTGCATTAGTTCAGCAGTGAAAGGGGTGTGAAGGCCACTGGCAATGTCAAGCCATCACGGACTATAGCTGGGTTAGACGGCTACCCTTTCGCGGCGGGTAGCGAGCCCTGTGCGAAGTACCGAATAACCCACGGCGATGTAAGGCTGGCGCTTGCTATACTCGTTCCTTCCGGGCCGAATCGGTCCCTTAGCCTAGGCAACTGTTCGAGGAAACTACACCTTGTCGACAAGTTGTCCAATTATCGTTTGTAGAGTCTTAAAAAATTCCACCTCTTTACTAGAATCTTATCCTTTCTCTTTTATGTGCAAAACTTAACCTTTCTTTTGAACTTGGTCAATTTACTCAGTTAGTCATATCGTTGCGATAATCGTTGATCGATTCATTCATTGTTTTGCATAGGCTAAGTGAAATTGCATAAGAAAGCACGTTTTCCATTTTCAATACCGACAGTTTGATAGCAAGTGTTTCGTGAAGAATCGTGCCACGATTTCTTTGATTCTACACTATTATGACAATCATTCATTTACTTCAAATTGATTTTGTAGTAGAAGGACGAGGCGAAGGAGGTCAGCCACTCGCTTAAGACTTTCTTCAAGGAAGCGACTGGTTGGCTGCGCTGACGTCGCCTACGCGATCACCTGCAATCGCATAAACAACTGATTAGAACACTGTGTAATTCAAGGAATTTCGATATGAATGCGAAGCTCGAAAATGCAAGTCAAGAAAACCCATCGAAAACATTCACGAAAAATGCATTCACGAAAACCAAAGCCAAATCAAGTACGACATAAAAATTGGAGCAACGGGAGGTCTCTCCCGACTCAGCCGCAGACCCAATCCTTGAGGCACAACCCGCTGAATGTGGGACTTGGTTCCGAAGAAGCCATTCCATAACGTAGAAAGAATCTTAATTCAACCATTCCCGTTTGATCGACTCGGCCGATTCCGACCTATTTGTCCTGACCGAATCGATAGTGACAGTCTTCCTTTCTCGCGTACCCCGTGGACGGAAACGGGGCACGATGTAGGGACAGGACAGTACACCATAACCAACTAATAAAAAGTTTCATCCTCGAAACTTGAGGATAGAACCTACCTCAACGAAAACAATAAAGAAATTTTCTTCTTTATTTCCGATTCAAGCTCCCACGTCGACTCTTTGACCGAATGGTTCCTCCAGAGGACGCGAACGAGAGGGATCGCTCGATTTCGCAGCAACTTATCCTTGTGCTCTAAGATTTGAATTAGCTTTTCAACGTAGGATAAGTCAGACTTCAGCTCCAGCTGGCCAAAATCTACCACGTGGCTAGGGTCGTGCACGTACTTCCGTAATTGAGAGACGTGGAAGACATTGTGTACACCTTCTAGCACCGGCGATAGGGCAATTTTATAGGCCACTGGGGCGACCCGCTCGAGTATTTTGAACGGCCCAACGAATCTCGGACTCAACTTTCCCTTCGCGCCGAACCGAGTAACTCCTCATATGGGCGACACTTTAAGAAATACATGATCGCCTTCTTGAAACTCGAGGGGCCGACGATGAACATCCGCATAACTTTTCTGACGACTCTGCGCGGTCTTTAATCTTTCCCGAACGAGCCAAACTTTTTGCACAGTCTGTTCTACCAGTTTCGGGCCGAGAATATGCCGCTCTTCGACTTCGTCCCAGCAAATGGGTGATCGACACTTTCATCCGTACAAGGCTTCATACGACACCATTTGGATGCTGGATTGATAGCTATTGTTGTATGCAAATTCAGCCAGAGGTAGATGAACATCCCAGCTTGATTTGAAGTCAATTACGTAGAGTCGTAGCATGTCTTCGAGAATCTGATTGACGTACTCCGTTTGGCCGTCGGTCTGAGGATGGTAATCTGAGCTGAACTGCAACTTGGTACCTAGAGCCGACTGAAGGCTACTCCAGAATTGCGACATAAACCATGAATCACGATTAGAGACGATGGATACTAGAATTTCATGCATCCATACTATCTCATCAAGATAAATCTGTGCCAGACAATCAATGCTCCAAGTAACTTTAATGGCAATGAAGTGCGCTGACTTAGTTAGTCGATCGACGATGACCCAGATGGCATTATTTCTCCGCGACGTCTTCGGCAGACCAACAATAACATCCATGAACACGTGCTTCCACTTCCATTCCGGAATCACAAGATTCTGTATCTTCCTGCCCAGTCGCTGGTGCTCAGCTTTCACCTGCTGACAGGCCATGCATTGCGACACGAATAGTACCACATCTTTCTTCATTCCGTGCCACCAGAAGTTTGTGCATAGGTCCTTGTACATCTTCGCGCTACCGGGATACAAGCTGTACTTCGCATAGTGCACCTCCGATAATATCTCTTTTATGAGTTCTAAATTATCCGAAACGTATAGCCTACCCTTCAATCGAAGCATGCTGGTTTCGTCTTCCGCAAAGTCGATAGTCCTACCCATCGAGATTAGCTCTCATATTTTCTTCAGGTACGGATCGTCCTTTTGAACGGTCTTGATATTTTCTTGCAAGCTCGGCTCTAACTACAACTTTGCTAACTGTACATTCCTGAATCGGACTCGGAGTTCGCTGCCCATCTCTTCTAAGTCGCGTAGCAGTCTGCGGTCAATAGATAGCAAGGTAATATACTTCCGACTCAGAGCGTCCGCCACAACATTTCCCTTTCTCGGCGTATAGTCAATAGTCAAGTCGTAATCTTTGATCAGTTCCAGCCAACGCCTTTGCTGCAAGTTCAGTTCCTTCTGCATGAATAGATACTTAAGGCTCTTGTGATCGGTATAGATCGTGCATGCCACGCCATAATGATAGTGATGCCACAATTTCAAGGCAAACACAATCGCCGCTAACTCTAGGTTATGAGTGGGGTAGTTCTTCTCGTACGACTTTAGCTATCGGGAAGCAAAAGATATCACCTTGTTCCGTTGTATTAGCACACACCCCAAACCCTGATCGGACGCGTCGCTGAATATCTGAAAACCCTCAGTCCTTTCTAGAAGTGCGAGTATTGGGGCCGAGACGAGCCATTGCTTTAATTCTTGGAAGGAAGCTTCACAGTCGTTTGACCATTCAAATACGACTCCTTTCTGGGTGAGGCAAGTCAGAGGTGATGCGATCTTCGTAAAGTCTTTAACGAAGCGTCGGTAGTATCCCGCTAAGCTAAGGAAACTTTGAATCTCACTGGCAGATGCTGGCCGTTTCCAATCGACAACGGCTTCAACTTTCTCTGGGTCGACCGTAATGCCTTCAACTGAAATAATATGTTCAAGGAATGTGACGCTGCTCAGCTAAAATTCATATTTGCTTTGCTTTGCATACAACTGATTTTTTCGAAGGGTCTGAAGCACGGTCCGTAGATGCTCAGAGTGTTGTTGCCTATTCTTCAAGTAGATGAGTATATTGTCGATAAAGACTACTATGAACTTGTCAAGGAATGGTCAGAAAACCCGATTCATCAAATCCATAAAAGCAGCTGGGGCATTCGTTAGGCCAAACGGTATTCCCAGGAATTCGTAATGGCCGTATCGAGTGCGAAAGGCAGACTTTGGCACATCGTCCGGCTTGATCTTGAGTTGATGGTAACCCGAGCGTAGATCAATTTTAGAGAACACCATAGCTCCTTGCAGCTGATCAAACAGATCATCTATGCGGGGCAGGGAGTATTTATTCCGGATGATGGCTTTATTCAGCTTGCGATAATCGATACAAAGACGCAGTGAGCCATCCTTTTTCTTGACGAACAGCACGGGCGCTCCTCATGGCGAGATACTGGGTCGAATGAATCCTTTGTCGAGCAACTCTTGTAACTGTACTTTGAGTTCTTTAAGCTCTGCGGGGGCCATTCTGTATGGGGCTTTAGAGATCGATCGGGTATCGGAGAATGTATCAATAGTGAAATCAATCTCTCGATTCGGTGGCATGTCGGGCAGTTTGTCCGGGAACACATCTGAGAATTCTGCCACAATGTCGGTATGACCTGCGTTTGCACCATCCTGTCGCATGTCTCGAACGGATGCTAGATAGCCTTCGTATCCAGCGTGTAGCATCCGTCGAGTAGATTTACGGAGATCACCATGCAGGTCGGCGATGCCTCACCACACGAATAGCAGAATTTAGGCACTCCAGGTATGCAGAATGTGACCCTCTTTTTAGCACAGTCTATGCTTGTGTTGCACGGCTCGAGCCAATCCATCCCCAGAATGATGTCGTAGTCTTTAATATCTAGAACTATCGCATCAAGATTGATCTTTTGACCACCTATACAGATGATTCCCTCTCTGCAGACGAAATTTGCAAGTAGTGGCATGCCCGACGGTACGTTAACAGTAAGATCAAGATCCAACGGTGTCAGAGGAAACTTGTGCTCGACGGTAAAGTCTGCCGATATAAAACTATGCGTGACACCTGAATCAAACAATACACGAGCAAGTTTATTATTGAATTGCAGTATACCTGTCACAACTGTGTTAGGTACGAACGCTTCATCTCGAGTCATGGCGTAGACGTGGCCCTGAGCATTGGGGCGACGACCTTGACCATTCTTTTGTACGGTCGGTGGAGCTCGTGGTGCTTGGCCTCGATTCTGATGATGTTATTGTGGGCGCTGGTTCGACTTCTCCGGACAGTTGCATGCAATGTGGTCCATTCGGCCGCACCCGAAGCATGCTCCGTTCCTCAATTGACACTCGTTGGCCATGTACCCCTCTTTATTGTAGAAATTATATATTATTTGATCCTTCGTCTGGTTGCCGCCTCCGTTGCTGCAATTTTCACGCTTGTGCGCGTTGTTGCCTCCTGTATTACTATGGCGTTTATTATTAAAGTGAACAGTGCCGGTAGTAGTAGGAGGATACTTGGACTCCAGACGGAGGGCATGGTTAAGTACCTCGCCCATGATTTTGTATTTAGGCACCGAAACATGAGCACGAATAGAGGAACGCATGCCCACTTCGAATCGTCGAGATCGACTTATAATGGTAGGTAGATAGGCTCCAGCAAATTTGGCCAGTTTGTTGAATTCGGCCGCATATTGTTGCACTGTCATATTCCCTTGCCTTAACTGCATAAATTCGTTTTCTTTTTCCTGTCGCACGGCTGCAGAAAGATATTCGGTCTCGAACGCATTTCTGAATGTAGCCTATGAGATCGTCGTCGTCCCGTCTTCACATCGAATTGCCCGCTTCTGCACGGCCTACCAATCGTACGCGTTCATTCGAAGTAGAAGTTGAGCACACGCGACTTTCTTCGAGTATTCGACACCCAGAAGCTCAAACTTGTCTTCCAGCTCCTACAACCAGTCGATCACCACGGAGGGATCTTCTGTGCCGTTGAAGGAAGTGTTTCAGCTTTTCGTAAATTTTTACACGTCGAAGTTAGAACTTCTAGGTACCGCAGGTGAGAGCACGGGCACCTCCGGTTCAGCTTCGTTGGATCGAACTGCAGGCTCGGTCATGGCAGGCGTCATCGTTGAATTATTGTTGACCACGACCGATTGTACGATTTACTGGAGTGTATTCAGCTGCTGCTACTGGAGCTTGAATTGAGCCTCAAACTGATTCTCGAATTGGGTCTGACGAGCCTTCGCCTGCTGATGATGGAGCTTATTTTGGCGTTGCTGTATTTCGAGCATCTGCAGCATCTGTTGCATCGGGTCGTCGAAAGATCCGGCTATAGTAGGCGTCATCCCTATTGGGTTGACGGAATGCCCGGGTTTGGAACTACTCAAGCTGCTGGAAGCGCTCGTCTCGTCCTCCGTATGAGCTCCCGCAACTATAGGAAAAAAAAAGACAACTCTCGTTAGTTTCAAAAATGTTCTGGGTTCAGCATATGAAACAACTCATCTCATCGACACGAGGTCAACGGTTTGAGACTAAAAACCCGACACTGGAGGCCAAAGAGATAAAGCCGTGCTCTGATACCATTATGTCATGCTCCGATTCCGTCGAATCGATAGTCGTCCCCCGGGTGTGATGCCGTACGAACCTAATTTGTGATCGCACAAGGCATAGTCATAAGGTAATCCGAGACACGAGATCTAAGAGAATAAGCAGACAAATTGAATCACACATTAAGTAGAGAGAACTTTGATCTTTATTTATAATAAACATCTTTTACATACTCCAGTAAAAGACTCATGCCACGCGGGCTACAACATGACTCGATTACAAAAGAGTGCCAATGAGATAGTCGTTCCATACATTGCACACATCCCTCTATATACAACAGAGTCTTCCCGTGACCTGGAATAGAGGGACGCTGAGCCATCTTTCATGGACGGTTGAGAGTCTTCGCAAGTGGAGTTACAGGAACAAGTCTTCGACGCACGGCCGAAGCTTCAAAATCATGAACGTCGCAGAGCTAGTTGGCGCGTCCTTCCTGATTTGCGGGACCTGCAAAGGGCGAGGATCAGTATGATCACATGTACTGGCGAATGGCTAATTAAAATCCAAGCTCTGTATTTGATTCAAGCAGTTTATAAACATGTTAGCTAGCTATTTCTGTGATCTTTCTAACCATCCTGATCGTTTTGCATGTTAACTTGTTTTGAGGCAAGCATATAAAATTTTATACATTAAGCAACTATCATATTCATCCTGTGTCACGCGCATTAGTTTAACAGTGAAAGGGGTGTGAAGGCCACTGGCAATGCCAAGCCATCACGGACTATAGCTAGGTTAGACGGCGACCCTTTCGCGGCAGGTAGCGATCCCTGTGCGAAAGTTCCTAAATAACCCTTGCCGATGTAAGGCTGGCGCTTGCTATACTCGTTCCTCCCGGGCCGAATCGGTCCCTTGGCCTAGGCAACCATTCAAGAAAACTATACCTTGTCGACAAGTTGTCCAATGACCGTTTGCAAAGTCGTAAAAAATTCTATCTCTTTAATAGAACCTTATCATTTCTCTTTTATGTGCAAAACTTAGCCTTTCTTTTGAACTTGGTTAATTTACTCAGTTAGCCATATCGTTGTGATATACGTTAATCGATTCATTCATTGTTTTGCATAGGCTAAGCGAAATTGCATAAGAAAGCACGTTTTCCATTTTCAATACCGACAGTTTGATAGCAAGTGTTTCGTGAAGAATCGTGCCATGATTTCTTTGATTCTACACTATTATGACAAGCATTCATTTACTTCATATTGATTTTGAAGTAGAGGGACGAGGCAAAGGTGGTCAGCCACTCGCCTTAAACTTGCTTCAAGCGAGCGACTGGTTGGCTGCGCTGATGTCGCCTACGCGATCACCTGCAATCGCATAAGCAACTGATTAGAACACCGTATAATTCAAGGAATTTCGATATGAATGCGAAGCTCGAAAATGCAAGTCACAAAAAGCCATCAGAAACATTCACGAAAAATGTATTCACGAAAACCAAAGCCAAAGCCAAATCAAGTACGACATAAAAATTAGAGCAACGGGAGGTCGCTTCTGACTCTGCCGCAAAGCCAATCCTTGAGGCGTAACCCGCTAAATATGGGACTTGGTTCCGAAGAACCCATTCCATAACGTGGAATGGATCTTAATTCAACCGTTTCCGTTCGACCGACTCGGCCGATTCTGACCTATCGGTTTCGACCGAATCGATAGCGACAGTATTTCTTTCTCGTGCACCCTATGAACGAAAATGGGGCACGATGTAGGGATGGGGCACTACATAGAGCACCAGCACCAGTATAGCAGCAGCAGCAGTACCAGCCTCCGAGGCTATTGCTGCTTCAAGCTCAAGCGTTCAGTAGCATACGCCACAACAGTATGCTCAGGCCCAAGCCCAAGTTCAGAATAGGCAGAGAGGTCACCAACAGAGGGGACTAGCACCAAGAGGATAGGGTCAAGCTATTGCTCTGACGGTAGCATAAGAATTAGCATCAAGTGAGGTGGTGGCAGGTATCATTCTCGTCAACTCTTTTCCAGCAATAATATTATTTGATTCGGATGAATCCCATTCATTTATGTCTGCGCGATTCGCAACACAAATAGAATTGGAGCCCAAAATATTATCAATAAGACTCAGCATCCTTATTGGTATCAGTCTTATGGGAGTAGATAGAGTCTTTTCTTCATGTTGAATCGTAGTTAGCGGTAGAGGGTTCCTCGCTAGATTGATAGAATTTTCGATGACCGACTATGATGTGGTCCTAGGAATGGATTGGTTGAAGGATTAACATGCAAGAATAGATATCTATGTTGGCATAATTATTTTTGGTGTTCCTGGCGAAGAAGAATTTTTATCTTTCAGAGGCAAGGTACAGCCTTCTCCACCAATTTTGCGGATGGCAGTAGCAGAAGAAGTTCAGTTTTCCTGAGTAGTAGAGGAATTTTTTGATGTATTTTTTGAAGAGCTTCCAGGCATGCCTCCAAACAGAGAGATATAGTTCACTATTGATTTAGGACGGCACCGGTATTAGAAAGAGTCTACATAATTGCACCATCAGAATTGGAGATCCTGTACAAGATGATTGAAATACTCAGAACCAAGGGATTCATTCGTGCTAGTGGATCACCTTGAAGAGCC
Organism: Iris pallida; assembly: GCA_029216955.1. Taxonomy (NCBI): domain Eukaryota; kingdom Viridiplantae; phylum Streptophyta; class Magnoliopsida; order Asparagales; family Iridaceae; genus Iris; species Iris pallida. The sequence goes on along the minus strand of JANAVB010040016.1, from coordinate 727,885 downwards.
TCGATACTTTTTGTGAAGAAGCACGATGGTACATCAAGATTATGTATTGATTATTGTACCTTGAATTTCGTAACAATCAAGAACAGATATCCCTTACCAAGGATAAATGATTTATTCAATCAACTCAGTAGGGCAACAGTATTCTAGAAGATTGACTTGCGGTTGGGTACCATCAGATCAGAGTCTGAGCATAAGACATCCCAAAGACGATATTCAGATCAAGATATGGACATTGGGAGTTTCTCGTTATGCCATTCGGAGCGACCAACATGCCAACAGTATTCATGGATCTCACGAATCGCATATTTATGCCCTATTTGGATCAGTTCATGATAGTGTTTATAGACGACATCTTTGTCTATAGCAAGAGTGAAGCAGAGCATAAGCGGCATCTCCGAAGAGTCCTTCAGATTCTCAGAGGGCACCAATTGTACGCAAAGTTCAGCAAGTACAAATTTTTGCTTTATTGCAGTTCGTACTTAGGTCACATCATCACCAGAGGTGGAGTGGAAGTAGATCCCCAAAAAATAGTGACTACAGAGACATAGCCAATACCTAGCACCATCGCAGATTTTTGTAGTTTTCTAGGATTGGCGGACAATTACCGACGATTTGTGTCAGACTTTGCTCGAATTTTAGCCCCCATGATGCAGTTGATACGCAAGTATATACAGTTTTCTTGTGCAACGAAATATCAGATTTCATTCGAGAATTTAAGCAAGGATTGACGATGACACCCATTCTCACACTTTCAAGTAGGACTGAAGGATTTTAGTTTATTGTGACACTTCAGGCAGAGAATTAGGATACATCCTAATACAACATGACAAGATAGTAGCTTATGTGTCATATCAGCTTCGTGATCACAAGAAAAATTACCCAACACATGACTTAGAATTAGCCGCAATATTTTTCTCACTCAAGCTTTGGAGGCATTACTTGTATGGAGATCGAACAAAAAAATTTACCGACCACAAGAGTCTCAACATGCATCAAAGAAGATGGTTAGAGTTTCTAGTGGATTATAACATCAACCTGCAGTATCATCCTGGAAAGGCCAACGTAGTTGTAGATGCGTTGAGTAGAAGAGCAGGAGCTTATTTCCTAATAGCACAACCTGAGTTATTAGCGGATCTTCAGAAGATGGGATAAAGATAGTATTGCATTGATAGCCAGTATACAAGTTTAGTCCAGTATAGTTGAGATAATTAAGATAGCTCAATCAATGGTTTCTAAGCTTCAGCGACTTAGGACAAAATATGAAACGGGACGAAAGGAAGTGTTATGCATTCATGAAGATGGCACACTCCGACATGGAAGACATCTTTGTGTACCCAGCAGTGTCATCAGCAAGAGAGCATGACAGATGCTCACATTTTACAGTATTCAATTCATCCCGGTAGTACGAAGATGTACCATAATATTCGTCAACATTTTTGGTAGAAAGGCATAAAGAGGGAGATAGCTCAATTTGTCTCTCAGTATTTAGTTTGCCAACAAGTCAAAGCTGAACATTAGAGACCAGCTAGACTTCTTCACCCTTTACCGATCCAAGAATAGAAATGGGAGCACATTACCATAGATTTTGGGGCTCGATTACCTAATTTTCCAGCTGGAAAAGATGTAATATGGGTTATAGCTGATCGGCTCATAAAAGTAGCTTATTTTCTTCCTTTCATAATTGGTCAGGCGATGGATCAGCTTGCAGAGATGTACCTCAGACAGATAGTCAGATTGTATGGAGTGCCAGCCAGTATCGTATCCGATAGAGATTCAAGATTTATATCGCACTTTAGGCAGGATCTTCAAGAGAGTCTGGGGACTCATGTCAAGTTTAGTTCAGCTTATCATCCACAGACAGATGGTCAATCGGAGCACACGATTCAAACTCTTGAAGATATATTATGATCTTGTACACTTGACTTCGGTGGTTCATGAGAAGATCACCTACATCTAGTGGAGTTCTTCTATAATAACAGTTTCCTAGCCAGTATCAAAATTGCACCATTTGAGACACTGTATAGCAAGAAGTGCAGATCACCTTTAGCCTGGGACGATGTAGGTGAGAGATAGATGCTTGGTCCAGAAATAGTTACTTAGACTATTGAGGTGGTCAGATAAGTTAGAGATCATCTTCGAGTTGCCCAAGATCGTCAGCGTCATTAGATCGATTGTCATCGGCGTTCTCTTGAGTTTTCTATCGGGGACCACGTATTCCTTAGGATCTCGCCTACCCGTGGAGTCATTCGATTCGGCGTACGGAGAACGCTTAGTCCTAGGTATAGTATCGTTTGATATTCTCGAGCAATTAGGTGATGTTTCCTACCATTTTGCTCTTCCTCTATCATTATATAAAGTGCATAACGTATTCCATGTATCCCAATTATGATGGTATATTTTAGATCCGACCTATATCCTTGATCATTTAGAATTGGTGGTTGGTACCAATCTTTTGTATTAGGAAAGGCTTGTATCAATATTGGACCTAAGAGAGAAGGTACTCAAGAACAAGACTATTAGTTTAGTCCGTGTTGCTTAGGGTCATCACTCTTTGGGTCAGTCAACCTAGGAATGTGAGGATGTTATCCAATCACGATATCCACACATGTTTGACTCGTAAAGTATAATGTCTTTCTTATGCCTTATGCCCCGAATTCCTTGCTTGCATTAATGATTGCTTGATTGACTATTAGACATAGATTTCTTGTAGATATTATAGCTTATCCTAACACCTCCAGCCTCTTGATTAAATTCCGAAGACGAAATTCTTTTAAGGTGGGTAGAGTTGTCACTCTTATTTTTCATTATTTTTATTTTTAGTATACGTGTACGGATTCCTGACATTTGTCAGGTGACCCATATTTGGACTTGTCTTGCTTAATCTTGGCTTGGTTTAGTTTTGGTTTGGTTCACCTTGGTTCATCATGGCATGTTAACTGGCTTGGCTTTGTTTGTGTTGGCTTGAGATGAGAATGATTGGTACATAAACCAACTTCTTCTATCTCACTTCTCATTAATTCCCTTAACTCTTCTCCTACTTCTCTATTACTCTTTCCACCAACCAAAGGCAACTACAACTTACTCCATGGAGAACTTGACGGAACTCCATTTTTCTTTGTTCTATATTCTTCTTTACTTGATTCTACACATCATTAGAACTTACGATTTTGATGGATACATTTTTGTAGATCTAAGTTTTAATATTTTCTTATTTTTCTTGGTTTTGATCTCTAAAAATTTGGTATTTCTGAAAACTATAGGTTTCATGTTATGGGGAATTCAATTCTACCCAATTTTGACTTTTGTATCGCTTGATTTTGACTTGTTTTGAGGAAGTTACAACTGCTGTCGTGTTCATGGTCCCCACACATCTTCGGTGCCGTCAGGACAATGAACAGTACTGTGGACACTTGCGTGCCGTGTGTCGTGCATCCGTACCCCGCACGCAGTAGCCAGTTTTGTCCATACGCACAACATGTTTTGTATATCGTGCGCTTCGCTTATCGTGTGCCCGTGCGCCGTGTATCCGTGTCCCGTATGCCATAGCCAGTTTTGTCCATGCACGCAGCACGTTCCGTACATCGCGGGCCCGTATGCAATGCATCTGCGCTCTTTGCACCTTTGCCAATTTTGTTCATGCGTGCTATGCGCCCGCGTGTCGTGCACCAACCAGAGTGTATCATGCGCCGCGTGTCCACGCTTTTCGTTTGCTGTGCGCCCCGTGCTTCGTGTCCAGTTTTGTTCGCGCATGTGCACGAATGGCTGTGTTTGCCTGTTTAAGCTATTTTGTAACGAAAATCTTGTAGAACCCAAAACATGAAAGTTGTAGATCTCCGTCTTGGCTTCAAAAATCTTCCAGACTTACTTTAACTGGAGTTCATATGCGACTAATAGTTTCAATCACCCATGGATGTTCTTGATCTTCTGTCCATATTTTCTGTACTTGGCCTAAATTGCGTTGACCCGACTTGATATTCTTGAGCTAGTAACTTGAACTTGAACATGATAATATAATTCTGTCTTGATAATCTTGATAGTGGCCCATTGAGGTGCATTTCTGACAAGTATACTTGATATGCCAAGTAAACCTGACATGACATTTATAACTTGATTTGCTGTTTTATCAACTATTTCCTATCTTGTTAGTGTAACTCATGTCTTGACTCCGTAGTTGATTTTTTGATCGTGGTTGTACAAGCTACATGTCTTGTCTTGTATCATGTCTAGGACATGGATTCCTGGTTACCACGGTCAGGTTAAACTACTAGATTGATCAAGTAGTTCATATAGAGGGATTTTTTCCCGTTATCCCAGTAACACCTGTGAACTTGTAGCCTGCCGTCGAGTACGGCGTATTTCTATCACACTGTCATGTATCGCACTTCTTGTATCCTAAGTACTCAAGTACACCAGAAATCTTGAAAACTCTTGTAACTTGATAACTCTCGTAACTTTTGCCTACATAGCCTGGATAATCTGTAGGGCTTATGGCTGCGAGAATATATCAACTGTATCTTGTTAGTAACTAGGCCTGTGATAACCCTACTTAACTAATAATAGCAAGTCATAGGACTTGATTGGCCATGCCTGAATGATTGTCTCATGATTAAAATGGGAATTATACTCAACCTCTTGTTCTTCCTGATGCAAGCTAGTATGTTCGTTCAACTCTTGTCATTATATTATTATAATTATGTTCTCATATTAGTTTTTCCTTTACTTTATATGCTGGTTTTAGTTCATAAGTGGAGCCTCCCTTGTGGTACTTGTTCTTTCTGGGGTCTAACCCAGCTGGTTTTTGTATGACCAGATTTCGGAGTGATATCTGAGGATCTAACTGCTTTTCAGCCAGATAGTGAACACCAGGAGTAACCGTGGCAACGAGTTGGTTTTCTTATTTTACTCTCCCACTCGAATATAACTTATTCTTTTAAAGCGTTTAGCCACCGAGCACGTGTTAGCTCGTGTTGAAACTTTATTTCTATCTGTCTAAGGGCTGTAACATGATTAGCAAATCCTAGGGTTGATCATGTATGACTTAACTCTTGCTAGTCTTTGTATTTTGTATGACTAGCTTCATGATCATCTGAATACGTAATATTTGGGACGCCTTACTTTGTATGTCTGATAATCTAACATCTTGTAACAATTATTTGATTGCTTGAGATTGAGACACTAGGCTTATTCTTGACCATAAGAGACTGATGGATTGTAAATAAACCCTCATGCATCTAGACAGCCATAACCGTATTGCGAAGTGTATTGCACTCTAATGTACGTAGCTGGCTGTGTCTGTCTTCCGCTCTCCAGTATTCTGGATCTGGGGCGTTAGAAGTCCCAAAATACATAGGATTAGGATACATAAACATGTCATCTACGTATTAAATGAACTCCAACCCTACTTGAATATGTATAAGCTGTCTAGAGGTCCAGTCTAATTATAACTAGCAAGTCCAACTATATCTCAATCCACATGATATCATCTCAAAGTAGGAACTAAGTGTACCAGTAGTTGATCAAACAGTAATAACCGATTCCACAGAAATAAAAATTTCAAGAAAGACATTATGTACTAAAGTTGGCCCAAACCTTAATACATCTGTCTGAACAAGGTCATGACAAAAATAAAGCTTATGAAACTAGGCTATATCGGCATAGTAAAGTCATGAAAAAATAAGTGTAATGTCGGAGAAATATAATGAAGACATCAACCAATATATACCTAAAATCTTGAAGATAAAATCATCAATCATCATCAAGCCTATAAAGGGAACTCAGCAATAACCTAGAGAGATCACCAGGTCCTCAGAGGATATAGCAAGATACATAATATACATGTCATCATCAAGCCTATAAAATAACATATATATATATATATATATATATATATATATATATATATATATATATATATATATATATATATATTTTATTATTATTATTTTTTTTTAAAATACGCCCCTTTTTATTCCATCAAAAGAAAGCCGAAGCTATACATGTATACCCAAAGGCGCAAAATAACGAAGCCTATACACGTATACTAACAAAAAAAGGGTGTGGGAATGGAGACCAGAGCCTATCCTCTGGAAAGCAGGGTGTTCCAAAAGGCCGACTGGCCGTGGCTGGAGTGGGATCTCCGCTTGTTGTATTGTCTGATAATCTCCGCTATGAGCTGGTTCGCGGTGAACTGATGGCCCTCATATCTAGCCTTGTTGCGGTTCTTCCAAAGAACCCAAATGGTGGCAGCTGCCACGATCTGGTGGCCGTGCAACGCAGCCCCCTAAGCCGCTGCATGATCTGTGAGGCGCCTGATCCCCGAGTTCATCCGACAAATCTGTGAAATGACATTCCAAACCGTCACCGGAAGTTCGCCCCTATAGAAGATATGGTCAACTGATTCCGGGTGGCGATCGTTGCAGCAGGTACAAGCGGATGCAAGACTGAACCCGATTGTGTTTAGAGTGTCGTCGGTAGGTGGGATCTTACGCAGGGCTCTCCAAATGATGAAGGACCACATCTTGGAAATACATGCCTGCCAGTAGGAAGCGATGATAGGGGAGCAAAAGGTGGGCACTGCGGTGCCTAGAGCAACTCCTGGACGATTTGACCGAGAAGGTACCCGAGCTGTCGGCCTCCTACCGAATCTCGTCCGCGTCGATTTCGATCGTCACACCACATTGACGTATGCGGTCAACTGCCTCCTGACCAGCCTACTCAAAGACCGTATCCCATCTCTAGGTGTTGCCGGTGTGGTCCCACGTCTTTTATCTTACAATGCTTGTGGGTCTCCGAGATGATAGGGAGTAGGGTATCTCCGAGCCATCGTTTCAGGAATGCCAACGAGTCCCCGTTACCCACATACAGATGCATTTTGGGTTCGGCCAGAGATCGCCCGGTAAGCATGTGCCTCCATGCCGCGGAGGATCTGCTGTTGGAGGTGGACGACGATGGGTGGGTGTATTTGAAGTATCTAGCCTTCATGAACCTGGTCCATAGGTTCTGAGTAGTGCGTAACTTCTACCACAATTTCATCGAGAATGTATGGACGATGTTGGACAGCTTGGTGAATCCAAGGCCCCTTTTGTCGGTGGACTGTGCCATGGTATCCCAACTAGCCCAATGGTGTTTGTCGTGGCCATCGTTGTGCCCCCAAAAGAAGTTGCTAAAGATGCTTTCGATCGAAGACAACACTTTCTTGGGAGGGAGCAAGCAGCGAGGGTATATATGGGAATAGAAGTGAGGACGTGTTTGATGAGGATCATTTTACCGTATGGGAAAAGAGTGGCATTATGCCAACCATAGAGCTTTTTTCTGTTGCAGTTGATGAGGTCTGCAAATATGCCAGCATTAGATCTCCCGTAAACGAGAGGGCAGCCCAGGTAGTGGAAATGAGGGTGCTTGATGGGGTAAGATGTGGTGTCGGATAGAGAGACCGCTTGCTCGCTCTTAATGTTGTGGTGGGCGTTGATGACGCTTTTGGCCGGGTTGACCTACTGGCCCGAGCACTTCGTATATCGCTGGAGGGTGTGGTGGACCGCTTCTACTGATCCCATGTCACCGGATGATAAAATTATGATGTCATCAGCAAATGCCAGATGGGTGATGATCGGGCAGCCACTGGTCGTATGATAGAGGTGGAAGTTAGGCGAGCACGCCAACTTATTGAGATTCCTGCTCAATGTATCCGCCATTATGATGAAAATGGTGGACAAAAGAGGGTCGCCTTGCCTCACCCCGTGGCTCGATTTAAATAAGCCGTCAGCTTGGCCGTTGATCACAGTAAAAAACCATGAGTTGCTGATCGATCTCCAGATGGTGTTGGTCCAGGTCTATATATATAAAATATATATATATATAATAAATAATATATATATTATATATATATATATATTATATATAAATATATATATATATATATAAATATAAATATAAATATAAATATAAATATAAATATAAATATATATATATATATATATATATATATATATATATATATATATATATATTTATATTTATATATACGTGAGCTCCTTAATGGGTATACATGCTAATTGGAGTGGGTTTCTATACATATAGGGGTCGGCCACAAGTGGGCTGCTCTTAGGGGTTCGACCAAGCATGAGGATGCACACACAGGTTGGGTACTATAGGTTTCGGGGCTTGGTTGGTTAGGGTTTTGGGTAGTTAGGTATTTGCCAACTACGATTACCTATATATATATATATATATATATATATATATATATATATATATATAGTATTTGCCAACTACGATTACCTATATATATCTATATATATCTATATTTTTTTTTTTTACCTATATATATATATATATATATATATATATATATATATATATATATATATATATATATATATATATATATATATATATATATATATATATATATATAGTATTTGCCAACTACGATTACCTATATAGATATATATAGGTAATCGTAGTTGGCAAATACTATATATATATATATATATATATATATATATATATATATATATATATATATATATATATATATATATATATATATATATATAAATAAATATATATATAATTTTATTTATATATATATATATATATATATATATATATATATATATATATATATATATATATATATATATATATAAATGAAAAAAAAAATGGCTACTCTTCCCCTTCCTGAGCTCTCCCTCCCCCTCTCCCAGGGAAGCCCCTAGGGCTTCCCTTCTCCAGCTCTCCCCCGGTGCTCCGAGCTTGCGGATGGCCAATCCTTGGCCTGCAGACTGCGTAGAGTTGATCCGTCAACTCTACGCGTCCCTCCCCCCTCTCCCTCCGCACCTCCCCATCCTCCCCTCCCCCTTCCCCCAGCCCAAGCGCCCGCCCCTCTCACCGATCCCCCCTTCTCCCTCCTCCCTCCGTCCTCCTCCCGGCCTCCAGCTCTCCCCCGCACCCCCGACCCCTGCCCTCCCACCCCTCCGGCTCCGAGCGGGCGGACCGCAGATCCCCCCTCTCCATCAACCCCATGTCGCCTTCCCGCCTCCTTTCGCTCCGATTCGTTCTTCTACCGTAGTCACCCTCTCCTCGGGGAGAGCTCCCTCCTGTAGTGCAGGCAAGGAAAGACCTTCCCCCCTTCCTCCCTTTTCCGCTCCGGTTTAAATTTCGAACGGAGTAGATCTCTTCTCGGGAGTGTCACCCTACTGCGGTGCAGGCTTGGGGGGCTCTCATGTTAGGCACCACGTGGGCTGACCAGTTTTCGTACCCAACGTGACTAGCCATCCTACAGTTTACGCTACCATGCGTGACACCCCTACGCTAGCATCCTCATCCGGTGGGACCCGCACCTATCCAGGTTTTTACGCTCCCTCATCTAGTGGGACCAGCTCCTATCCAGGTTATTACGCACCTTCTCCAGCGGGAGGCCACTCGAGTGGGTCACGCACCCTTTTCGATTACTACGCCCACTGCAGCAAGAGTGGGACAATCCTGTCCCCTCATGGCTCCACGCTCAGCAGAGTCAACCGAACCAACGGTGGGACCCTTCCGTCCCATCACCCTTCCGAGATCAGCAGAGTCTATCGGTCCTCTGGTGGGACCCTCCTGTCCCATCACCCTTCCGCGCTTACTCCTGAAGGCGGCTCCTGTGCGCCTAGCGCTCATCCCCATTCCGCTGGGCCCACATCCCTTACCTCCGCTGAGTTTTACGCTCAAGATTACTCAGTGCTTTACGCTATGGGCACAGCTAGGCCCACATTAAGCTCTGGCTTCTACGCCCAGAGTCCCCCCGTTGCGTACTCCCCTCTGTGCTTCCCTTCTCTCGGTGGGCCCAACCACTCGCCAACCCTCCCAGATTAGCCTCCTCTTTACGCTCACCCCCCCTCGCCCCATACTTCGCGCAATACGCCAACCATTCGTCATCCAATCCCTCCTTGCTCGTTGACCCCTCCCCCAACCCCCTCATTCATCCCTCCCAAGCTATATCTCCCCTCCCCTCTCCTCCCCCCAGCCTCCCAGCCCCCACCGTCCCCTCTTTGATCCCCGACCTCCACCTTAATCCCTCCATTTCTACCCTCCATCCTCTTCGACGTCGGCGAGCCACACCCTCCCTCGTCCGTGCCTGGAGTCCCTGTGGTGGTCTTCCAGGCCGTCCTGGCCGGTGGTCAGGTGGCGGCGCCATCCCCAGCGTCCGCATCGTTCCCTCCTATGGGGGGAACCCAACCGATCACCCACCTTCCCCTGTTCATCCCCCAGGCAGCCCCCTCAGCTAACACCCTTCGACCCGAGCAGTTCCCCACCTCGACTGTCCCTCACCCTCCTTGTGGCCCCTCCTTAACCTTTTCTCTGGCAGCACCTCTCCCGCCGTCCTTTGCTGACAAGCTTCGCCCGGATCTGGTGCAAGCTAAGGCGCCCCCCGTCCCTGACTTCAATCTCCCGGACATTGAGTATTCTCGGGAATCCGCGGTGCCCTCGGTTCCGTTCTCCGATCAGGAGTTGTCATCTCTGTCTAACTCATTCCCCCACACTTTCATTCTCAAATTCTCAGCCGGTTATCCCAAGCTCTCCAGGGTGCAGAAAACGATTGCCAGCTGGAGACTTTCAGCTGATTACCGTCTAGCCCCCCTCGACCCCAAACACATCCTTCTCCACCTCTCATCCGAATCGGACCATAAATCTGTCTGGTCCAAAGGCACGTGCCGGATCGACTCCCACCAGATGAAAATCATCAAGTGGTCTACTAGCTTTAGCACTAAAGAAGACTCGACGACTGTCGCCGCCTGGATCACTCTGCCCAACCTACCCCTCATCTGCTTCGTCCCAGCGACTCTCAGGTGCATCGCGAACTCCTTCGGCACGTTTGTGGCCTCTGCCCCTGAGACCAGAAATCTCACCAAAGCCCACTACGCCAAAATCTGCGTGGAACTCGATCTCACCACCGAACCACCCAACTTCATCAACATCGAGCTGGGCAACCGGACCCACACCCAACAAATTCTCTACGACAACCACATCATGTTCTGTAACCACTGTCAATTAAGAGGGCACCTCCAAAAGCACTGCCACCGACTCTATCCAGAACTAAAGAAAAAACTAACCCGAAATGTCAGCAAGCCGACTGATGGGAGGACACCCTTGCCACCTATCCTTCCACGCCCCAATTCCCACACTCGATTCAACTCGGGGGACGACACGTCAGTTAGGGGCGAATCTTCTTGCAAAACCCAGATCCTCCACAGCCTCCGAGCTCTCACCCTATACAATCAGTTTGAAGCTCTCGAAACGGAGGACACGGAAGACCAGGAGGAAATAGCTGTCCCTCTAGCGGTTAGCGCGCTTGCCGAGATCCCCCTACCCGGCTGGCGTTGAACAGTCCATCGACATTATCGCAGATGTTCAACTGCCCACATCCGAAGATCCCGTGGTCGAAGCCTTAGCTATTCTAGGTCCAGACCTAGTTCAGAGAGGGCTCCAAGTCCAAGCCGCAGGCCACTCCCTGCAGCTATCCAACCTCCTGACAGAGAGCACCAGCGACTCCATAATCATCCCACCAGAGAGTCCCACCCTCGACTCGGCCGGAGAATCGGTCAGTCAGCAACCGGCTAGGAAGGATCCATCAGACATTTATCCCCCTCATTTAACTGAAGCAGGACCTTCCACATCGAGTAAGACCAAAGCCATCCAGGGGCCCACCAAAATCACCGCCATCCAAACCAGATCCGCCGCCAAGCGAAAAAAAACCCTCCCCCCCAACACCCTCAATGCTTAACATCCTATCCTGGAATGTCCGCGGTCTGACGAACAAATCGACGATAAGGAGAATAACCAACCTGCAAAAATCCACAAAATAGACATCCTCATTATTATCGAACCCAAAATCCCCCCAAAAGACTAAAGTATATTCAACTTCTACTTAGCCTTCCAACAGCCATTGCTGGCAGACATGACATTTGGATCCTCGGCACGAAGGACGTTAAACTTGATGTCATTCGGGAATCCAGACAGGCCCTTTCCTGCTGGCTTGACCACCCTAGACTTCCTGATCGCGCCTTCCTCTCAGCAGTCCACGGCAGCTGCGATGTTACGGAGAGAAAACAACTCTGGAATGACCTCCTTGACATCCACCACCTTCACACCGGGTCCCCTTGGCTTTGTATTGGGGACTTCAACGCGATCACATGCAGCGCCGAGAAAGCCGGCGGCCGGCCTCCTCCCGTCCCGGCCATGATTGATTTCAACAACTTCATCTTCAATGCCCACTTAACCCTAATCCAGGTCACCGACAATGCATTCACCTGGTGCAACATGCAGGAGGGCGATCGCCATCAATACTCCAGGCTCGACAGAGCCCTCTCGAACGCCTGCTGGCACGATATGGGGATCTCCACCAATCTGTCCTACCTCAACTCCACAGAATCAGACCATAACCCCCTGTTGGTCGAGATCAAAAACAAGACTACCTATCCCAAAAAGAATTTCCAATTCCTCGACCTTTGGACAGGCTATCCCCAGTTTCAGGGCATCGTTGCGGAAGCTTGGCACAGCGAGGACTCCCCCAACCCTCTTATCCGGGTGTGCAATTAACAAGCTTAAGGCCACCAGAAAAGCCCTGTCCGCTTGGAGCAAGCGCGCCTACGGGAACATCTTTCAAGCAGTCCGTGTAGCCGAGGATGACGTCACCCGCGTCGAAGCCCTGGTAGTCACGGATCGCTCGTCCATGGTTAGAAGAGCCTTCAACCTCACTAAGGCCATGCACAAGTTCAGAATCAGAGTGGAGACCGATTTCTGCAAGCAGAAAGCGAGGTTGAAATGGGACAGCGAGGGCGACAAGAACTCGAAATACTTCCATGTCTGCGTTAACGGACGCAGACAGAAGCACTCGATCCACAGGACCACCGATGCCAATGGACACATCATTACTGACCAGAAGAGCATCCAAGAGGCAGCAACGGAATTTTATTCCAAACTATTCTCCAAAGAAACTGTCCACAAAGATAGATCATTCATTGATCAAATCCCCCACCTCATTAACGACACTGACAACGCCCAGTTGAATCTTCCTCCCTCGGCTCAGGAAGTTAAAAATGCAGTGTGGGCCCTGAACGAACACAGTGCGCCTGGCCCGGACGGGTTCTCGGGCGTATTTTTTTGCACTTGCTGGGATATTATCAAGCATGACAACACCGAAGCGGCAATCGCTTTCTTCGAGGGCGCTACTTATCCCAAAGCAATCTCGAGTGCCAACCTGATCCTTATCCCTAAAAAAGACAACCCGGAGTCAATCCGCGACTTTCGACCGATTAGTCTTTGTAACTTCACCAACAAGATCATATCCAAAGTTATTGCTACTAGAATGGCTGGCCTTCTCCCCAAGATTATCTCTGAAGAGCAAAGCGAATTCGTTCGCGGTAGGAACATCCAGGACAATATCATGCTGGCCCAAGAGTTAATCACATGCATGAAATTTCCAGTGAGGGGTGGCAATATTGCCGTTAAAATTGACATGGAGAAAGCTTATGACAGACTGGACTGGCAATTCATGATCTGGGTCTTCATAGCTTTCGGATTATCGGAAACCTGGACCAACATCGTCTGGAGATCCATCAGCAACTCCTGGTTCTCGACGGTCATCAACGGCACGCTGAGGGATTTTTTAAATCCCACCGCGGGGTGAGACAGGGCGATCCTCAATCCTCAATAGTTTTCATCATTGCAGCCGACGCCCTGAGTAGGAACCTCAACAACATGGTCAACATCCCCAACTTCCAGCACTATCACACATCTAGTGGTTGCCCTATCATCACCCATCTGGCATTCGCAGACAACTTACTCATTTTCTCCTCGGGGGAAGAAGGTGCGGTGGCGGTGGTTCACGACACCCTGACAAGGTACTCCAGATGCTCCAGCCAGAAAATCAATCACTCCAAGAGCGTCATCTACGCCTACCACAACATCAACAGGGAGCACGACAACCACCCCTCCAACCTAACTTCCTTTGCGGTTGCCAAGCCCCCGTTCACCTACCTCGGGTGCCCTTTAGTGTACGGGAAATCCAACGTCAGAATCTTCCAGGACTTGACCTCCAGAATCAGGAAGAAGCTGGATGGGTGGCACAATGCCACTTTATCCCCTGGTGGTAAGATGATCCTCACCAAGCATGTGCTTTCCTCCATCCCTATCCACACCCTAGCCGCATGTTCTCCACCCATTAATGTTCTTTCATCGATAGAACAGATCTTTTGTAACTTCTTCTGGGGGCACAACAACGGCCTAGATAAGCATCACTGGGCCAGCTGGGAATCTATGGCTCTCCCGACTAGTGAGGGGGGTCTGGGATTCACCAAACCCACTCACATAGTTAAAGCATTCTCGATGAAACTATGGTGGAACCTCTGCACGAACAACAACTTATGGAGCAGGTTCTTGAAAGCTAGATACTTCAAACATATCCACCCCTCCATGGCCATTTCGAACAGCAGATCCTCTGCAGCCTGGCGCCGCATCCTCACTGGCCGTGACCTTGTCGAGCCGGCAATGAGACTTCAACTGGGAGCAGGCGAGTCCAACCCATTCCTTGAGTGATGGGCGAGTGACTGCATGATCCCGGGTATTGTCGAATCCCCGAGAGATTGTAGGATCAGAGACCTGTGGAACCCTACCACAGACAACTGGAACTGGGACCAAATTCGTGAGTGGTCCAGAAACGAAGCGGCGGACAGCATCAGGGAGCGGGGTCTTCGCATCGGCGACGGGGCGGATGCATTACGATGGTCCCCCGAGGCGTTTGGGGCATTCTCAGTGAGATCTGCGAGATCCACGATCTGGGATGCCGGTCAGCCGTTCCTCCCCGTGGCCCACTACTGGCATTCCTGCATGCCTAAGAAGTGGTCATTCCTGTTGTGGAGAGTCCTCAGAAAGAAGCTGTCGACTGATGACATCATTAACAACATCGAGATTAGCTTAGCATCAGCTTGTTCCTGCTGCGACGACCGACAGTCGGAAACCATTGATCACATATTCCGACAAGGGGCTCTACCAGACAGGGCTTGGTCGACCCTTAACCAGCTTTTCAACTTGGAGCAGGGCGGCGGACGCTTCCACGATCTTCTGGCTACCTGGGGCTCTGCTTCCCACGGCCACCAGATCGTCGCAGCGGCCACAACTTGGGTCATTTGGAAAAACCGTAATAAAGCGAGATACGAAGGCCACCAATTCTCGGTAAACCAGCTCTTTCGGGAGATTGCCCGTCAATGCCGCAAGCGGAGCACCCTGTGTTCCCACAGCCCGAATGCATTTTGGTCAGTGCTTCACCTGTAGCCCCGGGCGAGAGCTTTGCCTTCCCCTCATCCTTTTGTGGTTTTACTGTATAGGCTTCGGCATTTTGCGCCAGGACATATGCAATGAAGATGACGAGCCAAAGATGGCGTTATACAAGAGGTGACTTGACCTGAGGCATCTGTCAAAAAGAGATATTGCACCCAGTCCTTGGTATGGGGAGCATTCCCTTCCGAGTTACTATCCTTTCGGGTTATCTGATGGCATGTGCTATAATGGCACAATATCTCCTGGTAAAGAGCCACGAAGCCGGGATACCGTCGTTCCAAATCTTCGAGTTCCTCATTAGTGGGAGTATACGCTTCAAAAGCTTCGTCCCCACAAGGAAGCTTGGAGACCGCGTGTATTTCATGGAGTGCGAGTCCCATTTCCCCTACAGGTGTGTAAAAGGTCCCCGTACGGCAATTATACATCTCCAGCAGAGACATGAACAGCTTCTTGCTTATGGACAAGCCCTGACTGGTGCCTCGGATAGCGTGGTAAAGGCCAGTCTCGTACAAAAAGGCCTCATACTTCTGCAAGATCCAAGTAGACAAATTGGTCCACGAGGGAATAGGGTGTACCCAACCAGAGAGCATCAACCGACCAACGGGATAGGAGCCTTTCCGAGCAAGTTGATTTATAAAAGTATCGGCAGTAGAAAATGTGAAGTTAGGGCCCGCCACATTCAGGAAAGAACCTGGGACCAACCCCGTCACAGAACAGCTAGTATGCACCTTGCCGGCAGTCACGGACTTCAGATTGTTGTTATAATGGATGTTCCCCACGAACATCCCACTTCTGGTAGGGGTTAAAGTCTCCTCCATCTTCCGGTCCAATGGAAGCATATTGAACCAAGATAATGGGAAGTGTCGCTCCATCTGGGGGATGCGGATCGCCATCCCGTTAGAGACAAAACTCCAATTCTCCGATACCTCCAGAACATGATCGTTCTCCACGGTCAAGGCGTCTCCAAAAAAGAATGCAGGCTTCAAATACACCCCTTTAAATTGCCCGGAGTTCATCATAGCATTAAGAAAATGGAAAGACTGATTCTTGATGGCATTCAATCTAGCCAGAGGCTCATCGCTCGGAAACTGGTCCGTCATATGCTGAACAATATGGTCGTACCTATAGCCCAGAGCAGCTTGAGCGCTACCCACCAAGAGTTCTCCAGCAATGTTAACCGGCAGATTCACTAAAGAAAAGACAAAGAAAAGTAAGTTAAACGGAGGCATGAAGAGAGCTGATGGGTGCTTTCAAGCTTCGTGCGGCTCAAGAAAACATCCATGTGGCTCCATGAAGCTTTATGCGGTTCCGAAGTCTTATGCGGCTCCAAAAAGCCTCATGCGGCTCAAGCTCAGAAGAACACTTATGCGGCTCCATGCAATAAAAGTCTATGCGGTTTAGTGTCGCTTATGCGGCTTCGCCGACGAAGCGCGTATGCGGACACGGTAGTTTTCTTATGCGGCTCGCAGCTCAGCCGTATGGCGAACATGCGATTTACAAAGACTCGTGCATAAAGTATGCAACATAGCCATGACAGTTAGGGTTCTTTAACTCATACATTGTCCTTACCAGTAATGGGGGGTAAACGTCAGGATGAACATTAGGTACGACGACCGGAGGAGTAGCAGCCGCAACCGAGGCGGAAGTAGAGGCTGCCTTCTTGCCCTTTGCTGCCACGGTCTTCTTGGGAGCCATTAATTATCGAAGAGGGGAAGGGCAATCGAGATAGGGAAAGTTTGAGGAAAAAGAAAGAAAATAAAGAAGCCCTATCTCTCTCTCTTCAAACTCCTCCTATTTATAGGAGGACGGGAGAAGGAGGACACGTGAGCCAATGGCCGCCTCATAAAGAGCGAAACTGACTCCTTGGGTTTCGTCTCCAAGATTTACCCAGGGCGTAAAATTCGAAAGATTTAATGAGCTGACCCTTGGGATTCCCCTCTACAAAAATGGCGCTGAAACGAATTTCACACGTGGCGAGAAGCTATGCGGCTGAACAGTCCCCTGCGGCTGAACCACCTACGCGGTTGAACAATCTATGCGGCCAAGATCTCTATGCGGTCAGGGTTTCATATGCGGCCAGAAGAATACGACCATGCTTCTTATTCAAAGTATTTCAATTTTGCAAATTGAAAACTTTGAAGGGGGTCCTGTAGAAGCATGGAAAATATTAAAGAAAATGACCCATGCGGCCAAAAGAACCCCATACGGCTCAGAAAGCCCATGCGGCTCAAAGAGTCATGCGGCATAAGAGACTATGCGGCCCAAGACATCCCATGCAGCTCCGAAGACACGTGGCAGGATAGTCCTCTTCTCTGTCCCCTCGCATTAATTGATTGACGGCTGACAACTCTGAAAAAGTGACAGCCCTGACACAAAAAGAAGAAATTATGACTCTGTCATAATGACAGACTTCTAGGGAAGAGAGAGAGATCTCTGACACAAATCCCCCAAGATCCATAAAAAGGCCACGTGGCCTTGCCACGTGGGCGTTTGTATGCGGCTCGAGCAAAGACTTCCCATGCGGTTCAGAATAAAGTCGTCCTATGCGGCTCAGGCCAAGAAAGCCTCATGCGGCTCACGCAAAGACTTCTCATGCGGTTCAGAATGAATCCGTTCTATGCGGCTCAGGCCGAGACAGCCTCATGCGGCTCAGGCCGAGACAGCCTCATGCGGCTCGAGCAAAGACTTCTCATGCGGTTCAAGAGGACCATTTCCATGCGGCTCAGGCGAATGTATCCCTATGCGGCTCGCAATGATCACCTCCATGAGAGGGCCACTACCCAGGCAGTCCTGACACGTGGCCCCAACCATATGCGGCCCAAAATCATATGCGGCTCACTCGTCATGCGGTTCAGATCCCCCCAATGGCTCCTAGGACACGTGTCCTAAGCCGATCAATTCTTCAGATCTATTACAATCAAAGATTAGGTCAAATCCCAAAAATCTGGGACACGTGGCAGGAGAATAAATCTAATTTATTCGCATACATCAGAAGATCATTATGAGGAAGATTTATTCCAATCAGCATTAATTGTTGATGGAATTTGGTGTAATCTATACTCAATGGCCCAGATTCACCACACTCAAAACTAATGGCCTAGATTGACCAATCCACAGGCCGTCGCCATCTCCAGGAAGCAATCATTGCAACCCTATTGATCACATCCCATTCCTATAAATAGCAAGGTGCTATTTCCTTGCAAGATATACGTTCCCTGGCAATATACACTATCAGAGAGAGATACGTATACACAGAGAGCTCCCCCCTTAATAATCAGAGAGGAAATACACAAAGAAAGAGAGAAGCCAGAAGAGCAACACGAGGAGAGCAAGAAGGGCATTTTTTCGTCAACGCCAAGCAGATCTTTCCCGAGCCAAGGCGGCATACCGATCGTCCAAGGAGTAAGGCAGGGCTGCCGTCGCCTTCCCGATCCTCTATCGTCACCCCCAGAATCTAAAATAAACAATTGTACTTAGTCTGCTGTACCTAGGCTTTCGTCCCTAGGCTTTCTTTGCACAAGCGAGTTTGTATTGTGAGTCTAAGTTCAGTCCTTCCATAAAACTATTCTGTACTTTTACAATCAATGGCAAACACGATGGCGACTCTGCTGGGGAAAAACTTCTCTACGACTGAGGAGTTGGTGACGCAGTCGGATGCAGCCAAACTTGGCTCCACGCAACAAAAGATGGTCGTCCGCTTCGACCAACAGGCGTTTGAAGAGATGCTCTCCGAAGGAAGCGTTGGCCCCGTCCAGAAGCGCTCCTGCGGGACGAAGGCTCGCAAAGAGCGGAGGCCAAAATCATTTGCTCCTCCCCAAGCCCTCGATGGGATGCCCTCTGTTGCTCAAGACGGCGGGAAAGACTCTCCTGCGGCCCCACTTCGGACCGTAGACAACTCTGCTGTCCCCAAGTCCGGCAGAAGAAAACACTATGATGGTGGACTTGCAGGGGCAAAGAGGAACTCTATGCGATCCGAGCCGCATAAGGGTATTACCCGCAGGGAGAAAGCTCATGCGGCTACATCCGCCAGCTGCATGAAGAAAACTCATGCGGCCACATCTGTCAACTGCATAGCTTATGCGGCTACAGTTGCCAACCACATGGATGAAACTCATACGGCTGTGGAAGCCAATCGCTCGTAAAAAACCCATACGGCCACAGTTGTCGACCGCATGCAGCCAGCCTGCACGGTCGTGGCTCCCAATCGCACAAAAACAACTCATCCAACGGCAGAAGACAACCGCATGCAGACAGCCTGTACGGTATCTAATTCTAGCCGCATAGCATCCGTTCTACGCTTCTCTCGATCAGTCTTCGACCGTCTCTCATGCGGTCCTGACCCTGATGGTTCTCTGGATGATAAGCCAGACTCTGTGGTATTCAACTTAGACTCCTCCTATTACGCACCCGTAAGTGCTAAAAGGAGGAAGTCTAGGGCAGCGCGGGCTCACCAAGCCCAGCCAGCTGCCCCAACCTCTGACCATCGGGGCGTTCCGCTGATTATCACGCGGGCCTCTGATGGGAAGTTGTACCGAACTACTCGAACCCAGCCCCCGGCGGCAAACGGACAGAGTGGTTCCTCTGACCTGCGTGAGGCTATCCTCCACAAACGCAAGGAAAGAGAAGGGGCCGTGGCGTACAAAGAGTCCTCACACGGATGTCACTGCACCCAGATCATCGTCAACTGCTGTTACAACAACGCGTCGGTGGCGAAAGACCGGCCGTCAGTCTTCCAAAGACTACAGCATCCGAGCTCAAAGGACGAGGCACCTCCTATTGTCTCCTGTAATTCCACTCAGAAAGTTTTCGCCGAGGGAAGAGGGAAGAAGACAAGCATCTCCAGCCCCAAGATACCAACCACTCTAGCTAAGAAACTGTCATCTAAACGGTTGTCCTCCACCGGAGTATTCCAACACACCCGTTCAAAGACGAAATCTGCTGCGATGGGAGATTCATCATCCACATCGCTGGGGGTCGTAGGAACTGGGGGTAGCACTCCTCCGAACATCCATAACAATCCGATGTTTCAAGAGACGAGCCCGGGGAAACAACTCTCCCATCAGATACAACAGACGCCGATGTCCCCGAGGACATCCATAACTCTCAAGACGAAGCAAGCTCCGAGGCTGGGGGTTCTGTTCCCTCCGAGTCTGAACCTGAAGAGGACATTCCCACCTACACCGATGACTTCTCGGTGCATGGGTATGACTCGGAGGGCACATCCTCCACCGCTCTTTCTATCACTCCTCATGTAAGGACGGTGTTCATGATAGACAGCAATCAAGGTGGTTCCAGTGATCGCCAACGCATCGACACTTTGGAGGCCATACTGCACGCCTTGGTCAAGTCTGTAGACGAGATCAAAGCGGCTCTTCCTACTCTGCAGGGATTGACACCTGGCCAAACAAGTGCAGGTCCCACAATCAATGTAGATTCAAATTCAGCGGCACCAAACCCGGACAATAATCCTCCTGAAATAACGGCCCCTACCGCGACAGATGAGGCCCGAGAAGTAAGAAGAGAGGTTCAGGAGCTCCGAACCATGTTCCATGCCCGAGAAAATGCTCAGGACCTCAGAATACGGCAACCACACCCTGCTGAATGGAGGGATGTTCCATTCCCACCAAAATATAAGCCGTTCAATATCAACCCGTATGATGGCAAGACCTCAGCAAGTCGGTACATCACTTACTTCGAGGTCACCACCGACCATCTGCCCCATGATGACGCTATTCTCATACGATTATTTATTGGGGCATTGGAAGGAGTCGCCTTCGACTGGTACCACAACCTGCCAGACAACTGCATCCACTCCTTCACCGGCTTCAAGCGCTTGTTCTTGGAGAGATTCTACGAGGTAGGACAGGACGTCACGATGTCTACCCACATGGATGTCATCCAAGGAGAGAAAGAGCTGTCAAAGAACTATATTGAGCGGTTCCGCCAAACCGCCATGAAGCTGCCCTCCGGAAATCCAGATTCCTCTTTAATTGAAATTTGCCAAAAGAGACTGCTTCCAACGATCGGTCTCTGGATGGGCGAAAGTCAATTCAAAGATTAGAAGACGTTCATCATCAGCGCCACGAGCGCCGAAGAACGACTGAAGAAAGCTCGCCAACTAGGATTGCACATCTCGGAAGGAGAAAACAAGGGCAAGCGTCCCAACAACGATAATGGGGGTAGCCCCTCCAACAATCGGGATAGCAAAGGAAAGCAGGCTATGGTGGCCGATACAGCACAAAAACCTGAGCCGAAGCCAGCAGACAAACAATGGCCGCAAATCACTTACTCCTTCGAAGACGGTCACGTCAAGCCCATCTTGGACATGCTCATACAAGGGGACAGAATTCAGCTTCCTCCACCAAGACGGGAACCACGGCCGACAGAGATGGAGAATCCAAAGTACTGCCATTATCATTGCTATGTTCATCATGCTACACACGATTGCTACGAGCTGAAATGGTACATCCAAAACCTTATCGACTCAAACGCTCTGGCCATCAATTTCGAAGAGGTAACCGTGGCGGCCAATATGGTGTCCGTATAATTCAGCATCTTCCCTCCAACGGAAACTCAGGACGGGGTGGTTCCCGTCCCTCTAGCGACAATAGAGATTACCAATCTTCCACCTCCCCGAGATCAGGCTGTCGGTCTAGTACCCCTCACCACATCACGAGGGGGGGTCATGTGGATCCATCCAGACTTGGTGTCAGAAGTGACTCGGCCCACACCATCTTCCACCGATAAAAAGAAAAGTGGAAAAGTCAGAACCTGCCACACAATCTCGGCAGACAACGAGAAAGCTACAGCCATCGTCACACGGTCTGGAGCGCAATCCTAACCTGTGGTTGATAATCCAGCTGAAAATCATCAACCCACTATAACTGATGCTCCAGGACCGGCTCAGCCCTCGACGACCGACAAGCCTAGGCCGAAGGAGACTCGCTTCGACAAATCCCTCCGAAAATAGGCAGCCCAAGGGCTAGAGAGGCCCTACAACTTTGACATCTTAGCGTAATTGACTAACACACCGGCCAAGCTGTCACTGTACGAACTCCTAAGGCTCTCCAAGGACGTTCGTATCGCATTAAGCGAAGCGCTCCAAAATGTCGATGTCTATCTGGCTCAATCCAACCTCACCGGGGAGGACTCACCCGTGGATCTCCAAGACAGTGCCTGCACGGGAGCAATGCCCAACATCGCCTTCACTCCGCAGGACATGCTCATCAAAACCAACCTATACGATCGCCCGCTATACTATACGGGATACATCGGCGACGTGAAGGTGGATCGGATGCACATAGATCCTGGCTCTTTTATAAGCATCATCCCGAAGGGTCTGTTACATCATCTCCGCATCCCAATGTATGGCCTGACGCCTACAAGCACCGCCATCAGCGATTTTAATTCGGGCAGGAGCTACCCTATTGGGAAGATTCGTCTGAAGTGTCAAATTGGCGACCTCCAATCCGAAGTCACCTGCTACGTCATAGATGCAGACACTTCTTACAACATCCTCTTGGGGCGCCCATGGATACACGATTACATGATCGTGCCTTCCACGCTACACCAGTGCTTCAAATATGTCGACAAATGCGGCTTCGTGAAGACGGAATTTGCTGACATCGATCCCTTCAAAGGGATCGAATCTTACTACTCGGACTCCTGCCTATACGAAAAATCGAAGAGGCACCTTGGCGAAGGAAAGGAACAAGCTGGTACCGAAACGGCCACGGGATCGGAAGGACCTCTGACGATCCACCTCCAAGCTCGTAAACCGGGCAAGTCCGCACCCCTTACTGCTACTCTACGGAAGGACGCGATCAGCCTCTCAGCGCAGGAAGAACAGATGATAATTCGGCTGCCAAGGTCCGGCCAAGTATCGAGACCCACAACGGGGCCACTGACAATCAGACTACCGAGAGTCGGTCAACCCCAAACGGAGAAGCTCAATCCCTCCGATAGGCCACTGACGATACGTCTTCCCAAGAAGGGTCGTCACTCCGATGCAAGGTCTGACACTTCTAGCGAACCGGCCACTCCTCGCTCCACATCAAGTGCCAAACTGGGGGTCACTAGTCTGCCAACAACTCCACGCTCTGCTCCATTAACTGAACTACTGACAATCAAGCTTCCCAGGTCATCCTCTCAGTCTTTATTTACACAAGGGATAGCCAAAGAGGAACCGGAGCTAGCCACGTATGTGGCTGCCCACACTGATGTTCCCTCCGTTGATGATGTAATCCCCCTAGAAAAGATACCTTATTTCATCAATAAAGGGCTATCTTTGAACTACATCGAGCTTAATAAGCTTTGTATAATGTACGCTATGGAACATGGTATAGGTCTCCACCTACACACACAGGTGACAAATGTGCACACCACAATCCAGCTTATTCCAGCAGAAGACGCTTATCGCATAATCGAGGGAGGGGATCACCCAATCATCTTCGGCCGAAAAGACGATCCGTATCCCTTCACCATAGAGGAAGCCGACCTTGGGTCAGATGCCAAGAGACTGCCTCTCTATCTCTATAGCCCCCAATCCAAATATCTCATGCAGAAATAAGGGTATGATCTGGAGACGGCGCCAGGCTTGAACTACGGCACTGGGCGACTACTACCTTTGAAGCCTCCAGTCCCGGCTGGCAAGCCATGGGACTACTACAGCAAAACTTGATGTGGACTAGGGTATGTAACTCCCATGACAACACCTGAGAGTTCAGATGAGGAGTGTGACTGGCAGTCACATTCAACCGGATCACCAACCTCCGACTCGGATACCAGCATCGGAGACATATTTAAACAAGTCCTGTCAGTCAATATGGTATTTGCCGACGCTTACAAAGAGGACGAAGACATTCCTGAAATCCTCGAACTAGAGCCGTGGGCCCAACAGTTGGATGCACAATGGGAAAAGTAGTTCGAACAGAGAGAACCTCCTACCGAAGATGAGGTTATGCAGGTCGACCTCGGCAGCGAATCCTCTCCAAAGCCAATCTTTATCAGTAAAAGCTTAACAGATGAAGAGCGAGAATCGCTGCTGGAACTTATCAGAGAATATATTGATGTGTTCGCATGGAGTTATGAAGACGTGCCAGGGTTAGACCCCAATATTGCTCTTCACAAACTCAACAAACGGCCAGATGCAAAGCTAGTCAAGCAACAACAGCGACGCTTCCGTCCAGGCATCATGGACGCGATCGAAGCCGAAGTCAACAAACTGATAGCCAGCGGCTTCATTCGTGAGGAGCAACATCCTGATTGGGTCGCCAATATAGTGCCCGTCCTCAAGAAGAATGGAAAGATTCGAATCTGCATCGACTTCCGCAATCTGAACGAAGCGTGCCCCAAAGATGAATTTCCCCTTCCTATCACAGACATCATGATGGACAATACCTGCGGCTTCGAACGTATGTCATTCATGGATGGCTTCTCGGGGTATAACCAAATCAAAATGTCTCCTGAAGACGAAAAGCATACATCATTCCGAACACCAATTGGCACGTACTGCTACACAGTCATGCCTTTCGGTTTGAAGAATGCCGGCACCATATATCAAAGAGCCATGAGCATCATCTTCAGAGACCACCTATGTAAGACAGTAGAGTGCTATGTTGACGACATCGCCGTTAAGAGTCGCTACAAGGGAGACCATCTGCAGGATCTAAGGACGGTATTCGACCTAATGCGAGCGCACAATTTGAAAATGAACCCTACGAAGTCCTTTCTGGGTGTATCCAGCGGAAAGTTCTTGGGCTTCATCATCACTGCACAGGGTATCCATGTAGACCCTGAGAAGACGAAAGCAATCATGGAGATGGGTCCTCCGAAAAATCTTCGTGAACTCAGAGGCCTTCAAGGGAGGCTAGCTTACATCAGGAGGTTCATTTCCAACCTTTCCGGGTGATGTCGACCATTCACCCATCTCATGAAAAAAGGAGTCACTTTCGTATGGGACGAGGAATGCCAACGCGCCTTCGACAGCATCAAAGAATATTTGTCGAACCCTCCAGTCCTTGTGGCCCCAGTTTCTGGAAAACCATTCCTGCTCTATGTACGAGCAATAGAACATTCCCTCGGGGCTCTGCTGGCACAAAACAACGACGTAGGCCATGAGCAAGCCATATATTACCTCAGCCGAATGATGATTGGGCCAGAGCACCGATACACTGCTGTGGAGAAGGAATGCCTCGCCCTGGTATTCGCCATTCAGAAAATGCGACACTATGTCACCGAACAAACGATACATGTGATCTCACGAGTCAACCCTCTCAGGGTCCTCATGACTAAACCAGGGGCACTCAGCTCTCGCCTCGCTACATAGGCAATATTGCTGTCCCCTTATCATATGATCTTCGTCCCCCAAAAGGCAGTCAAAGGTCAAGCCCTGGCAGACTTCTTAGCAGCCCACCCAGGCTCGGAGTCCTCCAGAATATACGAAGAGATCCCAGATGAGGTCGCCGACTCACATGCAACCTCTCACGAGGCTATATGGCGAATGTTCTTCGACGGTGCTTCGAGGACCGGACCTAAAGACAATATAGTCGTCGGAGTCGGGGTAGTGCTGGTCTCCCCTTCTGGATTGGTGATTAACCGTGCTTATTCCCTCACAGAGCCCTGCTCTAACAATGTGGCCGAGTACAACACTCTGGTCATTGGCCTCCAACTTGCAAGAGAGTCGGGGGTAGAATACCTTGAAGCATACGGCGACTTCCAACTAATCGTCAATCAGATCCGGGGCTCATACGAAGTCCGCCATGAAGACATGATCCCTTATCACCAAATAGCGATTGACATCATCTCGTCATTCGAGGGGTTCTTCATCGAACATGTCCCCAGACTCCGAAATATCGAAGCTGATGCCTTAGCTGGTCTTGCCGCTTCCCTAGCAGTTCCGAACTATGATCGTCAATCAGTGGATGTGATAGGCCATAAACTGGTCTATTCCAAGAACAATATGCGATTCATGGCGAGTTATTCTGCCCAGACGATCGATGATGCCCCAGACTGGAGGCAACCATTCATCGACTTCGTCGTCTACGATATCCTGCCCGAGAACCCAAAGGAAGCCACTTCCATCAGACGACATTCTCTCAGATTCTTCTACGATACAGAGACGAAAATACTGTATCGCCGCTCCTACGATGGATTACTGCTCCGGTGTCTGTCAAACGCAGAAGCCAAAGAAGCCGTACGAGAAGCTCATGACGGTGTTTACGGGGCCCACCAGCCCGGTCCTAAATTGCAAGACCGTCTTCGCCGAATGGGCTACTATTGGCCCACAATGGTGACAGATGCGATAGATTATGCTAGAAAATACAAAGCCTGCCTGGTCCACGCGGATTTCATTCACCAACCATCCGAGTTTCTACATCCGACAGTAGCGTCCTGGCCATTCGAAGCATGGGGAATGGATATCATTGGTCCAATCACCCCACCTTCCTCCCGGGGACATCGCTTCATACTTGCGATCACTGATTACTTCTTCAAATGGGCGGAAGCTGTCCCACTCGCAGAAGTTAAGACTTCAAACGTGATTAGCTTCCTCAAGCATCACGTCATCTATCGCTTTGGACTGCCCCGAAAGATTATCCATGATAATGGTCCGCAGTTTGCAAGCCACGCATTCTATCGATTTTGCAATAAGTACCGTATTCAGAATGTCGCTTCGACACCGTACAACCCAGCGGCGAACGGGTTGGCAAAGGCATTCAACAAAACAATCATCAAACTCCTCAAGAAGTTTGTCTCCTCCAACAAACGCGACTGGAACGAGAAGCTCGGCGAATGCTTATGGGCTTATCGCACCACAGTTCGAACAGCCACCGGGAATACACCATTCCCTCTAGTATACAGGAGTGAGGCAGTTCTCCCATTAGAGACTCAAATACCCTCGTTCCGCGTCGCCCTTACTTATCAATTGACGACGGATGATAACTACCGACGTCGACTACAAGAGTTGGAGGCCTTAGATGAAAAGTGCCTCCTAGCTCAGCAAAGGATCGAGCTATACCAAGCACGCATCTCAGGAGCCTTCAACAAGAAGGTCAAAATTAGAACATTCCAAGTGGACGATCTTGTTCTGGCAGTCCGGAGGCCAATGGTCATGACTCACAAGACCGCCGGCAAGTTCCAACCAAAATGGGAAGGTCCATTTGTCATCGAGGCCGTGTTCTCCAACGGTGCTTACCGCCTCGCTAAGCAAAACGGAGACTTGCTTATGTTGCCCGTCAATGGCAAGTTCCTGAAGAAATACTATGTCTAAACAAAATTCTCCAGATTATTGAGTCACGTACCCGCTGGTTTTTGAGTCATGTATCCGCTGCACTGAACTCACCCTCATAGTTTATCAGATTTTCGAGTCATGTATCCGCTGATACCACTGAACTCATCCTCATAGTTTGTCAGATTTTCGAGTCATGTACCCGCTGGTACCGCTGAACTCACACTCACCATTCTCCAGATTCTCGAGTCATGTACCCGCTGGTGCCTCTGAACTCATATCCCGGTCACTCTTTCAGATAAGAAGTTATGTATGATCATACCTCTGAACTTCCTTCCTGGAGGAGATCCTCCCCCATGATCCAATACCCGCACTTTCAGTGCACAAAAAAGGGTAATCGATCCACAAATTTCCAAAACGGCCATGTCCTCATTACCTCTGAGTCGTTTCACTTCCGCCAAAAATAAATCACCCCTTACATAGAACTTCCATGTCCTCATTACCTCTGAGTCGTTCTATGTGCCCTCCTTCATTGAGCCCACTCCTGTCATGTCCTCATTGCCTCTGAATGGGAAGGCTCCGTCGAAGAAACCTTCATACTTGCCATGTCCTCATTACCTCTGAGTAAGTATGATGATCCCCTTCCGATCTATTATCTGTACCCACAACCAGGGTACGTCAAGGGTAATAGGTCCACAAACGTCCTCTGTTGACCATAAATGTCCTATGTTGACCACAAATGTCCTCTGTTGACCATAAATGTCCTCTGTTGACCACAAATGTCCTCTGTTGACCACAAATGTCCTCTGATGACCACCAATACCCTCCGTCGAGTTCACTCCTGCCATGTGCTTATTGCCTCTGAGTAGGAAAACTCTACAAAAGACTTTCCTGCCTGCCATGTCCTCATTACCTCTGAGCAAGTACGTCAGTTCCCCTTCATCCTATTATCCGTATCTTAAACCAAGGTACGCCAAGGATAATAGGCCCACAAATATCCTCAGCTAAGTTTCTTAACACAAACCTACCATCTCATCATGCCCCAGGAGCCCAGCTGCTCTACGGCATTCCTTTTCTCAATACCAAGAGCACCCATGACCACTTTCCCATGGCCGCTTCAGGTACCCTAACCAAAACTTATTATCTCTACCTAAAACTAAGGTACGCCATGGGTAACAGGTCCACAAATATATCCCCTATGCGGGAAGAACATCACCATAATATTGCAGGCGCAGCAAGCAATACAAATGAAGGGTAGAATTGAAAGTACTCTTTATTTGAAGGAAGAAAAGAAGTATTATATATTTCGGGACCACATCCCTTTCAAAAAAAAAGGGGAAAAGAAAAGGCCAACTACATTTCAGTATTACTCAATTCTAGGAGGCGGTTCCTCACTGAGGTAGTCCCCCACTCAATCCGTTGCCGAGTGCGACGCTCGGCCTCCTGGAGTAACCGCTCCTCATTGTCCAAGCCCAGGAGCGCCTGACAGTCATCTTTCAATTTCTTCAAGACAGTCTCCAGGTCAGTCGAAGCTTGAGTAACCCTGTCAGCCTCCTGAATAATTAGCCCCCTGTCATTGCGGGCAGTCTCGAGTTCAGACTCCAAGAAAGTCAACTTCTTCTGAAGTGCAAGGATCTGCTCCCGCGTCTCAGTAATTTCACGAGAGACAGACTCCTCCTGAGCCGTAACATTTTCATTCGCGTAACTCAATTGATCATACCGATCAGATAAGTCGCTGAGATCCTTCAGTATGGCCGGTCTGGCCTTATCCCGAGCAGCTCTGGTCCTCTCTATAACAGCGACAAGGGAATCCCGCTTCTCGTTTATAACAGCAGACAGATCAGCCTGCCGCAATACTCGAAGCTCGGCCACCAGCTGATCAGCCTCCAACAATGTTGCCTCTAGAAGCGAAGCCATCCCTGCATCACCAGAAAGATTCCTAAGGATATTTACTTGACCTTGGGCACATTGTCGGGCCAAAGTGAAGGAGGTCCCTCTTTCCACAGCGGCTTCGATCCCCTTCTTCAAATGACGATGAAAACTGGCAACCACGTCCTGCAACACGTCGTCCAGAGATTCAGCTGAGGATGGCGTCAGGGGAAGAAGGGACGGCAACGTCGGAGAAGTAACGCTAGAGCTCGCCACCAGGGAAATGGAGTCCGAGTAGAACGATGCATGAATGGAGGCTAACTCGTCTTCCGCCGCCCGGAGAGCTTGGATACTCGGTAGGGCAGAAAGGTTGATTCTCGAAGCCATCGGAGCAGAGGATGACGCAAGGACCATCGTTCCCTGCCCCGACTGCCCTGATGACTGGCCCGTTAAACTCGAGCCCTAGAAGGCCCATCAAAACAAGTCGGGCGGTGAGGAGGTATACCCTTCTCCACCGATGCCCCTTAGGTTGGGGTTGTCTTAACGACGCCCATCCTCGACACTGGAGGAGCAGGACCTGAATGTCCAGAATAACAATCAATCGACGTAACCCGAAGGACATGATGATAGAGCAGATAGGCTTCCTCACAGGTTAAGATTCGGCTAATCTTACCAGGAGAGGGGCATGAAGGCTGCAGCTCATCCACAACTGGCATGGTCCCCTCACCCGCGATCCCCGAGTTAAACTCAGTCACGTCCTCTGCCTCCGTTACCTTAAAGGGGGATACAGATTGATCTGCGTCCTCTTGAAAAGGAACAGGCTCACGGGAGTCCCCGTCATTCTGGGTCACCGCCTCGACATCTTGAAACTCTTCTTCTTCTCCTGACACCTAAAAGAGGGAACGAAGACGATTAGAATTGAAACTCGAAGGAAAGAAGGAAGAAGGAATCGAGAGCGGTTTTGCTACCTCTGACGCAGGGTTGACTTCTTCTCCACTTTCTTTTATGGCTAGCGTGCGGTGCTTAGTCGCAACCAGCTTCCGGGATCGAGAAACACCGCCAACAGGAGAAACTTGCCTGCTACGTTTCGGAGTAGGACCAGGCACAACGAGGGACTGATCCTCCAACATCTCATCTGACAAAATGTGCTGCTGACCCACCTCTGCGTCTACCCCTGGAAGGATAGAGTCATCTTTATTATGCTCGTTGCCCTCATCACCCTCGGCAACGGAATCCAAATCTGGCACTTCGACTCTAGTTTTTCTTTTCTTGGCCCCTTGAGAGCCTTCCTCCAGACCGGTACAAACAATAAAACTGGTACCTGGGTTAAAACCGACCGGGGGTTTGTTCACCATTACATAATACAAAGCCGCCATATACAAGATCTCCACTGACTCCTTAATGGCAGGGACTGAGAAAATGGTATGAGTATGGAATGAATCATAATATTGCCAAGCCCTGATACCATCAAGAAGGCTACCTTCATAACCCAGACAAGAACTGGGGCTGTCTAGACAAAGTTGGCTGTATCCAAACTGCCGGGCAAACCTGCTAGGCAGATAAGGCTCCAGAAAGACAGTATTGCGATTACGATACACCAGATGTGTGGGACGGATGTTACGCAGCCATAGGAGCATCTGGCCATCCAGAAGCTGAGGAGGCACGATACCGTCAATATGTACAGCCTCTATGTCCCTGGCGGTAAAGCGAGAGACAGATACGAAAATATGATACTTATCTGCCCTTGCCAAGGCCATCCGGCAAGCCTGCACGGTCTCACATTCCCAAGGCTCGTCACGATAGTAGAAGATAAATGCGTCATCGTCAGTCACACCGTCTTCAGAGCCTGGTCTCATCAAAGACGGATAATGTATCAGCAGCCACCCCATCAAATAGTGATACGGCAACTCAGTTCCTTCAAAATCCTTGGTCACATCGCGAGCAATGACTTTGGACGTGAAGGTACGAAGGCCACGGTGTATGCTACACACCATAGCCGGGAGGAGAGCTAGCCTGATTCGTAAAACTAACTTCACAGCCGGAAGGATGAAGTTACGACTAATTCTCTCAATAGAACCGGCTCCTCCCGAGACTACACAATTTCGTAGCCAGATCATCAAAAATCCTGCCAGAAGCGCTTTCTCGGACAGCTCTTGAGTATCCTGGTAAAAGTAATCGAAAGCGTCAGTCTTGCTCCCGAATCTGTCACTGGTAGTGGCAACTCTCTTAGCCGACGACACCAAGTCCTTAACCGCTTCCCGATATCGAGGGCGACGAGAGGTGACTTGACCTGAGGCATCTGTCGGGAAGAGATATTGCACCCAGTCCTTGGTATGGGGAGCATTCCCTTCCGAGTTACTATCCTTTCGGGTTATCTGATGGCATGTGCTATAATGGCACAATATCTCCTGGTAAAGAGCCACGAAGCCGGGATACCGTCGTTCCAAATCTTCGAGTTCCTCATTAGTGGGAGTATATGCTTCAAAAGCTTCGTCCCCCCAAGGAAGCTTGGAGACCGCGTGCATTTCATGGAGTGCGAGTCCCATTTCCCCTACAGGTGTGTAAAAGGTCCCCGTACGGCAATTATACATCTCCAGCAGAGACATGAACAGCTTTTTGCTTATGGACAAGCCATGACTGGTACCTCGGATAGCGTGGTAAAGGCCAGTCTCGTACAAAAAGGCCTCATACTTCTGCAAGATCCAAGTAGACAAATTGGTCCACGAGGGAATAGGGTGTACCCAACCAGGGAGCATCAACCGACCAATGGGATAGGAGCCTTTCCGTGCAAGTTGATTTATAAAAGTATCGGCAGTAGAAAATATGAAGTTAGGGCCCGCCACATTCAGAAAAGAACCTGGGACCAACCCCATCACAGAACAGCTAGTATGCACCTTGCCGGCAGTCACGGACTTCAGATTGTTGTTATAATGGATGTTCCCCACGAACATCCCACTTCTGGTAGGGGTTAAAGTCTCCTCCATCTTCCGGTCCAATGAGAACATATTGAACCAAGATAATGGGAAGTGTTGCTCCATCTGGGGGATGCGGATCGCCATCCCGTTAGAGACAAAACTCCAATTCTCCGACACCTCCAGAACATGATCGTTCTCCACGGTCAAGGCGTCTCCAAAAAAGAACGCAGGCTTCAAATACTCCCCTTCAAATTGCCCGGAGTTCATCATAGCATTAAGGAAATGGAAAGACTGATTCTTGATGGCATTCAATCTAGCCAGAGGCTCATCGCTCGGAAACTGGTCCGTCATATGCTGAATAATATGGTCATACCTATAGCCGAGAGCAGCTTGAGTGCTACCCACCAAGAGTTCTCCAGCAGCGTTAACCGACAGATTCACTAAAGAAAAGACAGGGAAAAGTAAGTTAAACGGAGGCATGAAGAGAGCTGATTGGGTGCTTTCAAGTTTCGTGCGGCTCAAGAAAACACCCATGTGGCTCCATGAAGCTTTATGCGGTTCTGAAGTCTTATGTGGCTCCAAAAAGCCTCATGCGGCTCAAGCTCAGAAGAACACTTATGCGGCTCCGTGCAATAAAAGTCTATACGATTTAGTATCGCTTATGCGGCTTCGCCGACGAAGCGCGTATGCGGACACGGTAGTTTTCTTATGCGGCTCGCAGCTCAGCCGTAGGGCGAACATACGATTTACAAAGACTCGCACATAAAGTATGCAACGTAGCCATGACAGTTAGGGTTCTTTAACTCATACATTGCCCTTACCAGTAATGGGGGGGTGAACGTCAGGATGAACATCAGGTACGACGACCGGAGGAGTAGCAGCCGCAGCCGAGGCGGAAGTAGAGGCTGCCTTCTTGCCCTTTGCTGCCACGGTCTTCTTGGGAGCCATTAATTATCGAAGAGGGGAAGGGCAATCGAGATAGGGAAAGTTTGAGGAAAAAGAAAGAAAATAAAGAAGCCCTCTCTCTCTCTCTCTTCAAACTCCTCCTATTTATAGGAGGACGGGAGAAGGAGGACACGTGGGCCAATGGCCGCCTCATAAAGAGCGAAACCTACTCCTTGGGTTTCGTCTCCAAGATTTACCCAGGGCGTAAAATTCGAAAGATTTAATGAGCTGACCCTTGGGATTCTCCCCTATAAAAACGGTGCTAAAACGAATTTAAGGCAATTAAAGACCCGCACACGTGGCGAGAAGCTATGCGGCTGAACCACCTACGCGGTTGAACAATCTATGCGGCCAAGATCTCTATGCGGTCAGGGTTTTATATGCAGCCAGAAGAATACGACCATGCTTCTTATTCAAAGTATTTCAATTTTAAAAATTGAAAACTTTGAAGGGGGTCCTGTAGAAGCATGGAAAATATTAAAAAAAATGACCCATGCGGCCAAAAGAACCCCATGCGGCTCAGAAAGCCCATGCGGCTCAAAGAGTCATGCGGCATAAGAGACTATGCGGCCCAAGACATCCCATGCGGCTCTGAAGACACGTGGCAGGATAGCCCTCCTCTCTGCCCCCTCGTATTAATTGATTGACGGCTGACAACTCTGAAAAAGTGACAGCCCTGACACAAAAAGAAGAAATTATGACTCTGTCATAATGACAGACTTCTAGGGAAGAGAGAGAGATCTCTGACACAAATCCCCCAAGAGCCATAAAAAGGCCACGTGGCCTTACCACGTGGGCGTTCGTATGTGGCTCGAGCAAAGACTTCCCATGCGGTTCAGAATGAAGTCGTCCTATGCGGCTCAGGCCAAGAAAGCCTCATGCTGCTTACGCAAAGACTTCTCATGCGGTTCAGAATGAATCCGTTCTATGCGGCTCAGGCCGAGACAGCCTCATGCGGCTCAGGCCGAGACAGCCTCATACGGCTCGAGCAAAGACTTCTCATGCGGTTCAAGAGGACCATTTCCATGCGGCTCAGGCGGATGTATCCCTATGCGGCTCGCAATGATCACCTCCACGAGAGGACCACTACCCAGGCAGTCCTGACACGTGGCCCCAACCATATGCGGCCCAAAATCATATACGGCTCACTCGTCATGCGGTTCAGATCCCTCCAATGGCTCCTAGGACACGTGTCCTAAGCCGATCAATTCCTTAGTTCTATTGCAATCAAAGATTGGGTCAAATCCCAAAAATTTGGGACACATGGCAGGAGAATAAATCTAATTTATTTGCATACATCAGAAGATCATTATGAGGAAGATTTATTCCAATCAGCATTAATTGCTGATGGGATTTGGTGTAATCTACACTCAATGGCCCAGATTCACCACACTCAAAACTAATGGCCTAGATTGACCAATCCACAGGCCGCCGCCATCTCCAGGAAGCAATCATTGCAACCCTAATGATCACACCCTATTCCTATAAATAGCAAGGTGCCATTCCCTTGCAAGATATACGTTTCCTGGCAATATACACTATCAGAGAGAGATACGTATATACAGAGAGCTCCCCCCTTAATAATCAGAGAGGAAATACACAGAGAAAGAGAGAAGCCAGAAGAGCAACACGAGGAGAGCAAGAAGGGCATTTCTTCGTCAACGCCAAGCAGATCTTTCCCGAGCCAAGGCGGCATACCGATCGTCCAAGGAGTAAGGCAGGGCTGCCATCGCCTTCCCGAGCCTCTATCGTCACCCCCAGAATCTAAAATAAATAATTGTACTTAGTCTGCTGTACCTAGGCTTTCGTCCCTAGGCTTTCTTTGTACAAGCGAGTTTGTATTGTGAGTCTAAGTTCAGTCCTCCCATAAAACTGTTCTGCACTTTTACAATCAATGGCAAACAATAACCATGCCTTTTATTATAGTCAATCACGCTAGACATTATACCAAATCATGTTCTCACACTGCTGCACATTGAACTAATGTCTATGTTTCTTGTCATTATTGTGTTATGAAAGGGCACATTTATAGTCAATGTCAGACTAGAAAACTTGTTGATATTAACTTGTACAAATAGGTTCCAAAAGCTAACAAATGTGGATCCAAGTTTACTTCGATACCAAAGTCTTCGCCTCTTGATGCAGGTGAAACTTCTTATATCAAGTAGAACCATAGAATATGTTGGTGATTGCAAATCTAAAATGGTCATCTTCCAAAAAATTGTACCATCATAAAGGGCACATTTATAGTCAATGTCAGACTAGAAAACTTGTTGATATTAACTCGTACAAATAGGTTCCAAAAGCTAACAAATGTGGATCCAAGTTTACTTCGATACCAAAGTCTTCGCCTCTTGATGCAGGTAAAACTTCTTATATCAAGTAGAACCATGGAATATGTTGGTGATTGCAAATCTAAAATGGTCATCTTCCAAGAAATTACACCAACATAAATGTGGTCACTAGAGCTACTTTACTCTTTACATTTAATTTTTATAGTTTGATATCATCTCCCTAGTTCTTCATACCTGTGATACTACTAATAATATTTTTTAATTATTGATTATCTTTTCGCTGCACACACACACTCTATTTATCCTTCTAGAGGTGCTCAATGTTCCTACAATTGGTATCAGAGCAAGGAATCTATTATTTGGCTTAACATCCTTAGAGTAGATCCTTATTATCAATTGTTATACTATGATTCCAATTTTGTATAATTAGTATCAGATTAGGTTATATACAAATATAACACTCTAGAGAGTATATATATGGCAGCCGTAAAATCTCTATTCACAGGTGAAGGACAATCCACAAATAGACCTCTACTATTCAATAGAACGAACTATACTTATTGGAAGACACAAATTAGCTTCTACCTAAAGTCTTTAGACTTTGACTTATGGTCATGTGTTGTCAATGGCTATGAAAAGCCGACTATCACCTCTATTCTTACGTCCTTTATTATTAACAAGCCTTATTATAGTTACACGGAAGAAGAGAAGAAGTTAGCTAGGATTGATGCAAAAGCAATTCATGATTTTTATTATGTTGTAGACGTAAATGTATTCGATCTTATTAGCACTTGCATAACATCTCATAAAATTTAGAAACTTCTTGAAGCTACTTATGAGTACAGGTACGAAAGCAAAGTTAGCAACTTTAGAGAGGAGGACGGTCCTTATAATGATGCAAATGTATGCATGATGGCATTGAGATTTAAGGTACAACTAAATCCCTTATACGAAGAAGAGCTTGTATGCCACAACTACAGAAGATCTGGCCATATAATGAAAGATTGTCTTGCCACTAAAATGGAGAATCACTATGAACGATCGTCGTCACATAAGTTCTCTAACACAATCATATGATGTGAAAGCGAAGCAAATGATTCTAAAAAAGAAGAAAGACCTCGCCAAGCTACAAATATATGTTCAATGGCATTATCTAACGAGGTACAAAATAATCCTCTTATTGAAGAGAGTGAATTTTCTTATAATGAGTTATCTGATGCTTTCAGTGATCTATTGGTTGAACATAAGAAAGTATTAGATAAGTATAAGCAAGTTAGAAAGGTTATTCTAGCCTATAAGTGTGAGAATGAAAAGCTTACTTGCATATTGAATGATGCTAGAAAAACTTCTACTTTTGATAGTTCTACTAAGATTTCCACATTTGAGTTTAGATTTCTTGAGGTACTTGATTGCATTGAGAAAAGCACTCAAGAAAATGCTAAACTTAAGGATGAATTAGAATCAGAAAAGAAAAAGTATTATATTGCTTTACTTAGAGTTAATACACTTGTTGCCAACCATGGTTATCTTATTGTTAACTCTAAAAAGTTGGATATAAGATTGGATAAACAAGTTGGTTAACCCAAGACACAATCATACATAAGAATCTAACACAACCTAAGATTCAAAAAGGATCTGGCACAGCTAAGGTTAAACATAACCATGCTTTTTATTATAGTCAATCACGCTAGATATTATACCAAATCATGTTCTCACACTGCTGCACATTGTACTAATGTCTATGTTTCTTGTCATTATTGTGTTATGAAAGGGCACATTTATAGTCAATGTCAGACTAGAAAACTTGTTGATATTAACTTGCACAAATAGGTTCCAAAAGCTAACAAATGTGGATCCAAGTTTACTTCGATACCAAAGTCTTCGCCTCTTAATGCAGGTAAAACTTCTTATATCAAGTAGAATCATGGAATATGTTGGTGATTGCAAATCTAAAATGGTCATCTTTCTAGAAATTGCACCAACATAAATGTGGTCACTAGAGCTACTTTGGTAACATGCTAAACGATTCTCTCTAAATAGCTAAATTTGTATAATCTAGCATGTTATTAAATAATAGCTTGCTACTAGCTCTCATTTGATATTTAGTTTATTTATCTCTTTATTGTGATTTTGAGAGAATATTTTTGTATCTTGTATATGACTATTTTTTTTACATTTTATCTTATCACCATATTTATTAGTGCACAGTTTTATATATATCTTTGTATCTCTATAGTGCACTATGAAAGCTATTTGAAAAATAGTTTTTAGTATCTTGATCTTGATTTTTTTTTCTTGGATATTTGTTATCTTATATTTATTGTTACCCAATGAATATGTAGCATCTATAAATACATGTGATCGATATATCTTATGCTACATTGGTTTGAGATTTTCCAAGTCTAAGAATATAATTGATCATATATTGCATTAATTCTTCTTAAATCCTTAGTTATTAAAGAAGAGATTTATTTTGGGTACATGCCAAAAGGTTTCTTCTGTCAATAAGGCATAAAAGCTTAAGCGACACAGTGCCAAGTGTCTTCGGACTACCGCTAGCTGGGAACCGGCCCCTACAGCTAACCTAAAATTGATCAATGCTTTATAAATTAAAGATCTATTGAGGCCTAATTTACAATTATTATTTGATGGACTTTGGATTTTAGTTTTGATGATAATACTATTTATTTTTTATGATAATATTTTCATAAAAGATAACATACATTGATCTTCTGTAGGTTAATATTTGTCATCTTTTGATATATTCATAATTCTGTCACACTATTCTATATTCAGACTTGATTTGATCTTGAGACTACTCATTGAATATTATATTGTTCGGATATGTTCTTTAGTACTTGTGTAATATTTATAATACTCGTTTTATTAAGTTTTTATTATTCTCTTCTTGTTCAAGTTAATAACTACCTATAGCAGTAATTTTTTGTGGAGGAAAAGTCAGGCAAATTGAATCTCTCTCTCATAAAGCATTTTTTTTAACACTATTGTTATCAAATGGACACCGTGATAAAGTTTTTAAAAGGAAATAAATAAACTTTGATAAGAAGCCCTAATATTTTAATAAATTAGTTTCCTACTTCTGGAAATATTTTTCTAGAATATAAATATGTCAATACTATTAGTTTTGGATATAGCCAAGTAAGGGGGGAGCAATTAATTGTTTCAAATAAATTATTTCCCTGACATGCGATATATCTTGAATACTATTTATTTGGGCATTTATTTAGTCTTGTTTTATTTATTCAAAATGGGCTATTTATGATTTATGGATTTTTTATTAAAGATGTATTTGTGATACAAAAATTTGAATCGTCAGCTGTCAGTCTGAGGACTAAACAGACGCATTCGAACATTTATTAAGACACCTTTTTAAAATAAATTATGTATGTCAAAAGTCTTTTGAATTCTCTCTGATAGTTTGAATTTGTATGTTAAGTTTGGAACTTTATATAGATTAATTAAAGGAAAAAAAGATGCATATCTCATTTATCCCTTAGTTCTGGTGATTATTTATTTTATCTATTTTATGCATATAAATATTTTTGAACTAGATACGCATATTTTAAGGGAAAGCAAATCAATTGCTTCAATTCATTTATACTTAATATGTGGTATACCTAGTTCAATCATGGACTTATAGTCTGTTACTTAATTTTTATCGATTGTGTTCATGATATTTTGTGAGAGAATATACGATTTCTTCTTGATTCTCTTATTTTATGAGTTTTTAAAGTTATCTTGCCAAATATATTTAATTTTGATGATTCCATTGAGTTTGAATTGATTTGGCTTTTTTATTGAGGTTTTATCTGAAAGTTCATGATTATCTATATTTAGACTAGTGATACTTTGTTGGGGAGCATTCAAGTCGACTGAATTTTTCCTTCTCAAGTATTTTGTCTCCATTACCTTCATGTTTATCTAATATATATCCAAATATCATGCTAAGGTAACTGAGTTCAAATGCATTAACTTTGGTGTAGATTTTGCATAGGTTCTAGTATATCTATTTTGATTTCTTTTTAATGATTATACTCTTTCTAGAATTGATTCACTAATTTATATGGACAAATTATGAATCATATTTTTTTATCATTGTTAAAAGTCTAATTATATCTTCTAAATTGGTATTTGTATATACTAGATTTGCTAATTTCTTAATCCTCATGAATTCTTTATGACCAATGATTGATTTTTACTACAGTGGTCTTTATTTTTTTATCCTTTATTGGTCTCTTTCAAAACTATAGCTATATTCTTTCTAACATTGTGTTTTGAATTTCTACCCTAATTTTTAATCATGACTATTTTTCCTTCCTCCTACTATAATATATTTACTTATGTTTGATTTCATGTTATATCTTATTACATGGGAGCTTATTTTTTGACCATGTCAACGGAGAAAAATAAGTTTAAGTTAGCACACAATATTCCAGTAGTATGTGTTTATTAGTGATATATGCATCTAATGTAACTTAACTGATTTTCCATAATCAGAAAGGGGAAGGTTGTTAGCCCAATAATTGTACCATATTTTTTACTATGACTAATTGATTAAGTTTAACATAATAATGTCACTAATATTCTTGTAGTCACTATTATGTTGCTACTAAAACTTAGCATTGTCCTACAATTTATTTAATTTATCATACTGCTATACTGCTTTGTTCGCCTAATATGTACTTGCAGACAAACAGTAAGCATGATTAAACCAAGACATATGCAATGAAGATGACGGGCCAAAGACGACGTTATATAAGAAGATTTCTCTGAACCGCCCAACGACCTATCCTGGGCCTCGAACTCGGGGGTTTCGCTGACCGGTCAGTGGACAGGGGTCGAGGAGGTAGCGTTCCCATAGGAGTTCAAGGGCAAAGCCCCCGGAAGGTATTCATATTTTCAGAGTTGTTTATCATTGGACAGCTACCATCAAGAAAAAATGCATCATCAAAAGGCTTTTGATTTTTATATTCATTTATGTATTTGATCATTATTGAGTCTAGACAAATTCTATATCGGGTTGATTTGGCACTTGGCTTAGCTTTTCATAAACTCCACCAAAAAGCCTACCTAAAGCCTATATCAATCATGTTCATTTAGTCCACAAAATGTCCACACAAAAGTCCACTGAAAAAGAGCCCAAAACCTACTCAAAAAGAGCCAAACCTACCTGAATAAAGGGCAACCAAATTCAGACAGGGCTCGGTCCTGATCCAGTATTCCATTGGATCTGGTCACCCTGTTGAATCGGCTCCAACATTCGAATTTTTGAACGTTTGGGAACCAAAATCTGCCAAAGTTTAGTACCCCAGAACCTTATAAATAGAAAAGATTTTACCATTCATTTCATCTTATTCCATTCCATTCTCTTCTTTTCTATTCCTTAAGAGTTCTCAGAGCTACTTAACCATCATATCTAAGCCTTTACGACTCCAAGCCAAGCAAGTGTCAGTCCAATTCGATCTAGAAGTTGGTTTGAGTTGTAAAGAAGGCTTGAAAACTAGTTCGTATTCATCTTGTTTTTGAAGTCATCAAGGCATTTGGATTAAAGGCTTGCAAGTTGAAGTATCGGATAAAAAGCATGTGTTGTAAGGAGCTGCAAGCGCTCGGTTAAAGTTTGTGCCATTGTAGATTAACATCGAACAAGAGTACTCGAGACTTGACTAGTCCTCTCAGAGGAATACCAGTATACATCGTTGTGCCATGAGTTTGCTTTTCTAATGCTCATTACTATTTGTATTTTTTTTTGATATCATCTGCCTAGTTTTGTATACCTGTGATACTGCTTATAATATTTTTTTAATTGATGATTATCTTACCGCTGCACACACGCACTCTATTCACCCCTCCTCTAGTGGTATCAATATTCCTATACAAGGGACATAAATATTGCTAGGTCATCCATGCCATGGCTAATATGCTAGTCATGGCACACGACTACACTAGTCATGCCATAATTCCTAGTCAACTTGTATTTTTAAACTTAACCATGATAAAAAATTACTATTTAGGCCGAATAAATAATAAAAAAATTAAAAAAACCTGGAGGTTTATATTAGTACGTACATATATATGCATTAGATTATATCAGATTATTTATGAGTATCATGACACCATTATTATTTGTTTTATCAGACCATTACTTTATGAGTATCATGATATCATTATTATTTATTTCATTACACCATTACTTTATGAGTATCAAGAAATCTTTATTATTTGTTTCATTATACTATTATTTCATGAGTATCATGGCACCATATAAATTTTTATTTCCTGCAGATCTACCTTTGGCTGGACAAGGCCGAGGCCGTATCGAGGATCTGGGTCCCACCATCCCCACCCACTACTCCAGATACATATATTAAAGAAGTTAGTGAGGTCGACCTTGTAGATGCCGCTGATGGTTTATCCTGTCATATACTCGCTCATTAGTAGGCGAAGTTGCTTCATCTCCAACTGTTCCCTCAGCATCTACTCCTGCTGCTATCCCTGATACAATTACACATGGGCCTACATTTGTTGCTCCTACTAGGGAAAATCTATACCCAGGCCTCTTGTTGGACCATGGTGTATATTTCAGTCGTCCAGGTTTTCCAGATCGCCCGACTCTACGAGAGCGGTGTGCTAATTTGATCCTCTTGAGCTTTGGGTCGATGGAGGGACATACATATATAACTTTATTTTATTGTCAATTTATACTTTTATTCATATTTTTTTCTAATTTTATATTGTTTACTTATTTCAAATTTTTTCACGTAGGGGATGGAAATATAAGCACCCTAATTTTTGGAAATCATTTTTATTTAATTTATATGATTTTTATTTAATAAATTGTATTTTTTTCATAATGGCTATAGATGTGCTTTTTCGTAGCTTTAATTTTTTGAGCAGAAAAAATGCCAATCTTTCGAAACATCTTTCATGAGTTTTGAAGTAAACATGATTACTTTCAACTTGATATATCATGTCCCACCCAAACTTGTTCCCTGACATTCTATTGACTTTGCACATTTTTGCATCAATTTAGGCTAATTGACCATTTACCGTAATTCTATACCTAACTTCCAACATGAGTTCGGAACTCGACATCGATCAAAACCATTTGACTTAATATATAATTTTGACCTATTTTGAGCCCACGATACACATGCCAAGGGTGTACCACTAAATCGGATTCCTATGTGCT
The DNA here is from genome assembly GCA_029216955.1 of Iris pallida. Lineage (NCBI taxonomy): Eukaryota > Viridiplantae > Streptophyta > Magnoliopsida > Asparagales > Iridaceae > Iris > Iris pallida. The sequence goes on along the minus strand of JANAVB010040016.1, from coordinate 685,111 downwards.
ATTTATTTGTGAATGGCACAAGAGGCTCATTGGTTGACTTTTTGGGTTCGATTTGATTAAAAAGTATGTTTGGGCCCTAACCTAGCCAACCCTACTTGGTAGAGTTATGTTAGGTTACCATGATTTAGGAGAATTACTATTAATTTATTTCATAAAATTTTTATAAATAAAATAATATATTATATAATCCTACTTGAGATGCATAGCAACTTGGAATTTTGGCACGGAGCGTGTAGTCGTGTGCTTTGACTAGTGTATTAGCCTGGGTAAGGAAGGCTTAGCCATAGCAGTATCCCTACTAGGAAAATCAGTCAAACTTAACCCCTATAAATAATTAATTAACTAATTATTAATACCCTTTGACTTTTAGAAGACTCGCTCGTACCAATCTAGTCCGGACGTGACCCGAGCCAAACCCAAACTCATGTAGACAGGTAGTACATCCAGAGACGTCCATGTTGGTGTATATTTATTGTATACGTATATATTTTTATATTTTATTTTAATGGGATAAAATATTTTTCTAAACATTTGTTATATATAAAATATAAGTATTATTATTAGAATTATTATTTATTTTGGAAATATGATGAACATTTTCTTAAAATACTATTTTAGATTTTTGGATTTTTTGTTAGGCCATATAAAACTTATGTATATATAAGTATATTCATAGTATACAAATATTAGGCTTTATGTATATACAGATAGATTTTATTTATATAAATTCCAGTAAATAGCATTAAAGATATATGTACAACAAGTTGGTTATTTCTATTTATTGTTATTTATAATATCTATAAATATTTGTTGTATTTATCACACACACACATACACACACATACACACACACACACATACACACACACACACACACACACACACACATATATATATAGGTTAAGGAAAAAAATGCAATAACTCGCGAGAATTTACAAATCTCGCGAGACAAAGATCGATAGTTCTCCCGCAGGCTGGAAACAAAGATTAAATTCTAACGGATCAAAATCTTCACCAATATTCAACCAATTTAAGCCAAATAAAATCCAACTGAATCACAATCATATTCTCTTCTAGATTAGATTGAAATCTAGCCCAAATACTAATATGAATCTTGACGAATTCAATTAGAAACTTGAGGAAAACCTAGTTATTTAAACTAAATATTAGGACCCTATCGTTCCGGTACACCATTGCACACACCCTCGTGATAGACCCAGAGCCACTCTGCCTCTCGTACTTTTGCCTGGCGACCCTGCCCCAACGCACGTCATCGTCGACAGGCCGAGCACAGCCGCAGACAGGCGCAACAAAGCAACGACAAAGCAACATTAAAAGCAGTGGCAGTAGCCTTCGGGTTCGACTTCACAACGATTTGTCTTCCTCCATAATCTACTAATTTGTGAACCGCTTATTTAGGTACGATCATAACCTAAACCACTGAACAACTCTTCAAGTTGAATTAATTATAATGTCTTAGATTGTCCACAAAGTCAATTCAAACATCGACGAAAACTGTTTTGTAAACAGGAAAGAATATGGTTCGAACACCCATTTGGAAGGGATTCTAGTAGATCCATTAATGATTAAGGAAAACTACAAGAACAACCTTGTAGGCTACCTAAACGGCTTCAAAACTCTTAAATTACTTTATTTTGTTATATTATTATTTGCATGTAAATCTGGATTGAAAATTAAGAAAAACTTGGTAAAATAATTTTTCAAAACTTAAAAAATTTCCCGATATGTGGTCCCTTCTGACAAATCGGGCAATTTTGTCGCAACCCAAAGGTATCAAAAGGTGCGTACGTATGTTGTAGATGTGTGGTTTTTGACGGAACTCGAATTGGTTGGGTGTGCGCGATGAATTCGAGACGTATCAGTCGAAGAACACCGTATATGCCACTTTGCAAAAATCCTAATTACTTCGTTCATGTTTGTCACATTGTGATGAAAGTTGCGCCATTGGACTCTTATCATTTTTATGATCCTGTGAGCCAAGTTTTGTCAGATTTTGAGACGGTTGACTGGATTATCGTTTTGACGGGGCTACGATCCGACTAAATGGACGATTTTGTGTATGACTCATCAGAATCAAAATCTGGATATACCATTGGGTTCATATCAAAAAACTAGACTCATAGGTATATAATTTATCGACTTTAGAGACCAAAGATTCTGGCACATTTTTTGGTACAAAGCGGGTCCCATGACGGATAACGTTTTGGCCCAAAATTATCGTTTTGTACCTGTGTCCAGAGTTGGACTTATGGGTAGTCATATTTGGATATTTTGTTTATGCCAAAAACATTGGTGGTGTCTGTTTCAGTATTCGGGGATGTTTGCGAAAGTTTAACTTTTGTAGCTTACTAATCTGACTAGTTGCTTATTTGGACGTAGACGATTCTACACCAAGCAAGTATACCTTGCCAGCTTATACAATATATTTTATATGCATATTCTTTACCTCTATGTTGTTCCTTTTTCTTATATTGTTATATTCATGATTTCTTTATCCTGTGTATAGTTTTACTTATCTTATTTCTAGCTTACATGCATGTACCTATTTTCTGTTATATTTCATTTTTGTTATATTGCACTTCGTGTTCACATATGTCCCGTGATAGAGTTATCTAGTCCTACACCAATGTTCCCTTGACGTGACCTAGCTTGACTCAAGTAGGACTTGACTTGTGATATTCTATAGATTGTGAGTGCTTACCTTGACTATGGTCTATAGGATTATTTGACCTTGATACTAGGAATGGCTACAATCTCAATTGGGAGTGCTTGCCTTGACTACGATTGAGACAATATAGAATGAGAGTGCTTGCCTTCACTACAGTCTATAGGATTGACCTGTTAGCGACGACTAGTATGGCATGCCATTGTCTTAGTTTCTTTGTGTCTTAGTTTCTTGGTGTCGTAGTTCCTTGCATCTCAGTTGATTCGTTCATGACTATTTTTTATGTTCTCTGCATATTTATACTATTACATTTGACATATTTATATATAACTTGCTAGTCCCCTGTGGACCTAGTGACCTCTCCACGTATTAGATAAAGTTATCAAGGTATAATACATTGATAGATGATGGTTGCTACACCAAGACTTAAGGTATATATAGCCAATGTTATTATTATTCTCTTCCTCACTTATATTTTATCATATATTTGACTCATGTTATTATTATAACCTAGTCTTTTACAAGCTTCATCTTTTTTTAGCTTGTTTATGATATATGTATTATTGGGGATCCACTTTAATACATTTATCTATTCTGGAATCAGTATATTACGGTTTGATCAACCTTAGTGCACTTGATTCGTCATTGTTACCAATATTTAGTTGATTGAGATATAGTGGATTTAGAACAACAAAACAGCTTATACGTACTCGAGTTGGGTTGGAGTTATCTCGATACGTAGCTGGCATGCATACGATCTCCTAGTCCTATGTATTTTGTGACTAGAGCATTGAATGAACTGAGTTAGGGGACATCATACGTCGTCAGTTTCATGGTCCCTATCTTAACTTCAGCGACATTCCACCGGATAGGTGTGGCATCTGCTCCCAGATTAGAAATTTAGGAAATTTTTTATTTTATTTGATTAAGATTAATTTTATGATCATTAAGGAATCATGCCGAAGCTTGTAGGTGAGCTATGACCATATTAAGGTCATATGACCACTTATTTAGCTATTTTTTATTTTTTATAATTTTTGGATATTTTTAGGTATTTATTATTTAAGGGTTTATTATTTTTAAGGACTTTCAGGATTTACTGTACGGTCATTGGGGGGTATTTCAGTACTAAATATTTTATTTGGACTCTCAATGACTAGAAACATTTCCTAGATTATTTTAGAATTTTTTTTAGATTTTGCTATAATTTTTGGGAATTTTTAGATAATTAAAACCTACAAAATTTTATTTTTATAGGCTTTTGGAATTTATTATCAGGTCATACGATGATATTTTTAGTTTAAATATTTTTATTTAGGTTCTAGACACTTACAAATATTTTCTATAATTTTTTAGGATTTTTCTAGATTTTTCTATAATTTATTTGGATTTATTTAGAGTTAAAATAATTTTTAAATAATTTTTGGAATTTAAATTAGTATTTACATAGACTACAGCCGAGTCAGCGACAGCCGGGCCAACATGTCGGCGCCAAACCACCTCTCTCTTCCAATATATATGTATATTCAATAAACCCTAGTTTATTATTCCAACCTCCTTTGTGGTTTGATCTTGGGGATTCTCCAACTTCACGAGACGATTGCGATCAATCCCGACGTTCGTTTCAAGTGACTTTTTTTATTAGAAGCGTATCGAGGTTAACTTTCCAAAAATATATTTTATTTTCTGTAATTATTTACGTGAATTTTTGGAGATTTATTTGAGTGTCGGTTGTCCAAAAATTGATGCGTCGTACTATTTTTGAGATTTCGGAAGATCCCAAACTCCTATTCATGATCTGTTTGAAATTTTGAAAAGTTGACACGACTTTATACGACATATAAGTTTTTCAGAAATTCAAAATTTTATTTAATATTTTATTTATTATGTTACACTCAGATTTGGTCACGGTTAGCCATAGCGGCGTTAACTTTTGACCAAATTATGATTTTGTGGCACGGTTGATTCCAGTGCACTCGTTGCGCTGAAATATACCAGGATACACTTTTAAATCGTCGAGTTCATAACGTTTGACTAGTTAGTCAACATTACGTCTCAATTTGCGTGCCATAATATTCAAATTGGAAACATGACTTTCTATGGCCAAAATTCCTGATTTAAATTATATTTTAGATTATTATTAGGTTAAATTAGATTTTTAAGTGATTTATTTCAGAATTAAGTATTATTAGATAGGATAACCCATTAGCCACTTATTCATGATTTTAGAATTAGAATCTTAGAATTGACTTGTGGTTTTCGTGCACGGTTCATGGTAAGGTGGTGTAATATGGATTGATAACTTGTAGGTCGGAGTTTCTTTCGTCCTTGACTTATGAAAATGGTTTGTCCATAAAATTAGGCAAGTTTTACTATGACATTATATTACCTTTATTTTGTATTGCATGTATCTTTCTATCGTCTTTTCACTATTACTTCTTGTAGTCATCGTTCTAGATTCATCATGATTACCGCTTGTACACGAGAGTTAGAATCGTTAGAGTACATGTTCATCTCATACTTTTTGTTTATCATGTTTACTGTTTATCGGATTGTTAATGTTTAATGTGTTGGACATGTACTTGTGAGTTTGTTGGGTGGAAGAATACAACTAGTAGACATGTGGTACCCCAGTGTAGCCCAGATTTTATTCGGTCAGGGGACTGTTTATAGAGTTTGTTCGGTCAATACACCTCACATGTTGACTGTCCGATTCCTAACCTCATCACATGATGAACGTTGGTATTCTAAAACACATAGTACACGTAATCTCTTGTTGGTATATTGTTCATTCATTTTCCTTCCATCGAGTCTACTGTCATATTGTCCTCATGTTATAACTGTATTTTTTTGTCATATCATATCATGCATATAGTTAGTTTTTCTTACTATTGTTTCCTTCATGCATATATATTATATTGTGTAGTGTCGCGTTATGGTGAACTTGTTCCAATCCTGACTGGATAACTATTTTTTAGCTTAGACGATGTCATCTGCCCTAAGGTCTATGATGCATATGTTGGCTACACTGGCATTACTAGCGTACCAGATTCTGGCACTAATGCGAATTAGCATATTCTTTTTCTTATGCTTTTCTATTATTTATTGATCATAGTTTAGATTATAGTTTATCTATTTTACTTTTCTGCTACCGGGTTTGTTCCCGAGACTATCTGAGTTGTAGTGGATTATTTTGACAGTTTTCTTAGTTTACTATTGAGACTATTGGATATTATCTTGATGGTTTAGCTGTGGATGTTATGTTCATATTGTTCTTATTGTGGACTATGTTATCATAGACAACGTAATATTGTCGATGCTGTTGCGTAGGCTGGACTTGGCCACGTACTTGTATCCCAAAAAGCGGGAGCGGGTCGTGACAATAGGCGATTCATTTGGCCTGAGATGTTAGGGGTATAATATTTTTGTTTAGAATAATAATTTATTTTTTTACATTTCTTAGATATTTTCTTATTTTATGTTTACTATTTTGATTTGTAGAAATGGCCGGGTCACAGAGATGATGCGATCCGAAAGTGCTATAAGACCATTGCAACAAACCGATTAAGGATGTGATCAACGACTAGAAGGCGCTGGCTATACTTCCAGGAGATCAACGTAATGAGTTGTTGAAAGAGGAATTTTAGGAGGCAATGAAGAAAAAGATGGACACTCCGGTCTACATATGAGCATCTCTACCCTCTGCTGTTACATAATCCCAAACCTACTTCAATGCAAAAGTCCTTATCTATTACCCCATATATCCTTACATAAAGAGGTACAACGCATCCTTTAGTTAAAACATTTATGATCATATGAACCTATGTAGAGACTCATATTCTGGTCTAATTGAAGATGTTGTTGGTATATTTTTGCGATACTCGGTGTAACGCATGGGACTTTGTCAATACTGTGTTGTAGTTGAAGTTGTTTTATCCGAACCAATATTAGACTTGCCAGAAGTCTGATATCCACATCCAATAGTAATCATCGTGTAGACCTATCTATGTTGGATGCCATATCTACTCATTGCTCCTCAACTTGTCCAACTAAGTCCACTCCTGACACATCATAAAACCATGGTTACATAAGCCAATCTTATCCAGCTCAGACTTCTTCTGCGTCATCTTCTATTGTCCATATCACTCCATACAATTTAAACTCCATGATATCCCTTCATCTCCAACACACCCCCCTTTTCCCCTGTTGATAATCCCTTACCATTTCTACCATCCCTTTCCATAAATCATTACCTATTATTGACTCCCCTTTCTCCTACCTCTCCTGCCAAGATACTTAAACCACCTAGCAAAAGATGAGATTGGAAACGTTTAGCCCGTACTCATCACATTGTTTCTCCCCCATCCTATCTTGGTTAATTCCTCTGCATCCAAACAAAAAAGACTGGGTAGTCTTCTAAACCATGTTCTAACAAACATCATACTCATAACAGAAATCTCATATAAATCAAAACCAGGGGCGGATCTAGAAATTGTAGTTTGGGTGGGCTACCATAAATTTGGGTGGCTAGAAGTGGGGCTAACCCATATAAAAAAATTATATGGCAAAAAAAGTATAAAAAAGTTTTGGGGAGTTTTGGGGTGGGCGTAAGCCCACCCCTAGACGCTCTTGGATCCACCCCTGATCACAACGTCGTGGTGGCTGACCTCAAACAGCTGCAAGGGGAATGCTAATCCTATCTTAGAAATATCGGGGTGCGAGAAATGACCCGGCAGTCGAGACTCTTAGTTCATTTATCAGAGGGACTAAACCTTCCATATTCTTTATTTTTTAAACTTCATCTTCTTTATCCCACTCCCCCTCCACTTTTTGGAAACTTGGTTATCCGAATTACTACATTGTTCATTCCAATGGTCGTTCTGGTGGCATGTAGTTAGGCTAGGATAACACTATCACTGCGGATTATCTTACTCTTCTTAATACATTATACAGATGAATATCAAAGCCTCTACCTCCTCTCTTGCTTGGTGTATACTATGCATCTATGAAAAATCCAACCATTAATATCTTTAAAATTTTATTAAACCCATTGCTGACTCTATTATGTACCATGGGTATGTATAGGATACTTAATGCCATATCCAAAGCAAATGAGAAATCAGGAGGGAATGGTTTTGATACCATTACAGCAGACTCTTTTAAGATATGATAGACCATTGTGGATTGCTAGATTTGGCTTCATTGGACCTGCTTGTACGTGGTCGAATAGGAGAGCTATTGGACACCTAATTAGGGAATGGCTTGACAGAGCCTATGCTGATACCAATTGGAGAGCTTCCTTCCCACATGCAACTTTATTTGTACTCCCATGTGTCAACAACGACCATGCTCTTATATTGTTGAATTCTTGCAAGAAAATCAGATTGAAAAGGCGTCCCCTACGCTTCGAATCCTATTGGTTACAACATAATGATATTCAATTCCAGATGGAACGAATATGGCAACAATTTCCATCATCATCCTTGATAAGGAAACTGAGACTCATAATGCCCAAACTCCATCGCGGGAGCGATGCTACATATGGCAACTTCAAACACCGAATTACAATCATAAAAAAATGACTGTTATACATCTAAGGCCAACCTGCTACCCATCATGTGCTAGACGAAGAAAGATCTCTAAAGGATTAAACAATCTCCTATCTTTGGAGGAATCCTATTGGAAACAACGGTCTCGTTGTCAATGGATCAAGGAAGGTGATAAAGCTAAAAAATACTTTCTTGTTGTGACTACCAATATGAAGAGAAAGGAATGATTCTTTCCCTGCAACATTCTAATGGCTCTTGGATTACTAATCTTATGGAAATCACAAATATGATTGTTGCTCATTTCAAATAGATATTTGAGAGAGAGGATGTGGTTAGAATCAGTCCAAATTTTATTGTATCTAATAATCCAACCAGAGAAGAACAAAACCAACAATTATGTGCCATACCTATTCAAGAGGAAGTTGATGAAACTATTCAAAGCAAGGGGGCAACAAAGGCACCAGGTCCAGATGCATATCCTGCTCTATTCTTCCAGAAGTTATGTCACCTTGTAGGTATGGATTTCACCTCTATTATTCAACAATTCTTTTCCTGTGCAGTCATATAGTTCTTATTCCAAAGGAGTGTCCATCCACACCATCAGATTTCAGACCTATATCATTATATAATATGGTTTATAAACAATTACCAAAATTATCACCAATTCGACCATTCATGCACTCATTCATCTCCTAATTTCAAAACGTGCTCATACCTGGTAGACACCTCACTGACAACATTGTCATAGCTCAAGAAATATTCCATTCAATGAAATACTTTTGAAAGAAAATCAAAATCTTTGCTCTTAAAATTGACATGTCCAAGGCCTATGATCTTGGGAATTCATTAGGAATACTCTTTATGGGTTTGGTATTACTGGTACTTCAAATTTATTGATTATGCAATGTATCTCTACCCCTTCGTTTTCTTTTATGATCAATGGTCACCCAGAAGGTAATTTACTAGGGGGCAGGCATTCGTCAATGTTTCCCCTTGTCCCCCTATATTTTCATCCTATGCTCTGAAATGTATTATCTCGTTTATTTCACTCCTATGAAAGTGAAAAACCTATTTCAAGGTGTTCGACTGAATAGATACTGCCCTGCTATCTCATACCTCATGTTTGATGATGACTTACTCATATTTGGCCATGCTAATTCAAATTCCATCAATCATGTACACAACATTTTACAGTCCTCTTTCTGGTCTGGATAAAAGATCAATTTTCACAAGTCTAGTATCTATTTTAGAAAGAATATTAATGTTAGTGACCATCATGCTTTGGTTGAAAAGATGCAGTTGAAACTCATGAATCAAGATGACAATTATCTAGGCCATTGTCTTCTCAAATCCAAATCTAGACTATCTACCTTCCATCCTATTATTTCCCAAATGTATTTCTCGATTGAAAGGTTGAAAGGGGAAATTACTGTCAGGACGATCCATTCTTACTCAATCCAGACTTCCTTTTATCCCCATCTACTATCTGTCTCCTTACGTTCTTCCAAAGTCTACTCGACATAACTTATCTATATTACAATGGAATTTCTGGTGGAGGCATGACCAACAGTAGAAGAAGTTACATTTTCTTGCACGAAACAAATTCACAATTGCTAAACGAGAAGGAGGTCTGGGTTTTCGCATCATCAACTGGGTCAATCAGTCTTTAGTGGGGAAACTGACATGGATATTTTCAGCTCATCCACACATTCTTTGGGCTAGATTACATCGAGGGAAATATCTAAAAAATTCTCTATTCTGGATCGCAAACAAACGTTCCACTACTAAAATCTGCTCAATTGGCGATATATATTTAGCGATGTTCGATTAACGTCGCTAAATTGTGTTCATTAGCGACGTTTTGTCTAAACGTCGCTAATAGTCGCTACTAGCGACGACCTAAGCGACGTAACAACGACGTATATTAATCACATGATCTAGTCGTCACGAAACGTCGCTCTGACGTCGCTAATAGCGACTAACTTAGCGACGGTAATATTAGCGTCGCTAAATTCTAATTATATCCTCCTCCATCGATTCATTTCCCTCCATTTTACTCTCTCACTCTCTCTCCTTCCCCCCTCCGACGCTCTCACTTTCTCCGGCGCTCTCACTCTCTCCGGCGACTCTCACTCTCTCCGGCGACTCTCCTTCCTCTCCGGTACGTGACTCTCCCCTTCCTTCTCTCTCTCTCTCTCTATCTCTTTCTCTCTTTCCGGCTATTTTGGTTGTTGGTGGTTGGAGGGTGCGGGTGGCTCGGGGAGAGGTGCAGGGGGGATGCGGGTGGTTAGGGGGTGAGTGGGGGGTGGCTGGGGGGGGGTAGGACAGGGGGGACGAGGGCGGCTGGGGGAGGGGAGCTAGGGTTAGGGTTCATTTCCTTCCATTTTACTCTCTCACTCTCTCTCCTCCCCCCTCCGACGCTCTCACTCCCTCCGGCGCTCTCACTCTCTCCGGCGACTCTCACCCTCTCCGACGACTCTCCTCCCTCTCCAGAATGTGGTACTCTTTCCCTCCCTCTCTCTCTCTCTCCGGCTGTTTTGGTTTTTGGTGGTTGGGGGTGCGCGTGGCTCGAGGGGAGGGGCAGGGGAATGCGGGTGGGTCGGGGGTGAGTGGGGGGTGGGTGGAGGGGTGGGGCAGGGGGACGAGGGTTCGAGTTAGGGGTGGGTATGTATGGGCGGCTGGGGGAGGGGAGGGTTAGGGTTCGGGTTTGGGGTGGTGTAGGGGGGGCTTGGTCAGGGGCACCGATAGTGCCAAAAAATCTGATAATTTAGTAATAATAATTTGTTTTTCGATACCGAAAAATGTGATACTCCGATTCGAACGCACTGATAGTGCCGATATTTGTAACAAGTAGTTTTGTTGGTTGGTTAATTGGTAACATGGTGATCGAGACATATAGGCCCTACAGCCATTTGACTGGCGAGACAGAAACTATGGTTCGCCATGGTGATCAGGACATAGTCCCTGCAGCTATTCGACTGGCGAGGCATAAACTATGCAGTCGTAGATAAAGTTAATTGTCCTCCGACCCTCATCCCTCGGCAATGATGATATGACAACATATCACTATATCTTATATAGTAGTAGATGATGTCTTAGTATTACATTATATGAGTTCATCTTGATTCTGTTACATTCTTTAGATACTAGATACAATAAGAACATATACTACACCATATGTACAGAACATAAATGATTCACACTAATGTATGCTAGAATGAATTTTGGGTTGTGTTCTGAGCCATCCGTTCTCACTCTTGGCAAAAAATCAAATTTTCTGTACTTTGTCTGCTTTCGAAAATGTACTCAAATTACATGATGGTTCCTTTTGTTAGCTTGCTTATGTTACAATTATATTATTTGTGAATATAGATCTTATCAGATGGTACCCATGACCCGAGGAGCGACACGTCGTTTGAGGGAAACAGAGAATGTTGAGGTGGCTCCTCCTACTGTTAAGGAGGAAGTGGCACCGGTAGCTAGTGAGACCGGGAGTTCTATTCATCCAGCACTTGCAATGGACTATATCTCTTCTACCACCGTCGATCCCACTTATTCGAGGTGGTTGCGTGATCGTATCACTGAGCGATTGCGTGAGCTGCGTGGTTCTCATTAGCTATTAGTACTTATTTGTATTGGACTATTAGTATTGGGTTGTTTTTCTATTAGACTATTTGTATTGGACTACATATATGAATTAGTACTGTGTCAATCTGTGGATTGTATTGGACTACGACATGGTGATCAGGATATAGTCCCTGCAGCCATTCGACTGTCGAGGCAAAAACTATGTAGCCGTAGATGAAGTTGACTGTCCACCGACCCTCATCCCTCGGCAATAATGAACGACAACCTATCACTATATCTTATATAGTAGTAGATGATATTTAGTATTATATTATGTGAGTTCATCTTGATTCTGTTACATTCTTCAGATACTAGATTCGATAAGAACGTATACTACACCATATGTACAGAACATAGATGATTCACACTAATGTATGCTAGAATGAATTTTGGGTTGTGTTCTGAGCCATCCGTTCTCACACTTAAAACACATATGAATTAGAACTGTATCAGTCTTTTTTTTTGTATTTTTGGCGAACCCAGGGATTGGATTTTGTATTTTGTATTTTGGATTCTGTATTTTGGCACCAGCTCCAGCTCTATTTGTATTAATCTACGGTACGACATGGTGATCAGGACATAGTTCCTGCAGCCATTAGACTGGTGAGGCAGAAACTATATAGCCGTAGATAAAGTTGACTGTCCTCCGACCCTCATCCCTTGGCAATAATGATATGACAACCTATCACTATATCTTATACAGTAGTAGATGATGTCTTAGTATTACATTATGTGAGTTCATCTTGATTTTGTTACATTTTTCAGATACTTGATAGGATAAGAACATATACTACACCATATGTACAGAACATAATGATCCACACTAATGTATACTAGAATGAATTTTGGGTTGTGTTCTGAGCCATCCGTTCTCACACTTAAATAGATGTGAATTAGTACTGTGAGAGCGCCGGAGAGAGTGAGAGCGCCGAAGGGGAGGAGGAGAGAGAGTGAGAGAGTAAAATAGGGGAAAATGAATTGGTGGGGGAATATAATTAGAATTTAGCAACGTTCATACTAACGTCGCTAAATTAGTCGCTATTAGCGACATCATAGCAACGTTTCGCGACGACTAGCTCATGTAATTATGTAGCCGTAGATGAAGTTGACTGTCCTCCGACCCTCATCCCTCGGCAATGATGATACGACGACCTATCACTATATCTTATATAGTAGTAGATGATATTTTAGTATTACATTATGTGAGTTCATTTTGATTCTGTTACATTCTTCAAATACTAGATTCGATAAGAACATATACTACACCATATGTATAGAACATAGATGATTCACAGTAATGTATGCTAGAGTAAATTTTGGGTTGTGTTCTGAGCCATCCGTTCTCACACTTAAAACACATATGAATTAGTACTGTGTGTCAACCTTTGCTTTTTGTATTTTTGGCGAACCCAGGGATTGGATTCTGTATTTTGTATTTTAGATTCTGTATTTTGGCTCCAGCATTTTGGCTCCAGCTCCAGCTCCATTTGCATAAATCTACGGTACGACATGGTGATCAGGACATAGTCCCTGCAGCCATTCGACTGGCGAGACAGAAACTATATAGCCGTAGATAAAGTTGACCGTCCTTCGACCCTCATCCTTCGGCAATGATAATACGACAACCTATCACTATATCTTATATAGTAGTAGACGATGTTTTAGTATTACATTATGTGAGTTCATCTTGATTCTGTTATATCCTGCAGATACTAGATTCGATAAAAACATATACTACACCATGTGTACATAACATAAATGATTCACACTAATGTATGCTAGAATGAATTTTGGGTTGTGTTCTGAGCCATCCATTCTCACACTTAGAGAAAAATCAAATTTTCTGTATTTTATCTGCTTTCGAAAATGTACTCAAACGAGATGGCACCCGTTCTCACAGATAGCACCTAAGACCCGAGGATCTCGCTCGAGGGAGGCACAGATGGCTGTGAAAGAGGAGGTGGCTCCAGCTCCAGAGAGCAGTTCCACCGACAGAAGGGGGTGACGCGCCACCACCCATGGCGCGCTAGGGGGACGCCTACAAATAACAGGGACACTGACACACAAATACCGCTCGAGTGAGCCAAAGGCATGCAGCCACTTCCCTCCCTCCATTCCCCCTTTCCCTCTCTCATGCTATCAACGTCACAACTTTTCCAGTGCTTCTCCCTCTAATGATGATGAACGCAAAAATCAAAGACCTCCCTCTCCTTTCTCACTCTTCACAGTTCTCATAACATGAAGGATCAGTGCTTTCTAGTTCTCTTCCATCTATCCATTCCTCCGTTCTGCTCAAGCCTCTTCCTTCTCCTCTCCTCCATCATGGCTCTGGACCCATCTGCTCCTCCCTACTTTCTTTTTTCTTATTTGACTCTCTCAGCCACATATGATATCCAGCTCAAGTATAGAGTCGGGGGAGAAGAAGTGGGCAGGAAGAGGAGGGAGAAGCAGCACAGCCGGCGGCATGACCTGGAGGAAGTACAGAGGTTTTCTTCAACATCCGTAGGAGAACTATAAGGATATATCTTTTCACAACATGTCACCTTGTCAAAGACCCTTAATGTGAATATCATGTTACCGCGGTGTCGGAAGACTAACATGTCATAATTTTCTAAGCCGTGTACTTTAACATAATCCTCCCAACTCTTTCCTCCTATGTAGTAATCTTGCATTTCTTTATGAAGTTCAAGATGGCATATAGTGACTCGTAATGGAAAAATATGTCATCTTGAACTTCATAAAGAAATGCAAGATTACTACATAGGAGGAAAGAGTTTGGAGGATTATGTCAAAATACACGGCTTAAAAAATTATGACATGTTAGTCTTCCGACACCGTGGTAACATGGTTGTCACATTAAGGGTCTTTGACAAGGTGACATGTTGTGAAAAGATATATCCTTATAGTTCTCCTACGGATGTTGAAGAAAACATATGTACTTTCTCCAGGTCATGCTGCCGGCTGTGCTGCTTCTCCCTCATCTTCCTGCCCACTTCTTCTCCCCCGACTCTACACTTGAGCTGGATATCATATGTGGCTGAGAGAGTCAAATAAGAATAAGGGAAGTTGGGAGGAGCAGATGGGTCCAGAGCCATGGTGGAGGAGAGGAGAAGGAAGAGGCTTGATCAGAACGGAGGAATGGATGGATGGAAGAGAACTAGAAAGCACTGATCCTTCCTGTTGTGAGAACTGTGAAGAGTGAGTAAGGAGAGGGGGGTCTTTGATTTTTGTGTTCATTATCATTAGAGGGAGCAGCACTTGAAAAGTTGTGACTTTGATAGCATGAGAGAGGGAGAGGGGGAATGGAGGAAGGGAAGTGGCTGCATGCTTTTGGCTCACTCGAGCGGTATTTGTATATCCAATGTCGTTTTATTACTCTGATTACAATTTCGACACGGAGGAAGTCCCCGTCATCAAACAAGAGCCGATGACTGTTAAGGAGGAGGTGTTACCAAAGGTCGAGATCAAGAAAGAACCGATGACCATCAGGAAAGAGATTGCTCTCAAGGTTGAAGTTAAGGAGGAGCCACCGTCAAAGAGTAGTAGCATCGGGACTGACCCTCCTGTCCCTACAGAAGACCTCAACCAGATTGAGCCTTCGTATGCAAAGTGGCTGAGAGAATGGTACATGCCTCAATGCAACTATGATCCCTGGCTGTGAGGATTCATCGTCTGACTGGGAATGCCCAGTTTTATTGGGAATGCCCAGTTTTATGCTATTTTTTTTTGAATTGTGTTTTGTATATTGGAATTGTGTATATTGGAAAAGTGTTTTGTATATTGGAATTGTATGCAAAGTGTTTTGTATATTGGAATTGTGTATATTGGGAATGCCCAGTTTTATGCTATTTTTTTCAAAAATTTCCCAACTACCGATGGACTGGCGACATGTTGAGTGTATTGTGCGGGCCGGTGTTGAGTGTTCCAACGAAGGGGTCGACGAACCCAGGGATTAGATTCTCAATTTTGGATTGTACATTTGCATTCTGGATTCTTTTTTAAATTTTTTTTCAATTTAGCGACGTTTTTAGCGACGTTTATATTCGTCGCTAAAATGTAGCGACGAAAATAAAGGTCGCTAAAAACGTCGTTAAATTGTTGACGTAGCAAACAATCTGATGCCACTTCATCGTCGCAAGAACGTCGCTAATGTGTCGCTAATCGGCGACCACTTAAAAACGTCGCAAATAATGCCGCAAATTAGTAACGTTATAAATGTCGCTAAATAATTTCGCTGTAGCGACGTTTTGCGACGTTTTCTCGATTATCGACACGCTTTTTTTCGTCGTTTATGAAACGTCGCTGAAAATGTCGTTAAATTAAATTAGCGACTTTTTGGCCGAGTTTAGCGACGTTTTGGAACGTTGCTAATCTGATAAATTTTTGTAGTGTTCTAGAGCCTCCCCAATCTGGAAAACCACGTTTGGAATGCAGGCAGCTTCTTGCACAGGGAGCTTGTTGGAAATATTAAAGATGGTTGGATCGATATCTGGAATGAACCTTGGATCCTGTTGGTGTTTTTGCCTTTGGACTAGAAAAGATAGTCCCACATCGGCTACACCAAATGGTGAGTGTCTCAATATAATGTATTGCTTGTGTTGAGGTGTGCACATGAGGTGTAGTGGGGCACAAGTTTGTGCCATGTGGGAGTATTTTCCTAGAAGGAAAAAGGATTAATTCCAACAAAGATATAAGTTGATTTATATTGTGCGGACTCGGACTCGGACACGGACTCCAGAATGTCTCGTGCATGCACGGGAGTGTTCGGGGGGTAGGCGTGGACTGGCACACTTCTATGCTGATTATGGGATGATCTAAAATATCAAACTCTATTTTTGAGTATTGGTATTTTAGTCCCACATCGGATAGGAGAAGAGGTGAAGTCTCAACTCCACTCTATAAATAGAGCCCCTTGGCCTCCTTTGAAAGATGCAGCAAGAAAAGATTTAAGGGAGTCTGTAAAGTCCAGGAAGCCCGCTCAAGTCTCAAATATTGACTTACGAGCGTTCCAGAAGTTCTTCGTGAACTTGCTGGTTCCTGGGAGCAGATCTTATTGGGACGAATCTTGCTTTGAGCAACGGTGATATTAATCACCCTAGCAAGAACCTTTCCTCTTCTTCTTTCTTCTTTCTTCTCATTCATCTGAGTTGTAACTCAGTTTTGTCCATCTGCAACTGCGATTGCAAGAAAGAACGTGAGATTTACTTTCTGATTATTGTTGCTTTTGTAATCAGATTCATATTATAGTGTTCCTCTTGGATCTCGAGAATAATCAGAAGGTGAACGTTTCTTGAACCTCTGATCTCGACATCGAGTCTACCATCTTTGATCAAGCCCCGGGACTAACAATCTCAAAGCAAGATCCTTGTAGATGGAGAAATCTCGTATTTCTCTCATCGATACCAACTTTAACAAGTTAGAGAAATTCGACGGAGAATATTTCTAAATCTGGAAGAGGAAGGTCACCCTTAATCTTCAACTCGTGGACGTAGACCATGTGTTGATTGAGGATGAACCGACAATTCCAGAAGGAGGAACTGCCGATGCTATTGCTGCTGTACTTGTCAAGCAGAGCAAATGGAAGAGAGAAAACATCATATGTAAACTGCTGATTCTCAATTCTATGGGAGACTCTCTGGCAGAGTCATATTCTAAGAAGGTGAAGGCCAAAGAGATCTGGGATTCTTTGGAGAAGCTATATGAAAATGATGAGAACAGGTCCAAAATCTTCATCGTCGAGAAGTACCACAAGTGGCTCTTCGAAGACGAGATGGTGATGCTACCTCAAGTGAAGGAATTCCTGAAGTTGTGCCAGAAGTTAGACGACGAGAAGATGCCCCTTGTCGACAAGTTTGTCGTTGGAAGGATAGTCTCGAAACTTTCTACTGGTTGGAGCAAATTCTATGCTAGAATGCATCGGAAGAAGCTGGAAATTAGCTTGGAAGATCTCCTACAAAAGATCCACGTTGAGGACGAAATACGATCTCAACAGAAGATGGACTCTCTGTCCAACCAACTGGCTAAGGCCAACTTGGTGCCGACAAGAGAGTTCAAGGGAAAGCAGGTGGCTTCTCATCATAAGAAGGACTCTACTAATCTGAAAGTGAAGGGTCCTTCGATAAAACAACAGAAGTCCAAGTCCCACGTGACTTGCTTCAACTGTGGCAAGAAAGGCCACTAAAGAGTGAATGCAAATCCAAGCCCAAACAAGCTGAGCAAGGTGAGCCTAGCAAGGTTTCCATGGTTTCTAACATTGTTGCTCATGTCACAGCTGTGGGGGCTGACTCTGACTGGTGGATAGATACTGGTGCGACCTGCCATGTCTGCTCTGGCAAGGAAAGGTTTGCCACATACCAGCCATCTTCTGAGAAAGTTATCATGGCGAACCAAGCCCAAGCTGAAGTTCTGGGTATCGGAACTGTGGAGCTGAAACTCACATCCGGGAACACTCTGACGCTTCAAGGTGTGAAGCACGTTCCGGTGATTGTAAAGAACTTGATCTCTAGAAGCCTGCTTAGCAACGCAGGCTTGAGGATGGACATCAATGCTGGCCTGATGGTGATGTCCAAGAAGGGAACATACTTCGGAAAAGCTTTTCAAACCGAAGGGATGTTCAAATTTTAGCTTGAAAACCAGTCAAATGTAATCAATACAATCGCTTTCTGATTATTCTCTTGAGTTGTGGCATAATAGGCTAGAACATTTTCACTGTAAAAGAATTAACAAAATGTCCAGTCTAGGACTTATCTCCAAATGTGGGGGTAAGGTAGAGAAGTGTGAAGTATGTGCTCAGACATAGATCACAAGGAAACCCTTTCATCGGGTCAATCGAAGCACAGATCTTCTAGAGTTGGTGCACTCTGATATCTGTGACTTCAAACAATTCTCTACAAAAGCCGGGATGAAGTATTTCATAACCTTCATCGATGAATTCTCAAAGTATGCGTTCGTCTACTTGCTCAAGTCTAAAGACGAAGCGTTCGAGAAGTTCAAGGAGTTCAGGGCCGAGGCTGAATGGCAAACTGGACAACAACTCAAGAGGCTAAGAAGTGATCGAGGCGGAGAGTATCGGTCTCATGAATTCATATTGTTCTGCAAAGAACATAGAATCATAAACGAGAATACTGCTCCATATTCTCCTCAATCTAATGGAGTAGCAGAGAAGAAGAACATAACGTTGACAGAAATGATGAACTCAATGCTGCTAACTGCGGGTCTTCCTAAATGCTACTGGGAAGAAGCTACATTGACGGCCACTTTTATTCTAAATAGAGTGCCGTATGCAACTTCGGACGTAACTCCTCATGAACTCTAGTTCAAAGTCAGACCTAACTTGAATGTCATTCGAGTGTGGGGGTGTCTGGCTTATGTAAAGCTCCCAGATCTGAAGATTCAGAAGCTGGGGACAAGGACTACGAAGACGATCTTCTTGGGGTATGCCGAGAAGTGTGATGCTCGGAGATTTCTTGATATTGAGCCAAATTATCATCGAATCTTGCGATACTGATATTTTGAAGACAAGTTTGTAAGGCACAAGAATATTGTTCTAGCGTACATTTCGGAGAATGATGAAGGTGCAAAGGTGACTAAGATCTTCAATGAGCCAGTTGTGTAAGATGAAGTTGTTACTGAGGAGACAACGATTGAACCAGAACTCGCTGAGCCGTCGTCGAAGCGAGCGAGGAGGCCGAAGAACTTCGGAGATGACTTCATCATCTATCATGTGAAAGTAGATTCGCTTACCTATGATGAAGCAATGAAGACCAGAGATGCTGTTTTCTGGAAGGAGGCGATAGACAATAAAATTGAATCAATCACCTCCAATAACACTTGGGTGTTGGTTGATCTACCTGAAGGAGCAAAACATGTCGGATGCAAGTGGATCTTCAAGAAGAAGATGAAAGCTGATGGAACCATTGACAAGTTCAAGGCCAGGCTAGTGACAAAAGGGTTTTCTCAGAAGCAGGGGATCGACTACTTTGACACGTATGCTCCAGTAGCCCGAATGACCACTATCAGAATGTTGATTGCTCTCGCAGCGATACATAAGATGGTGATACATCAGATGGATATAAAAACGGCATTCCTGAATGGCGAGCTGACCGAAGAGATCTACATGCAATATCCAGAAGGGTTTGTCGTCAAAGGTCTTGAAGACAAAGTCTGCATGTTGGTGAAATCTCTGTACGATTTAAAACAAGCTCCCAAAATGTGGCATGAGAAGTTTGACAAAGTCATAAGGTCAAATGGCTACAGGGTCAGTGAAACAGACAAATGTGTCTATGCGAAGTTTGCTGACGAAAGAGGAGTCATCGTTTGTCTATACGTGGACGACATGCTAATCCTAGGTACAGATATAAGCTATGTCACGGAGACAAAGAAGTTCCTCTCGACGAAGTTCAGTATGAAGGACTTGGGGGATGCTGATGTTATCTTGGGACTCAAGATCATCCGGACAGACACTGGACTAGCGTTGTCACAGTCTCATTATGTTGAGAAAATGATCACTCGTTACGGGTATCAGGATCTTCCAGGGATCGATACACCGTACAAGTGTGATATGAAGCTGAATCCTAATTCAGGGGAAAGCGTCAGGCAGCTGGAGTATGCAAGCGTAATCAGGAGTTTGATGTATGCTACTACTGCCACAAGGCCTTATATAGCTTTCGCTGTAGGAATGCTGAGTCGTTTTACGAGCAACTCAGGCATTGAGCACTGGAAAGCTGTAAACGGGTTATGAGATATCTCAAGAAGACTCTGACATATGCACTGTACTACAGCAGAGATCCGCCAGTAGTGGAAGGCTTTAGTGATGCCAGTTGGTGCTCAAAAGTGGAGAACGAGAGGTCCACAGGTGGATACACTTTAACAATGGGTGGAGCTGCTATATCATGGAAATCGAAGAAGCAGACTATGCTCTCGCGGTAATCCATGGAATCTGAGTTCTTTGCACTTGATACCGCAGTGGAGGAAGCAAAATGGCTTCGGGAGCTCATGTATGATCTTCCAGTGGTTGGGGCACAAATACTGAGGATACCGATATATTACGACAACCAGGCACATGTGGCGGTGGCATCAAATGACCTCTTCAACGGAAAGAAGAGGACTATACGGTTGAAGCACAGGATAGTGAACGAGCTCATCAAGAGAGGTGTCATTGCAGTGATTGATGTTCTGAGTCAGGAGAACCTGACGGATCCGTTCACCAAGGGCCTCAAGCGCCAGCTGGTCGATGACACAGCTTGTAAAATGGGCTTGAAGGCATTCTGATATTGTGTTATTACAATCCTACCATAAAGTTTTATGCTATTAGTTCAAAGAGAAATCTACTAGGTATCTAGCTTTTGGTTCAAGGGAGGACTATTAACCGAAAGAATATCAGGAACGGTAGGTACTTATCCTCTGTGGCATGCAGAGGTTATGAACCTACAACCACTATTGTTTACTGTTATTTTCTGCGAAAAACGGATCCTGTGGGAAGGTTGGCTTAAATGCCTTAATGAGTTCTCAAGCGGAGTGAATGCCTAGAGTTCTTTACAGGAAGCACGGTAGCGCAGCACTACAAGGAGTGTAACTCCATGCTATAGTGGGGTGACTCCACCATGAGGTTCCCGGTTGGGGTAATGCCTCGGCTTTGTGAGCCAAGTCACAGCGGAGTAGCACCGCAAATAGGAAGGTAGCCTAATGCTGTATGATAATCATAATAAAAAGAGGTAGACAGCACTACAAAGAGGACGATGTCCTCATGTTACAGTGGCATGATACCACGAAGAGGTACCAGGTAGGATAAAGCCTCGGCTTTGCGAGCCATGTCATAGCGGCATATCACCGCACGAAAGTGCAAGGCTTCATGCTGGGTAGTTTGGCACTACAAAGAGGCTTGGGACCTCATGCTACAGTAGTATGACACTACGATGAGGTACCCAGGTGGGGGTAAAGCCTCGGCTTTAAGCCTTGTCATAGCGGCGTAGCACCGCAAAGAAGCACAATGCTTCATGCCATGACTCTTTATAAAGAACTCACCTATGGTGTATGGACAGAGATATCAGGCCGTCTCTTGAGGGTAAACT
Organism: Iris pallida; assembly: GCA_029216955.1. Taxonomy (NCBI): domain Eukaryota; kingdom Viridiplantae; phylum Streptophyta; class Magnoliopsida; order Asparagales; family Iridaceae; genus Iris; species Iris pallida. Next base: position 663,179 of record JANAVB010040016.1, on the reverse strand, counting down.
TGTAGACGCCCAAAAATTATACACTGAAACCAGGCTGGCACAAGGCCTTTAATGTGCAGCCAGAAGCACAGTTGATGTCATTATGTGAGTAGAAAGAATTGCAGTTATGGTGCAGAATTCAAGGCTTAGTCCATTCTTGTATCATGCTATTATTTAACCTATGCGGGAAGATTCAAGTCGTAGCGACATCTCTCCTAATGCATGATGGGCAGTCACTGTGGGGAACGCTCAACCCATATATTGAGATATGTAGGGGTTTGTTGGTGTTTTTGCCTTTGGACTAGAAAAGATAGTCCCACATCGGCTACACCAAATGGTGAGTATCTCAATATAATGCATTGCTTGTGTTGAGGTGTGCACATGAGGTGTAGTGGGGCACAAGTTTGTGCCATGTGGGAGTATTTTCCTAGAAGGAAAATGGATTAATTCCAACAAAGATATAAGTTGATTTTTGTTGTACGGACTCAGACTCGGACACGGACTCCAGGATGTCTCGTGCATGCACGGAAGTGTTTGGGGGGTAGGCGTGGACTGACACACTTCTATGCTGATTGTGGGATGATCTAAAATATCAAACTCTATTTTTGAGTATTGATATTTTAGTCCCACATCGGATAGGAGAAGAGGTGAAGTCTCAACTCCACTCTATAAATAGAGCCCCTTGGCCTCCTTTGAAAGATGCACCAAGAAGATATTTAAGGGAGTCTGTAAAGTCCAGAAAGCCCGTTCAAGTCTCAAATATTGACTTACGAGCGTTCCAGAAGTTCTTCGTAAACTTGCTGGTTCCTGGGAGCAGATCGTGTTGGGGCAAATCTTGCTTTGAGCAACGGCGATCTTAATCACCCCAACAAGAACCTTTCCTCTTCTTCTTTCTTCTTTCTTCTCCTTCATCTGAGTTGTAACTCAGTTCTGTCCGTCTGCAACTGCAATTGCAAGGAAGAACGTGAGATTTACTTTTTGATTATTGTTGCTTTTGTAATCAGATTCATATTATAGTGTTTCTCTTGGATCTCGAGAATAATCAGAAGGTGAACGTTTGTTGAACCTCTGATCTCAGCATCGAGTCTACCATCTATGATCAAGCCCCGGGACTAACAGATCCTAACTATTCTAAGATTCAGATTGTCTCAGAGATCAAACGAGGTACATTAGGTATCCCAGGTCAGAGATCTCATTAATCCTATCACTAGAACTTGGAGATCTGAACCTGTATAACAATTGTTCCAACCATTTGAAGCTGCAGAAATACTCAAGATCAAGCGGAGGAGAGGATGCTCTCATTTGGACCAAAGCCATTAATGGATACTTTACCGCAAAGTCTCTCTATAAAATAATTGGTAGAAGTCAGCCTTCATCTTCTTTACATACCGTCTCCACTTTCAACTGGAAACAACTTTGGGAAGTCACGGTTATGATCCCTAAGATAAGTTATTTCATATGGAGACTTGTTCACAATGGATTACGTATGAAATATGCTATTGGACAACATATTACAAGTTTGGATTACTTCATGTCCATTTTATGGCTTATTTGAAGAAACCAATCGAACACTTGTTTCTGTCATGTTGGTGTTTTTTTTACATGGAGAGAGCTAGCTCTCAACATGCCTTGTAAAATTTTAGTCCCACATCGAAAATGCACCATGAGTTATCTCAACATATATACTTGGTTGTGTTGTTGAGAGATGCACATGGGGTGGTGACCCTAAGGAGGGAACCATGTGGGTGATTTTATTAGGAGGTAAGAATAAGGCTCCAAGGATTAAGCATTAATGCTTTTGTCATTCTCTTGGATTAATTCCATTTGGAGCTAAGCCCTAAAGGGGCTTAGCGACTCGGACTCGGACTCGGGCTCATGGGCTCATGAGGCATAATGTGGCATTTTGTTGGCACACTTTGCACTTAGCACATCAGCGGCCATGCGGTCTTATGCGGCATGCGGCTCATATGCAGCCTCATGCGGCTCATGCGGCCATACGGCTCATGCGGTCCATGCGGTCCATGCGGCTCATGCGGTCCATGCGGTTCATACGGCTCATGCGGCTCATGTGGTCCATACGGCCCATGCGGCCAAGAGGCTCATGCGGCCAGGCTGCTGCTGCTGCTGCCGCATGGAGGGCTCCGCTGACTGTGCAGACTACAAGTCAGTTATGGAAAGTCTAATTCAATGCGATTAATTCAGATCCACTTTTTGTGGGATTTGAATTAATTTCGTTGCTATCTTTGTGGGATTTGAATTAATCTCGTTGCTATCTTTTTGGGATTTGATTCAATCTTTCCATAACTGAAGAGGCGGCTAGGGTTTTCACCCTCTCTCTATATATACTCTCTTCTGGCCTCCTTTGTGACTACTACGAAAATATAAGTCAGAAAAGGAGAAAGAGAGAGAGAGCTGCTGCCGCCATTGCAAGTCCATTCGAGGAGTCAAAACAGAGGTGACTTCGAGCGTTCCACAAGTTCTTCAAACTTGCTGGTTCCAGGAAGCAATTCGTGTGGGGCGAATCTTGCTTTGAGCAACGGTGTTTTGACACCCCAGTATTTTTCTTCTTCTCATCTTTCTCTAGATTATTGTACCTCGTTCTGTCCCAATTGCAACATGTTTGCAAAGAAGAACGAGAGATCTTCTCTTCTCTATTTTCCTCCTCCATATTGTAATCGAGTTATTTGGTTTTTGTATCATCGTAGATCTCTGTTGCATCTGTTTTACCATCTTTGATCAAGCCCCAGGACTAACAATCTCAAAGCAAGATCCTTATAGATGGAAAACATTAATGCTTCGCTCGTCCAATCGGACTACTGTAAGTTGGAAAAGTTCGATGGAGAGCATTATCAAGTCTGGAAGAGAAAGGTTTATCTAACTCTTCAACTAAAAGACGTTGATCATGTTTTATTGGAGGAAGAACCTTCTGTTCCAGACACCGGATCTACTGTCCCAATCAATGTGGCTACCAAACTCCAGGCCAAATGGAGAAGGGAAAATAGCATCTGCAGGCTTCTCATCCTGAATGCTATGCAGGATTCCCTGGCAGAATCCTACTCGAAGAAGGAACTTGCTAGAGACATATGGCAGTCTGTGGAAAAACTGTATGAAAAAGACAGGAACAGGAGCAAGATGTTTGTGGTTAAAAAATATCACAAATTGCTCTTTGAGGACGAGAAGTCCATGTTGCCACAGGTGAAGGAATTTCTGAAGCTACATCAGAAACTGGAAGACGAAGAAATGCCCCTTTCTGACAAATTTGTCGTCGGAGGGATCGTCTCAAAACTTCCTGCTGGGTGGAGTACCTTCTAGGCAAGGATGCTCAGAAGGAAGCTAGACATTAGCTTGGGAGATCTACTTCAAGAGATCCATGTTGAGGACGAGATGCGTTCCCAACAGAAGGTGGACACTCTATCCAAACAGTTGGCTAAAGCTAATCTAATGCAGACGAAAGATCCCAAGGGGAAGCAGGCGGCTTCTTATCCCAAGAAGAAGGACTTTACTAATCTAAAAGTGAAGGGTCCTTCATTCAAGCAATAGAAGACTAAGTCCCACGTGACTTGTTACAATTGTGTTAAGAAAGGCCACTACAAGAGTGAATGCAGATCTAAGCCTAAATAATCAGAGAAAGGTGAGCCTAATAAGGTTTCATTGGTTTCTAACTTTGTTGCTATGATCGCACAGGTAACAACTGTGGGGGTTGACTCTGACTGGTGGATAGACACTGGTACGACTTGCCATGTCTGTTCTGGCAAGGAATGGTTCGCCACGTACCAGCCGATATCTGAGAAGGTTGTCATGGCGAACCAGGCCCAAGCTGAATTTCGGGATCGGGACCGTAGAACTGAAACTCACTTCTGGGAACACTCTGACGCTTCAAGGTGTGAAGCATGTTCCGACGATTGCCAAGAACCTGATCTCAGGGAGCCTGCTCTGCAACGCAGGCTTGAGGATGGACATCAATGCTGGTCAGATGGTGATGTCCAAGAAAGGAACATACTTCGGAAAGGCTTATTAAACCGAAGGAATGTTTAAAATTCAGCTTGTCAACCAGTTTGATGACATTAATGTAGTTGTATTTTCTGATTATTCTCTTGAGTTGTGGCATAATAGACTAGGACATGTTCATTGTAAAAAAATTAACAAAATATCTAGTCTTGGACTTATCTTCAAATGTGGGGGTAAGGTGGAGAAGTGTGAAGTGTGTGCTCAGACGAAGATCACAAGGAAACCCTTTTATCGGGTCAATCGAAGCACAGATCTTCTAGAGTTGGTGCACTCCGATATCTGTGACTTCAAATATTTCTCCACGAAGGCCGGGATGAAGTATTTCATAACCTTCATCGACGACTTCTCAAAATACGCGTTCGTCTACTTGCTCAAGTCTAAAGACGAAGCCTTCGAGAAGTTTAGAGAGTTCAGGGCCGAAGCCGAACGGCAGACTGGACAACAACTCAAGAGGTTAAGAAGTGATCGAGGTGGGGAGTAGGTCTCATGAATTCACATCGTTCTGCAAAGAACATGGAATCATATGCGAGACTACTGCTCCATATTCTCCTCAGTCCAATGGAGTAGCGGAGAGGAAGAACAGAACGTTGACAGAAATGATGAACTCAATGCTGCTAACCACGGGTCTTCCTAAATACTACTGGGGAGAAGCTGCATTGACGGTCACTTTTATTCTAAATAGAGTGCCGTATGCAACTTCGGACGTAACTCCTCATGAACTCTGGTTCAAAGTCAGACCAAACTTGAATGTCATTCGAGTGTGGGGGTGTCTGACGTATGTGAAGCTCCCAGATCTGAAGATTCAGAAGCTAGGGACAAGGACTACGAAGGCGATCTTGGGGTATGCCGAGAAGAGTGATGCTAGGAGATTTCTTGATATTGAGTCAAATCATATCATCGAATCTCGCGATGCTGAATACTTTGAAGAAAAGTTTGCAAAATACAAAAATATTGTTCTTTCGGACATTTCGGAAAATGATGTAGGTGCAAATGAGACTGAAATCTCATATGGGCTAGTAGTCCAAGAAGAAGCTGTTGTTGATGAAACAACTCTTGTACCAGACCTCGTAGAGCCGTCAGCTAAGCGAGCGAGTAGACCGAAAGATTTCGGAGATGACTTTGTCACCTATCATGTGGAAGCAGATCCGCTTACCTATGATGAGGCGATGAAGACCAGAGATGCTATCTTCTGGAAGGAGGAAGTGAATGACGAGTTTGACTCTATCACATCCAATAACACATGGGTGTTGGTAGATCTACCTGAAGGAGAAAAGCCCATCGGATGTAAATGGATCTTCAAGAAGAAGATGAAGGCAGATGGAACTATTGACAAGTTCAAGGCCAGGCTAGTAGACAAGGGATTTTCTCAGAAACAGGGGATAGACTACTTTGACACGTACGCTCTAGTAGCTCGGATGACCACCATCAGAATATTAATCGCTCTAGCAGCTATACATAAGTTGGTGATACATCAGATGGATGTAAAAACAGCATTCTTAAATGGTGAGCTGACCGAAGAGATTTACATGCAACAGCCAGATGGATTTGTCGTCAAAGGTCTTGAAGACAAAGTCTGCATGTTGGTGAAATCATTATATGGTTTGAAGTAAGCTCCCAAGATGTGGCATGAGAAGTTTGACAAAGTTATTAGATCAAACGGCTACAGAGTCAGCGAGACGGACAAATGTGTTTGCACAAAGTTCACTGATGGAAGAGGAGTCATCGTTTGTCTGTACGTGGATGACATGCTAATCCTAGGTACGGATATAGGCTGTGTCACAGAGACAAAGAAGTTCCTCTCAACCAAGTTCAGTATGAAGGACTTGGGGGATGCAGATGTCATCTTGGGCATAAAGATCATCCGGACAGACACTGGAGTAGCGCTGTCACAATCTCACTACATTGAGAAGATGCTCACACGCTATGGGTATAAGGATCTTCTAGGGATTGATACGCCATACAGGTGTGATCAGAAGCTGAAGCCAAACTCGAGGGAAAGCGTCAGACAGCTGGAGTATTCTAGCATTATCGGAAGTTTGATGTACGTAACCACTGCCCCAAGGCCTGACATAGCTTTCGTCGTGGGAATGCTGAGTCGGTTCACAAGCAACCCAGGGTTTAGCACTGGAAAGCTGTGAAGCGGGTGATGAGATATCTCAAGAAGACTCAGACATATGCACTGCACTACAACGGGTATCCGACAGTAGTGGAAGGCTTCAGTGATGCTAGCTGGTGTTCAGAGGTGGAAAGCGAGAGATCCACAGGTAGATATGTCTTTTTCTTGGGTGGACCTGCTATATCGTGGAAGTCGAAGAAGCAGACTATACTCTCTCGTTCCTCCATGGAATCTGAATACTATGCACTTGAAACTGCAGCAGATGAAACAGAATGGCTTCGGGAGCTCATGTATGATCTTCCAGTAGTTGGGGCTCAGATACCGGCGATACCGATATACTGTGACAACCAGGCGACTGCGGCGGTGGCATCAAATAACCTCTTCAACGGGAAGAAGAGGACTGTGCGGTTGAAGCACATGGCAGTACATAATCTTATCAAAAGAGGTATAATTACAGTGGTTGATGTTCGGAGTCAGGAGAACCTGGCAGATCCGTTCACAAAGGGCCTCAAGCGCCAGTTGGTCAATGACACAGCTTGTAAAATGGGCTTGAAGGCATTCTGATAGTGTGTCTTTGTAATCCTACCATAAAGTTTTATGCTATTAGTTCAAAGAGAAATCTACTAGGCATCTAACTTTTGGTTCAAAGGAGGATCACTGACTGGGAAACTATCAGGTAACAGTGGGTACTTGTTCTCTGGAACATGGAAGGGATACGGACCCATAACCATTGTTGTCTACTATATATTTTCTGCAAAAAAAATAGATCCTGTGGAAGGTTGGCATAAACACCTTAATGAGTTCTCAGGCAGAGTGAATGCCTCGTGTGCTTTACAGGAAGCACGGTAGAGCAACACTATAAGGAGTAAAACTCCATGCTACAGTGGGGTGACTCCACCATGAGGTTCCCAGGTAGGGGTAATGCCTCGGCTTTGCAAGCCAAGTCATAGCGGCGTAGCACCGCAAATAGGCAGGTAGCCTAATGCTGTATGACGTAATTAAAGAGTTGTAGACAGCACTACAAAGGGGAGGATGGCCCCATGTTACAGTGGCACGACATCATGATGAGGTACCTAGGTAGGGGTAAAGCCTCGGCATTGCAAGCCATGTCGTTGCGGCGTAACACCGCAAGGAAGCCTTAGGCTTCATGCTGAGTAGATTGGCACTACAAAGAGGCTGAGACCTCATGCTACAGTAGTATGACACTACGATGAGGTTCCCAGGTAGGGGTAATGCCTCGGCTTCAGGCCATGTCATAGCGACATAGCACCGCAAGGAAGCGCAAGGCTTCATGCCATGTCTCTTTAATAAAGAACTCACCTATAGTGTATGAAAAGAGATATCAGGCCGTCTCTTGAGGGTAAACTTGTAGACGTCTAAAATTATACACTGAAACCAGGCTGGCACAGGGCCTTTAATGTGCAGCCAGAAGCACACGTAACTACACTTTGTGAGTGGAAATAATTACAATTGTGGTGCAGAATTCAAGGCGTAGTCCATTCTTGTATCACATTGTTATTTAACCCATGCGGGAAGATTCAAGTCGTCAGCGACATCTATCCTAATGCAAAATGGACAGTTACTGTGGGGAACGCTCAACCCTGGTCACATATATATGTTGTGATATGTGGGAGATTGTTGGTGCTTTCTTTACAGGGAGAGAGCTAGCTCTCAACATACCTTGTAAAATTTTAGTCCCATATCGGAAATGCACCATGAGTTATCTCAACATATATACTCGGTTGTGTTGTTGAGAGATGCACATGGGGTGATGACCCTTAGGAGGGAACTATGTGGGTGATTTTATTAGGAGGTAAGAATAAGGCTCCAAGGATTAAGCATTAATGCTTTTGTCATTCTCTTGGATTGATTCCATTTGGAGCTAAGCCCCAAAGGGACTTAGCGACTGGGACTCAGACTCGGACTCGGGCTCATGGGCTCATGAGGCGTAATGTGGCATTTTGTTGGCGCACTTTGCACTTAGCACATCAGCAGTCATGCGGCTCATATGCGGCCATGCGGTCTTATGCGGCATGCGGCCTCATGCGGCTCATGCGACCATGCGGCCATGCGGCTCATACGGCCATGCGGCTCATGCGGTCCATGCGGTCCATGCGGCTTATGCGGCTCATGCGGTCCATGTGGCTCATGCGGTCCATGCGGCTCATGCGGCTCATGTGGTCCATGCGGCCCATGCGGTCCATGCGGCCATGAGGCTCATGCGGCCAGGTTGCTGCTGCTGCTGCCGTATGGAGGGCTCCGCTGACTGTGCAGACTACAAGTCAATTATGGAAAGACTGATTCAATGCGATTAATTTAGATCCACTCTTTGTGGGATTTGAATTAATTTCGTTGCTATCTTTGTGGGATTTGAATTAATCTCGTTTTGGAATTTGATTCAATCTTTCCATAACTGAAGAGGCGGCTAGGGTTTTCACCCTCTCTCTATATATACTCTCTTCTGGCCTCCTTTGTGACTACTACGAAAATATAAGTCAGAAAAGGAGAAAGAGAGAGAGAGCTGATGCCGCCATTGCAAGTCCATCCGAGAAGTCAGAACAGAGGTGACTTCGAGTGTTCCACAAGTTCTTCAAACTTGCTGGTTCCTGGAAGCAATTCGTGTGGGACGAATCTTGCTTTGAGCAACGGTGTTTTGACACCCCAGCATTTTTCTTCTTCTCATCTTTCTCTAGATTATTGTACCTCGTTCTGTCCCAATTGCAACACGTTTGCAAGGAAGAACGAGATATCTTCTCTTCTCTATTTTCCTCCTCCATATTGTAATCGGGTTATTTGGTTTTTGTATCATCGTAGATCTCTGTTGCATCTGTTTTACCATCTTTAATCAAGCCCCGGGACTAACATGTCAAACTTCTAAAGCAATCTGGTTTGCTTTTGTTATTGGCTTAAGAGTTGAAGGACATCACAACATCAAGGACCTTGCTGAATGATTGGATATACAACCCTGATTATTTTGAAGTGTTTCACATGGGATCTATCACAGCTTGGGTAATTTGGAAAGCGAGAGATGTGCTTTAATCTTCGACAAAGCTGTATTGATAAAATACTTCTAGCTGCTACAAATCTGGTGCATTCTTCGGTGCATTCTTCTAAAGGAAGCGACCTGGAGATATTGGATAGTCTGAAAGAAATGAGCCAAAGCTATGATTCTATCCACCAGTGGCTGCCACCATCCAACAATTACATTAAGAATAATGTGGATGGAGCCACGTCATCATCAGCCATTGCTGCTTCAGCCATTGCTAGAGATTATACAGGCAACTTCATAGCTGCATTAACTTGGTATTCATCAGTTCCACTTCAATCATGTCTTAGTCTTGAATCGGAATTACACGGTTGTACACTGCGAATTTAACTACTTTCTAAAATGAAGAGGCCTAATGTGGCTCTTGTGGTTGTTCGAATCCTTAAGGTGAAGATCTTGACATCCCTTGGCAACTGACCGATATGGTGAACAAGCTGAAGTCTTCGCTTGGAGCAATCAACTGATCTCCATGTATTTCATTCACTAGACGCCCATGGAACAAGGATGCTGATAGGCTAGCTCGAGCAACTCTACATTCCAAAAAGAATTGAGTTCTATCAATTACCACCTATTTTTATCCACAGTTGCTTTTAGATGGTCATCTCTATAAGTAACTGTCCAGTTACTATCTCTACTGATATTACTACTTACGAATAAATGAATGCTCTCTTTACTTCCCAAAAAAAAAAGATTCCAGCCATCTTAAATACACAATATGGAATATACGTTTATTTATTTGTACCTACTTTGATAAGATATGAACTGCTTCTGCTTACCTCTCATTTCTATAACTATAATAATCCAAAGATCTATTTCTCTTTTCTTGAGGACAAGCAAGATTCAAGCCACGAAAAAATGATGAGAAAGAAGATAAAAGACAAGGTACCATAGTTAACTACTCTTAAACAAATTGGCAAAACAGTGGACTGACTAGCATAGACCGCCCATTTAAAGTTCCATGGGATCCTCCTCCTTTCAATTAGTAGGTGATGATGAAGCATTAGCAGCAGCAGCCGCCTCTGCATTGTTCGACTCTTTCCAATTTGTGCTACAAAATCGGGGTCATACACGTTCTGTGCTACCATTTGTAATTAAAATCAATGTACTCCTTATTTGTAAGTTAGGACCAGGTCCCGGAAACAGAGTAATACTGATGACTGATTAGCAAGAAGTAATGTTAATTAAGTTTAGGTCTAACTTGTAATTACATATTTTATTTTATTTTTTATTTTTTTATAAGTTATTTTGATAAATTATCAAAATTAATAACTTATTATATAAATTATTGTAATTTAACAATTAAATATTTCGATTTGTGATTTGTGGCTAATCACAAATATGTGGATTATTTTATCTAAATACTTAGAAACCTTATAATTTTCTCCCATAAAAAAATATATATATAAACAAACTCGGCCCGAAGGCCCGCGACCTGTATCGCACCCGCAACCGGCCTGCACTTAAGTTGCCTTCACATTAATTCCTACACAGAAAATTAAATGTGCTTTGCCGTCAAACCTGCAACATCGAGGAGGAAATGTCTCACTCTAACCACTTGAGCTACAGGTCATTTATATATATGCAGCAAGTTTGGGATTTACTTTACCAGAAACTTGCGAGAGCACTAAACATACATGTTTCTCTTCCAATTTTTATTCTTTAAAAGAAAATTTAATTCTCTTTTTAAATAAATCTTTATCTATCTTTAAAAAAAAATCTATCCAACAGTGTAATTTTAAAATAGATATTGATCCATTTTAAATAGAGACAAATAGATTTATTTCTTATTTTTAAAAATGGATAAATTTGTTTAAGAAACAAATCTAAAAAAAAATCTATCTTTCAAAACAAACCTATTTTCAAAATTTGAACTTTATTTTAATTTAAATATTAGTATTATTTTTAAGTTTAATTTTAATTTTAACTAAAATTTAAATTTAAATTTTAGTCTTAGTTTTACTTTTCATTTTAATTTTAATTTTAATTTTAATTCTAATTCTAATTTAAATTTAAATTTAAATTTAAATTTTAATTTTAATTTCAATTTAATTTTAATATATTAAATTTTAATATTAATTTTCGTGTTAATGATAATTCTAATATTTATTGTTAATTTAAATGTTAATGTTAATCTTAGTTTTAACATTAATATTCAAATTTAAATTAATAGTAAAATTAAAATTAATACTAAATTAAACTTAACATTAAAATTAATATTAATATTAATATTAATATTAATATTAGTATTAAAATTAATGTTAATATTAAAATTAACATTAAATTAAATTAACATTAACGTTAACATTAAAATGAAATTATAATTAATACTAAAATTAAAAGTAACCTTAATATTAACGCAAAATTAACAGTAAATTAATATTTATAAATATAGATTTATTTTTAAAGATAGATTATTTTGTAGATTTGTTTTGAAAGATAGATGATACATTAGATTTATTTTTTATGGAAAGATTTAGATTTAAATATGTTTGCTTCGAAAGATACAAAATTTGTTATATTGTTTTAGGGAAATATTTAGATTTTTTTTAAGAGAGAGAGAGAGGGGGACGTATGTTTTGACTAAGTGAGTTTAGAGACATAGTTTCTTCTTTTCTCTCCGTAAAAAATTGTCTTTTTAAATATCCCGTAAGTTATTTTCGTGTATATTTTTTGAACAAGTAATTTTGGCGAACGTCCACCACAGGAAATCGATCTCCTGACCACTCGATGTCACGTCCCGGTTCCGTAGAACCGATCATCCTCGCTAGGACGTGATGCCGTGCGAGCCTAGGATGCGTTGGCGCAAGGCGATTTCCATAATGGCCGATTACAGGCTAAGCAACGAGGTCTACGCACATAAGTCCTAAAGCATAAGCATTGAATAATGAAGAGAACAAAAATATTCAAACAAAAAGTCTTTTACTGATAATGAAAATAAGATTACAAAGGCACGAAGTCAAGGTTACAATCACGCAGGCTCACAATCTCTCTTAATACAATTACTCAACTCTCTATCATCTCTTAGAAAAGTTCAAAGCTTGCACTTGCAGATGTTTCAGAAGGCGATGTCCATACATACATTATGTCTCGTATAGGTGAAGACTTCAACGCGGCCGCACGCCTCGAAATGCCAAAGAACTCTATATCGCAGCGCATCCAAGCGAGCTCCGTCCCGAGCGTACTGATACCCAAACTTGCACATGAAGACTGGTAGGGTATCAGTACATAATCGTACTGGTGAGTGAGCTCCTCGCCATACAAAACTAATACGTTATTTTAGTGAGTGCAATATATTCTTTTGTGGTCTTTCTAATCTTGTCTTAGGATCAGTTTTAGGACATAAACTCTAGCTTATTTTGTGCTGCGACGACACAATCATGCCATAAATTGTGATTCTACATGGAGAACGTGCCTCACAACTCAGTGGTTGTGCGATAAACTTAATCGTGCGACAACATCGAGATCACGTCTCGTAACTCAGTGTGACTTAATCATATCTTTCCATACGGCCCTTTCTATCAACTCAATCGACTCAATCCCAAACTTATGCAAATTCTGTGTCAATGACTCAAAACGTGATGCTACATCTCGTGTCAAAGTACATCTCGTGTCAAAGTACGTATCTTTATGTATAGCTAAATCTTGGGCTCCATAATCGTGGAACAGACCGTGCATCCATTTCATTGATTCATTTATGCGTGCTTACACCTCCTTGTGACTCAAATGACACCGTACATATGGATTACTTCTCAGCACACCGACTCATCTATATGACAGGTCACTTAGCATTTACTAGCCATCTTGGACATAGCTAGGAGAGATAGTGATCGTTGCAGTACATGTTGCTAGCCCCACACAAGGATGCTAAATCTCCTAGTTGCTTACCTATCATCAGCTATACCGTGTTACATCCATGGCCGGATTGGTCTTGTGGCCCCAAGTTGTCGTTCGATGAAATATCGCCCTTGTGCACAAGTTGTCTATGATCAAGCACATAAGAGACTTCATCTAGAGTCACGTAAATACGTAGCCTAATTTGTGGTACGATTCAAACCCTTTGCCTATTGTGCTCATAAACCATACTTTTTATACTTCGTTGGAGACTCCCAAATGAGGGACCGCCTTGGCGATAAACGATCATATGAACTTTCCATTCTTTAAAACCAGGAAAAGGCTACATAGCCTTCCTACTTAACTTGAACAAAACATGTTCCATTAGTGCCCTAGACCGTAGCATACTTATCATTGAAATAATTGTATTTCGTGCCTTAAACCAATTATGTTATGTGCGACACTATCGTCCAAGTCATACTCTATATGACGAGCATTAAGACCATGGGAACGTGGGGCTATACCAGGCCGTCGAACCATGGGACAGTGCCTGCTATGACAATAAGTCGATAGCCCATGGCGTTGCTTTGCTTAACTCAATACGTGCGTCAAAAGATCGAGTGCCACCTTAAAAAATATAGTAGAGTGATATCTAGGCACCAAGTTTACCATTTTCCATGTTCTACTCAATCTGACTCAGAGCGGGATTATTCACTTTAACTATGTGGGTTCGTCTCTTTTACTATCAAGCCTATACAGTGCAATAAAAACTTCCAGTTATTAGTGTGAAGGACAAGCTGAGACAAGTTCACTGAAGTCACCCACCTGAACGACGAAGTACCTCGATCGAACGGGGCTTTGAGCAAGTCGTTGCATTGTTAAGTCCAAACGCCGTTGCGTTTTGATTTCTCCATTTGAACTAAACGGGACGAGACATTACATAATACATTACTAAGAATAAGTTTCGTCCTCGAAACATTTCTGAGTATACACTTTTCAACTCTGTTACTTATTATTCAATCTCAAACTCATATAGCTTACATTAAAATCCCTCTAACACACTTCCTACACATTTCATCAATTTGAGCCGTGCTCGTACATTAGCTAAATTTCATCGAACAACTAAGTCAATTCTTAGACAATCGAACTATTTTGTGGGATAATTCCTCAAATTACATCTCTATTCACAATGCGCTTCGTGCTGCTATATCTCACAACAAGAGGTAACTTATACTCACCGTACACACAAGCAACTTAACTCTAGGACAAACCCACCCGAGCAATATCCTCGATCACTCTGAAATACGCAACTAAATATTTCTCCTATTCGAAACCAGTGTTACCCCTTTAACCAAATTTCGACAATCCTCAAGTCTTCAGTTCCAAATTCCAATCGATCGTTTCCAAACCTGACTACGTCAAAAATCACACATCAATATTCAATTTTCGCTAACCAATTTCACTATCCTCCAAAGTTATTTTAATCTGATCAAGTAAAATTTTTGTTTTTAATCAATCCTCAAGGACCTATTTGATTTTACCGAAACACAATTTTGCCTTCAAATCAACTTTATCTTATCTGATCCAACTAATTTAATTCATTTCAATCGCATACAATAGCTCTTTCATTCAATCTATACAACATTAATGTCCATTTTTCATCATGCCTATGAAATTTTGTATGTTTATCTCGAACCAATTGATCCAAACCCGATTTCATTCTATTTTATTTCAACGATCACGCCTTCGGTCTCATTTGAATTCAGCATACCACTCGAGGTGAATCGTACATACATATTTAAGGCGTCTCCAAAATATATGCATCTCAAGCAAGCCTCGTGGTAGAGAATCCGATCGTAACTAGTAGGTGTAATTTTCATCCTCCAGAACTTATATGACTTCTTCGATTCATAAACCATCTATCCATTCGAAACCAATGTCCAGCATCATCATCCAATCAAATCCTACTAAATGTTAAAACTATCTAAGACATCCATCCAATATTTAAGCCTCATTTCTACCAACTAGCTACCCTCAGCTCTATAATCTACACAGACGAGTATCGCTGAGGTTGATCGCACAATTCTCTCTCTCCGTACAGGGATGTCTACCTAACCACTAGGTTATCTTTACTAGGCTAAAGTCAAAGTCAACATTGAGATCACCATTCCAAAACAATAATACCAAAACACTTAGCCCCCAATTATAAGATCAAACCATACTCGATTGTACATAGTCTTCCTACCCAAGCTCGCATCACTCCGATTTCTAAACTACGAGCATATATTTCTCCTATCCTCATTCGCAGCGTTCAGACCAAGGGGTCTGAGTCATTCAGCAAAGCCATCATAGGTTAAATCTTATTCACGATCATGCTTTATTTTAATACGGTTCAACTAGGCAATCTCACAACTCTCAAACTCCTAATCCTTCATCCGTTCAATAGACCTATCATTCCGAACTCATATAACTTGACTATAAAATTACAAGTCATAATCTACCGATCGTAAGTCACAATGTCGATTCAAATTCTGAGTCCTAAAATCTTAATCATACATTCGTACACTTTGACTTTCTTCAAATCCCAATCCTAGTAGTCCTCAATTTCGTACATTTGTCTCATCACATAATCGCAAGATCGCCTACTATAAATCCCCGACTCATGTAATTATCTCATTAATGATCATCAAATCCGTCAATATTTTTGTTTAGCATAATCTGAGTAGTATCCATTCATGTAAACTTTAAGTTCATGTTATTGAGTCCTCCAAACATTTATTACTATTAAAATTTCAAGGTATAAAATACATCTGAACAATAATGTTTTACATGATCATCATTCTTCGAATCAGAGTGCCCAAGAGTTATCGAATATCGATCTTTGATACGCCTCAATACCATCGATGATATACGTAACCTAACGAACTTCCTTTACAATGAACTCTAAGTCGTGCAACTAATACTATCATCCAAATTGGATATACAATAATCTCCTCAACATTCTAGATTAAATCTGATATAGCTATCCCTCAAACTAGTTACATGATTATTTCGTCCAACTCAAAGTCATATTTGTTATCGTCTATCTTAGTCATCGTGCAACATTCAATCGTATCATTCCATATTAGCTCAAGTCATCGAGCAATTTCATCCAATTCTTAGGGTCATTCTTGTATCTTCAAATCAAATATTTCCATGCACGCTATCCTCTAATCGTTCTATTTTTCCTTAGTCAAATTCAAACTTAAGTTTGTTCAATTCCGAACTAACATTTTTGTACATAATTTATATCGATTTCTTCGACTGAGTTATTTATTTATTACGACTTAACTTTTTTTTTATTATTCAATCTATCTATTCTTGCCACTTTGTATTTCATACTCAGCGTAATCCCAATCCGATGCGCGTCGTTTCCTCGTTCGTATGTATCAAACTCATACTAGCAATCAAGTCATGACCAACTTTGAAATGCTCTTTCTAAGACTTTGTGCAATTTCGTCGCTTGATGATAGACTCATTGGTACCCCAATTCTTAGTCGATCAACATCCCCAAGGGTATCCCATTTATAACTCAGGAATGAAGTTACTCATAATTTTTGGTGTATATGTCCAGTCCGACTTTACCAATCGTGCCTTACGTAAAACCATCTTTTGTATAACCAATTTTTTTGTGAGATTTTATAAAATATATAGACTTATATTGTATAGAACATACGACAGAACATTGAGAGAGAGCGCACCAACGACATCGGTTGCAGAAATGACATTAGTTTGAAGACAACATCCGAGTTAAAAATTTAATCAAAATTCCAAGGACGTAAAGTCGTGCTCTAATACCATACAGAACCGATCGTCCTCGCTAGGGCGTGATGTCGTACGAGCCTAGGATATGCTCATATAAGGCGATTTCCATAATGGTTGATTACAGGCTATGCGACGAGGTCTTCGCACAAAAGTCCCAAAGCAGAAGCATTGAATAATGAAGAGAACACAAGCATTCAAACAAAATCAAGTCTTTTGTTGATAATAAAAATAATATTACAAAGGCACGAAGCCAAGAGCACAAAGGCACGATGCCAATATTACAATCACTCAGGCTCACAATCTCTCTGAATACAACCACTCAACTCTTCTCATCTCTCAATACAAAAGTTCAAGCTTGCACTTGCAGATGCTTTAGAAGGCGATGTCCATACATTATGTCTCCTATAGGTTAAGACTTGAACGCGACAGTACGCCTTAAAATGCTAAGGAACTCCATGTCTGAGCACATCCAAACGAGCTCCGGCCCGAGCGTACTGATACCTGAACCTGCATATGAAGACTGATGGGGTATCAGTACAACCGTACTGGTAAGTCAGCTCCTTATCCACCCATACAAAATGAACATGTTTTAGTGAGTGTAACATATTCTTTTGTGGTCTTTCTAATCTTGTCTTAGGATCAGTTTTAGGACAAAGACTCTTGGCCTATTTTGTGATGAGATGACACAATCATGCCATGACATTTCTTTGTGATTCTACGTAGAGGTCATGCCTCGTAATTCAGTAGTTTTGCCATAAAATTAGTCGTACGACAACATCGAGATCATGTCTCGTAATTCAATATGACTTAACCATGCTTTTTTATATGGCCTTTTCTATTCATCTTAAACAACATAATATTATGCAAATTCTGTGTCAATGACTCAAAACATGAGGTTACTTCTCGTGCCGAAGCACGTATCTTTACGTGTTTCCAAATCTTAGGCTCCATAATCGTGGTACAGACCGCGCATCCATGTCATCGATTCCTACATACCATACTTACACATTCTTGTGTTTTAAACGACACCATACATGCAGATTGCCACTCAGAACACTGAGTCATCTATATTAAAGGTCACTGGCATTAACTAGCCATCTTGGACATGGTAGGAGAGACGTTGACCATTCCTATGAAGGTATCTAGCCCCACTCAAGAATCCCGAATCTTCTGGTTGCCTACCCAGCATCAGCTATACTGTGGAACGAAGAAACATCGGGTAGCTAGCCCCAGGTTGTCATCGAAGAAACATTGCCCTTGTGCATAATTTGTATATGACCACGCACCTACAATACTTCATCTAGACTCACGTAAATGATAGGCCTAATTTGTGGTACGATTCAAAGACTGCATATCGCGCTCATAAATCATACTTTTTATACTTCATTATAGACTCCCAAATGAGGGACCGCCTTAACGAACAACAATCGCGTGAACTTTCCATTCTTTGAAAACAGGAAACGGCTACTACATAGCCTTCCAACTTAACTTGAACAAAACGTGTTCCATAAGTGTCCTTGACTGCGGCATACTTATCATTAAAACAACAGTGTTTTATGTCTTAAACTAATTGTGTTATGCGCGACACTATCGCCCAAGTCACACTTTATATGACGAACATTGAGACTATGGTAACGTATGGCTATACCATGGCGTAAAATCGTGTGACAGTGCCTGCTATGACAACAAGTCGATTGTCCGTGGCGTTGCTTTGCTTAACTCAATACGTGCAGTCGAAAGACCGCGTGTGTTACGACCCGCTCCCGAATAATCGGACACGAGTCGGATACGCCCAGTCTTCGTCGATAGACACGATAAAGTAAGCTGTACCAAGCTAGAGAAATCTAACCAGATAAAACATAAATGTATACAATCACAGCATCTATAAACATTCCCAGAATGATCACCGTAATCCGCCAATCAATATATTATAAAAGTACTAGAGACAACAAAAATGAAAACACACTATGAATTCTAAGAACAGTATCTAGAAGTAAAGCTAAACAATCTAAACCTGAAGCCTCAAGCTAAGTCTCATCTAGCTCAGCTAATATCTCGGGCTCTGGCCCATAAAGTAGAACAATATCCTGCAAGTATACCTGTAACATATCCTAGTCAGGAGCGGAGCTAAGTATATCCAAGGAAATGAACATGAATATCATGGTATGAACAAGAAACAGAAAATATATAAAAGTACGAGAAATGAGAATAAGACATGAAACTGAACAGAAAATACTGAAAGTAAATACAGGGAACATGATATGAGTCCTGAACATGAAATACAACCTGAACATGAAATACAACCTGAACATGAAATACAACCTGAATCCTTAAATGCACAAGATTAAAATACATCCAGTGTGTGTGATCGGCTTGGGTAGATTCAATGAACATGAAATTATACGGCTCGGATCCCGCGTACACGATACGGGACCTAAGCTATTCACATTAATAGTAACAGGATTTGATCACACAACTGTAGTATTTCCCCTCCCAGACACAAGTAACTCATGAAACATGAACAAGGCAATCCCGTGATACATCATGTCAACAAGGTGATACAAGAATGAATATACAAGACATGAGAAATAAACAAGTCCGAGGAGTATACTTGCCTTGCTCAGGGTGATCAAGTGTGGAATGTACAGCTGGAAATCCTCCTGTTATGATTTACAATTTGGTTAATAAACAGACTAATTCTACTTTGGTTATCAACAATTTAATCATGAATAATTCCTATATAAGTCCTAGCCTAGGGTTACCTCTTCTAATCATGACTCTATAGGTTATCAAAATTAGCTATACTCTAAGTTAGCAAGAACCTAAAATTTAAATTAGTTATCCCATGTGACTAGTTTACCATATCATCCATATACACAAGGACTTGGCATTCTTAAACTGTTAGCTTCTACAAGCAAGGGTGTACTGCTCTTCAGTAGTCCCTACTAATCCTTATGATAGTCCTTATAAACTTATGCTAATGGATTCTAAAATTGATACCAGGTTTCTATTTACTTAATACATGTAGATACCCCCTGAAAACCAGTGAGTGACTGATGTAGCTAAGGGCTGAACTTCAAAGTATCCTCATTCTAACATGAACTATACTCATAGGTGCCTAGCTAATAGGTTTTTTTATTTTTTTTACAGATTAGTCCTGAATAAGACTGACTTGGTTCAGTTTAAGCAAGGTTTAGCAATAACTAATGGCCTTTACTGCTATTCCTACTAAAACTTCAGGCTATAGGCTTGTAACCTAGTCCTATTCAGTTGACATAGGACTGAACAATACAGTCCAGGAAGAATTAAATATCAGTTCCTCACAGTATTAGTCCTAAACAGGAACAAGATTTGGCAATACCAATCTTCCATTCCTGATCAATACCAACCTGGCTTACTAAACAGTGGTTCAGTTCATAGAGGAACTGATACCACAGTTCAGTTCACTGATATCTCAATTTAGTTGAATCTAAATACCAGTCCTCAATTTCCAGATATTCTCTCCTAAGAAGAGAGTTAAAGTTCACCCAAAATCATCAATCCTACTTCATTGAACTGAACTTGGTGTAGTGGAAAACCATTCCTATTGATTAATGATCAAGCTTCATTCCAAATTCCCTTTCCAAAGCAAAATTTAGTTGTGTTCAGAGACAACCTAAAATCAATCATGAACATGACTGATACAATTCAGTCCTTGTTTAGGCTTCCTGTTTGACCACACAAACTCCAATCTTTAGTAAAACCTAAAACAATGTAGAGATGAACTGTAACCTTCATCCAAGAGTGATACAATTTCTGAAATCAAAATAAAACCCACTTATCCTAATACTGCCAATCTTTATTGCTCAAAGTATTAGTCCAAACTTTGGACTGATATAAGTAAATTCCTTATTTAAGCTGTGCCAAATTACTGCTCTCTCACTGCCCAATCATCTTGACATGATATCAGTCTATCATCCTCCCCTAGCATTTGATTAAAAGTACTAAATATTCAACTCACCTAGTCATTCAGACATTTAACTAATCACTATGCTAATAAGCTTAATAACACCAATCTCCTAACCAGGCTTCCCATGTAAATCCTTAACAGGACTTACTCATGTTAATCCTAACCAGGCTGATAGGGTTCACCCTTAACTAAGACCTTATCTTAATTCAGTCCACTTAAGGTACTGTCATAAGTCAAGGTTAGCTAAGACTGATACCAATCAGTTTTTAGATAACTCATTACACTAATGCCTTGATCCTGACACCACCATGACCTCAGTCCTTCACAGGGTTGGTACCTATAGGTTACACACTGTTACTAGAAATCTATGGCTAGTCTAATTATAGGTATTCTCAGTAACATAGGCACAATCAACCAATGTACAGTCTGAAAGACTCAATGCTGATACGAGGCAATCTTAGTGGAGACATTGGTATACTCTTGTTGTGAACCCATATATACATTCAGTTTAACTCCAAAGCCCTTGCTATTACAGTCGAGCAATTGGTAGTATTAAAACCAATTAAGACATAATTCTCTTTTCCCTAGACAGGTAACAGATTTGACAAGACTCAAGTTACAAATGGTCAGTAAACTAATCAAGTATCAAACTGCACAGATCAGTCCTAAGTTAGGAAGGGTAGTTTCCTGAACTTAATAAGACAGTATATACTCACAATAATTTCAGAGGATTTGGTATCCATCAAACATATATCATCTATTAGAATATTAATTCAAGGAAAACTCAAAAGGAGTTATGCCCACAACCCAATTTCTATTCTGCAGCTACACGAGAATAACAATAATCATAACATCCCTATTCCGTTTACCAATTGTAATCATACAAGATCGATTATAGAATTTCCTTACCTAGCTTGTCCTGATGTAGTATGTCCGAGTTTCTGCCTCTCCTTTGATCTGACTCACCTCCTTACTTCCTCAGACCAAACTCCCTATAGAACTAAGAAAATAACATCATCACGAATCGTCCAATCGTGAATCGAAAATAGATTCAATTTAATTTAAGCACTGGATAACTTACCAGTGTTCTAAATCTGAACTAGAATGATCAACAACTAGAGGTTTAGCTCGATTTCCAGATCTCGATCTAGCTCCCAAAACCAATGAAGAACCAAAAATCAAAGGAGATTACAAACAGAATCACTGGATCAATTCAAAATTTGTACCTCTTTCGATTGATCGTAGGGATCAATTCCAGAAGAGATCGAAAGCGTTTAGAAAGAATTCTCGAAATCTACAGTCCCCAAACTATAATTCATATCAATGACGAATCAGATCAAGAAGGATAGAGCCAAGGATCAATTAGGTTTATGATATCAACTTACTCGATTGCAAAATTGAATCGATCCTTCTTCGATCACTCCAGGAGGCTGATCCGCTCGCCATCGTGGCTCGCCTAGCCATAGAGAAGCTCTTCGTTGACCCTAGTCAGATGCTGTTGCTGCTGAGACCCTAAACTCGATGTTGATTTGATCCTACGCTTTGCCACCCTTGCTCCTCGAGGTCCCTTCCATAGCTCAGCTTGATAAGCTAGGTCAAGAAGATTAGGAAGAAGAAGAGATTCCTAACAATTTCTAACAGCAATGAAGAATGATTTAGGAATGGATGTTTAAATAGGTAAGCTAGCGTAGGAAGGAAGCAGAGGAGCAAGAAATTTTTGGAATGAGAAGGAAGTTAGTTAGAGATATTTGAAATCATTTGAAAAGAATTGGTAACTGCCAATAGATTTCATCCCTGATGAACATTGGTTTATAAAGAGGGATATGGGCCGGGTTAAGAAGCCCACTACACTAAATTCTTAAGTGACTAATAATATAACCCATTGTTTAGGAATTGTCAACAATTAATTTGTGGAAGAAAATTGTTTTGCTAAAAAAAATTATATATAAAAAAATCCTAGAAAGTAGGCTTACAAATATTCTCCCCCCCCCAAAAAAAATTTCGTCCTCGAAATTAAAAAAATATAAAAAAACATTGACTCACAATCAATCCATGGAGTAATAGATCCAACAATCTGTTCATTAAATAAAATTTCGAAAACCAAAATACAATCAAGTGAACAAACTAGGATAGCGCTCACGCATCTCGTCCTCGCGCTCCCATGTGGGTTCTTCCGGAGAGTGGTGTCTCCACATGACACGAACAAGTGGAATAGTCTGGTTCTGCAGGCGCTTCTCTTTCCGATCAAGAATCTCTACTGGCTGCTCCTCGTAGGTCAAGCTGGGACCCACCTCTAACTTTGAGTAGTCCACTACATGACTCGGGTCTAGAATGTAGCGTCGAAGCTGGGACACGTGGAAGACGTCGTGCACTCCCTCCAAGCTGGCTGGAAGCGCTAGTCGATACGCCACCTCGCCAATCCGCGCTGTCACATCGAAGGGCCCGATGTACCTCGGACTGAGCTTTCTGCCTCTGCCAAACCGAATGACGCCTCTGGTCGGCGAGATCTTCAGGAACACTCTATCTCCAACCGCGAACTCCAGTGGCCGTCTACTGCTGTCTGTCCAGTGCTTCTGCCGATCCTGTGCAACTCTGAGACGCTCTCTGAGCCTTGAGATCCTGTACCATAATTACACACAAAAAGTTGGAATATCACGATCTAACAATGATCAAGAATCAAATAGGCACGAGATAGAATGAAGTTTCAATTACAACTTAGAGGAACAAAATCATGAAGACACAAATATTAAGTACGATAAAAAATCAATAGTTTAACACAAATGGACTAGGAAAAGCTAGGAAAATCATGGTCAAATAGACATGATTTAAAATTAAAGTTTAGACAAGACACAAATGAAGTATGGAATCAAAATCTGGCAATATATAATTTTAAGGAATTCAATGATCTAACGATAAATTGGTAAAGGGAAGTTAGCAAGGGTTGATTGAGAAAACGTACGAAATATTCAGGAGGTACAATATCAAATCAGGATAACGTGCAAGGATTTATGATTCTCGAAAACCAATAATCATAGGAAAATGGAATATAGTCTCCATGATATCCAAGAACATATAGATACTTGAAGTCACTTTACTTAGAAACCCTGCCCCGCCAGTGTATGTCTGGCTACAGTAAACTCTTAGTGTCCGTAGTCAAGATAATGACTGCAGCGCACAACTTCCACGCCCCAGTAGATCGTCGAATAGTCTCTCAACCTTATCCATGGAATTTCCAAAAGGTTCAAGTAATTCAAAATGGGTTCTCATAGTCCATGTCGCAAAAATGGTATTATCCGCCTGTTAGAATACACGGGTTTATTAGGTACTAAGAAGCATCAACGGATCCAAGCAAGGAATAGTGAGTACAAAAGGCAACAAAGAAATTTTCAAACCTCAACAGTAAATAAAGTTTCAAATGATAACCGAAATCTCAAATGAAACCTGAATTGATAACAAGATTCCATATATGGGACGTTATCCCGAAGGGATAACAGAGTCTCGAAGGATAAACTGAAGCAAGTATCAGATAGGAAACAAGTTTCAAAATAAGAAATAAAATCTTGTACTGGAAACAAGTTTCAATAAAATCTCGAATAACAATGAAATCTCGAGTAAGACTCGAATAAAAACGAAATCTCCAATAGGGTACACAGTGAAAATAGAAAATTAAGTATCAACAAAGTCGTGAATAAGGAACAAAATCTTGAATAGAAAATCTCAACGAGGAAACAAGATTTTGAATAGTAACTAGAAAACAGATTTCAATAGAAAACAAGGTATTGGATCATAAATATAAAACAAGCGAATCTTAACAGTAAACAGAGTCATAAATGGAGAACGAGTCCCGAATAAAATCAAAATAGAAAATAGAATCTCAAACAAGCGTCAATAGAAGCGAAGGTTAAAACACAGTTTCAGAATGATATTTTGAGTAGGAATAAATCTTGGATAATACAAGTTTGATTAGCAAGCATAATATCAATAACGAGTAGGAACAAGTATCTCGGGAAACAAGCGAATTCTTGGATAAGAGACAAGGTCAAAACGAGTAGTGAACAACAACTCTCGAATAGAAATCGAAATCATCAAAGGAAATAGGCAAACAATATCGAGTAGTAGATTTCAACAAAAATCAAATTGTGGGTCTGAAACAAGTTTACCGAATAGAAAACAATATCTTGAAATAAGTTTCGAATATCAACCAAGGTTCCAAAATAGAGAAATGGTCTAGATGCTAAAAGAGATTTAAGGAATGACTGGATTGCTGATCAAGGTACATGGTTTTTCTAACCATGCAAAAGAAATCTTATGTCTTCATTCTATCTTCAGTATTCCTCCGGGACAAAAATCTCTCTAACCTTCTTCAACTTTTCTGACGTAGACTGGTCCTTACGACAATGCCCAATGTGATTGCGAAATCTAGAGAGGTGGGTCCCCTTGCTGTAGTCCTGATGCTCCTCGTGCTTGTCTTTAGGCAGTGTGATCAACAGTCTCTGGGTAATCTTTGACTTGATGGTGTCACCCTCATTTCCCGTATTTCGTAATTATACTCGAAGTTGGATTTTGGCATGTATCTTATTTTCTTGACTTGCGGATTTTGGATTTCTCGTACATTGGTTCTCGACCCGGCTTGGTTTATTTTATGGAGAAGGATTGGTTTGGTTTGGTTTATTTTACATTGGAACACCTTAGCCTATGCTCCTCCCTCATTTCTACCACAACCACCCTCTTTATTATCTCCACCTACCTTTCTCTCTCCTCATAATTCTCTCATTTATTTCTTCATCTTCTTCTTCTTCCTTCCTCCACACAACACCAACACCCCTTAGGCAAGTGCACCTTGCCACCACTTGAGAACCACTTTTTATTTGTCCATTAGCTAGATTAGGCCATGGTGATCAACATTAGAACTTGACATTTTGTGATTTAGAGTCTCCATTGTTCTAGATCTAAGTTTCTTCTATTTTCGGTTTTGCATGGTTTTGATCTATTTAAGTTGTATTTTTATGGGTTTTGATGTTCTTATGTTGGAGAGAATTAAATTTCACCCAAGATAGAACTTTGCAAAGTCGGATTTGGACTTGTTTGGACCAAGTTATGGACATTTGAAGCTTTGGGTTCAACCCATGGAGTTCTTGCTGATTTGGAGAAGACAGTGAACAGTGTACGCGAGCTTTTTAGCTTGCGCCACTGAGCTGTGCGCGCTCTTTAGCGCAGCGCAGTCCGATCCATACACTGCCTTTTGGGAGCGTATGTCTTGCATACGCTCACTTGGGTGACAAGGAGTCGTATGGAGTCCATACGCTGCCTTTTGGGAGCGTATGTCTTGCATACGCTCACTTGGGTGACAAGGAGTCGTATGGAGTTCATACGCTGCCTTGATGAGGAGTCGTATGGAGTCCATATGCTGCCTTTTGGGAGCGTATGTCTTACATACGCTTACTTGGGTGACAAGGAGTCGTATGGACCTCATACGCTGCCTTTTGGAGGCGTATGGAGTACTTGCACTGAGCGTATGACTTTTGCACTGAGCGTATGGCCTTTGGCTGACTTGGTCTTATGTTAGCGTGTCAGATTTGGTTTTATTTTCCTTAAGCTTGGCTCTTCTATAGCCCTGTATATTGATATTTTATTAGATATTTTACGCCCATTTTATATCCTTACGCCTTTTGTCATGAACTTGATAATCACAAATTTACTTGATATGTTTGGAACTGATAATTGAGCATGACGTGATAGTGACCCGTAGTGGTGCACTCCTGACATAATAACCTGACATGACCTGATAGTGGCCCGTCGTGGCGCACTCCTGACTAGTACACTTGGCATGATAACCTGACATGATTATCTCGAATAGCTGTTGCGACGGCTACCTGACATGACATGACCTGTATAATTAATCTGGACACCGTGGGCGATTGTGTTTGTATAAATAAACCAGTCCTGTCTTGTATCATGTCTAGGACAGGGACTCCTGAGTACCACGGTCAGGAGTACCTACTAAAATGGACTAAGGCTAATAACTAGATTAATACATTAGTCATGACGAGATTTTCCAGCTACAGGCAATCCCGTTACCTGGGCACGCCTTGGGATCTGTAGCCTGCCGTCGAGTAGGGCACATTTCCAGCACACTGTCATGTGTTGCACCCTCGAAGCTACCTAAGGGTACATTCGTTTCCTGGACGATGTACCCACCTGAATTTAACTCTAATCTTTTAACCCGGGTAACCTGGATGGTCTGCAGGGCTTGTGGCTATGGAATAATCTCACTGCATCTTGTTAGTAATTAGGCTTGTGACAATCCTAGTTAGTTAAAGTATCAAGCCGTAATTCTTGCTTGGCCGTGAAGTGATTGGACGGAGTCTAACCAGTCTAGTCTTGTCCTGATCCTGTTCCAGATTATTGAATGACCAGAATGCTTGTATTTATTTTACTGATAAATGGTGAGAATTCCAAGCTCTGTTCAGACGAAGGGTTACAACCCCGGTCCTTGTTTGGGTTACGGGTTGTAACCTGGTTATCTGAATAGTTCCATGGTTATCTCGTCGTATATCATCCTGGTGTATTTTCTTTATTTCCAGTTCTTACTTTTATTTATATCTTGTGCTGATTGCTGGTTTTAGTTCTTAAGTGAAGCCTCCTTTGTGGCACTTGCTCTTTCTTGGGTCTGACCCAGCTGGTTTTGTGTGGCCAGATTTTGGAGCAGCTCCAGAGGATCTACCGACCTTCCAGCCAGATGGTGGCCACTAGACGGAACCCTGGCAACGAGTGGGTTATTTTTGGCTCTCCCACTCTATTGTAAAAATTATTCTTTTGAGGCGTTTAGCCGACGAGCACCTGTTTAGCTCGATTGCACTTTTACTTACTGTCCGCCTAGGGGCTGTAACATGATTAACAGATCCTAGGGTTGATCATGTATTACTAAACTCTTGCTAGTCCTGACATTTTGTAACGACTAGCTTCATGATCTGCTGAATAAATAATATTTGGGACGCCTTATTATTGTATATTTAATGATCATACATCTTGTAACTTTTACTTACTTGCTTGTGATTGAGATACTAGGCTTGTTCATGACCTTAAGAGACTGTTGGCTTGTAGATAAACCCTCATGTATCTAGACAGCCGTGACCGTATAGCGAGATGGATTCCATTTCATATACGTAGCTGGCTATGTCTGCCCCCGCTCTCCAGTATTTTGGTTCTGGGGCGTGACAGATGGGCAGGCGATCCATAGAACAAGCATAGCCTCGGTCTCTTGCAGCACTCGTCGTAGTGGTGTCCTGGCGATGGCAGAAAGTACAAATGATCGTCGGCTGAATCTAAATCTTTTGCTAGACTGAAGTGCAGGGCTCTGGAAGAAATATACGACTACTGGTGTGCTGGCTACTAAAATCCTGATGCTCTTCGACCATTGTGATCAGCAACATGCTGGCAATCCTTCATTCGGTAGGCAGAACATCTGCAGTACAAGCAGAATCTAAGCCTCTTGTAGCACTCCTCGAAGCGATGTTCTGGATAAAACACAAATGACCATTATATGAATCTGATAACGCGGCTGAAGAAACGATGTCTGAATATGGCGACGCTTGTGGGTCCAGGGTAGTTGCTGTCTTCGTCATAAGTCTTCATGTCTCTCCTGGCTTCAGCTTTCCATCTTGTTGTATGTGCTACGAGCTGGATCTCCCGGTTGATGACTTCAATCAGAGGAGGAGTCGGATCGTCAAAGACTTGGATGATCTTCAGTGGCGGCATGGGTACCAAGCTAGGGATTTTCCTAGTTTAATCAAGTCCCCCAATAGTACTCTAACATCTAGGTACCATTAGGACAGACCTACATGGGCCACCACTAAAAACATGTCACGACCCGCTCCCGAATAATCGGACATGAGTCAGACACGCCCAGCCTTCGTCGATAGACACGACGAAGTAAGCTGTACCAAGCTAGGGAAATCTAACCAGATAAAACATAAATGTATACAATCACAGCATCTATAAACGTTCCCAGAATGATCACCGTAATCCACCAATCAATATATCATAAAAGTACTAGAGACAACAAGAATGAAAATACACTATGAATTCTAAGAACAGTATCTAGGAGTAAAGCTAAACAGTCTAAACCTGAAGCCTCAAGCTAAGTCTCATCCTGCTCAGCTAATATCCTGGGCTCTGGCCCATAAAGTAGAACAATATCCTGCAAGTATACCTGTAATATATCCTAGTCAGGAGTGGAGCTAAGTATATCCAAGGAAATGAACATGAACATCATGGTATGAACAAGAAACAAAAAATATATAAAAGTACGAGAAATGAGAATAAGACATGAAACTAAACAGGAAATACTGAAAGTAAATATAGAGAACATGATATGAGTCCTGAACATGAAATACAACCAGAACATGAAATACAATCTGAACATAAAATACAACCTGAATCGTGAAATATGCAAGATTAAAATACATCCAGAGTGTGTGATCGGCTTGGGTAGATTCAATGAACATGAAATGGTACGGCTCGGGTCCCGCGTGCATGATGCGGGACCTAAGCTATTCATATAAATAGTAACAGGGTTTCATCACACAACTGTAGTATTTTCCCTCCCAGACAGAAGTAACTCATGAAACATGAACAAGGCAATCCCGTGATACGTCATGTCAACAAGGTGATACAAAAATGAATATACAAGATATGAGAAATAAACAAGTCCGAGGAGTATACTTGCCTTGCTCAGGGTGATCAAGTGTGGAATGTATAGCTGGAAATCCTCCTGTTATGATTTAAAATTTGGTTAATAAACAAACTAATTCTACTTTGGTTATCAACAATTTAATCATGAATAATTCCTATATAAGTCCTAGCCTAGGGTTACCTCTTCTAATTATGACTCTATAGGTTATCAAAATTAGCTATACTCTAAGTTAGTAAGAATCCAAAATCTAAATTAGTTATCCTATGTGACTAGTTTACCATATCATCCATATACACAAGGACTTAGCATTCTTAAACTGTTAGCTTCTACAAGCAAGGGTGTACTGCTCTTCAGTAGTCCCTACTAATCCTTATGATAGTCCTTATAAACTTATGCTAATAGATTCTAAAATTGATACCAGGTTTCTATTTACTTAATACATGTAGATACCCCCTGAAAACCAGTGAGTGACTGATGTAGCTAAGGGCTGAACTTTAAAGTATCCTCATTCTAACATGAACTATACTCAAAGGTGCCTAGCTAATAGGTTTTTTTTAGTTTTTTACAGATCAGTCCTGAATAAGACTGACTTGGTTCAGTCTAAGCAAGGTTTAGCAATAACTAATGGCCTTTACTGTTATTCCTACTAAAACTTTAGGCTACAGGCTTGCAAGCCAGTCCTATTCAGGTGACATAGGACTGAACAATACAGTCCAGGAAGAATTAAATATCAGTTCCTCACAATATTAGTCCTGAACAGGAACAAGATTTGGCAATACCAATCTTCCATTCCTGATCAGTACCAACCTGTCTTACTGAACAGTGGTTCAGTTCATAGAGGAACTGATACCACAGTTCAGTTGACTGATATCTTAATTCAGTTCAGTCTAAATATCAGTCCTCAATTTCCAGATATTCTCTCCTAAGAAGAGTTAAAGTTCACCCAAAATTATCAATCCTACTTTATTGAACTGAACTTGGTGTAGTGGAAAACCATTCCTATTAATTAATGATCAAGCTTCATTCCAAATTCCCTTTCCAAAGCAAAATTTATTTATGTTCAGAGACAACCTAAAATCAATCCTGAACAGGACTAATACAATTCAGTCCTTGTTCGGGCTTCCTGTTTGACCACACAAACTCCAATCTTTAGTAAAACCTAAAACAAGGTAGAGATGAATTGTAACCTTCATCCAAGAGTGATACAATTTCTGAAATCAAAATAAAACCCACTTGTCCTAATACTGCCAATCTTGATTGCTCAGAGTATCAGTCCAAAGTTAGGACTGATATAAGTAAATTCCTTATTTAAGCTGTGCCAAATTACTGCTCTCTTACTGCCCAATCATCTTGACATGATATCAGTCTATAATCGTCACCTAGAATTTGATTAAAAGTACTAAATATTCAACTCACTTAGTCATTCAGACATTTAACTAATCACTATGCTATTAAGCTTAATAACACCAATCTCCTAACCAGGCTTCCCATGTAAATCCTTAATTGGACTTACTCATGTTAATCCTAACCAGGCTGATAGGGTTCACCCTTAACTGAGACCTTATCTTAATTCAGTCCACTTAAGGTACTGTCATAAGTCAAGGTTAGCTAAGACTGATACCAATCAGTTTTTAGGTAACTCATTACACTAACGCCCTGATCCTGACACCACCATGACCTCAGTCCTTCACATGGTTGGTACCTACAGGTTACACACTGTTACTAGAAATCTATGGCTAATCTAATTATAGGTATTCTCAGTAACATAGACACAATCAACCAATGTACAGTCTGAAAGACTCAATGCTGAAACGAGGCAATCTTAGTGGAGACATTGGTATACTCTAGTTGTGAACCCACATATACATTCAGTCTAACTCCAAAGCCCTGAATTACAGTCGAGCAATTGGTAGTATTGAAACCAATTAAGACAAAATTCTCTTTTCCCTAGACAGGTAACAGATTTGACAAGACTCAAGTTACAAATGGTTAGTAAACTAATCAAGTATCAAACTGCAAAGATCAGTCCTAAGTTAGGAAGGGTAGTTTCCTGAACTTAATAAGACAGTATATACTCACAATAATTTCAGAGGATTTGGTATCCATCTAACATATATCATCTATTAGAATATTAATTCAAGGAAAACTCAAAAGGAGTTATGCCCACAACCCAAATTCTATTCTGCAGCTACACGAGAATAACAGTAATCATAACATCCCTATTCCATTCACCAATTGTAATCATACAAGATCAATTATAGAACTTTCTTACCTAGCTTGTCCTGATGTAGTATATCCGAGTTTCTGCCTCTCCACTGTTCTGACCCAGCTCCTTACTTCCTCAGACCAAACTCCCTATAGAACTAAGAAAATAACATCATCATGAATCGACCAATCGTGAATCGAGAATAGATTCAATTTAATTCAAGCACTGGATAACTTACCAGTGTTCTAAATCTGAACTAGAATGATCAACAACTAGAGGTTCAGCTCGATTGCCAGATCTCGATCTAGCTCCCAAAACCAATGAAGAACCAAAAATCAAAGGAGATTACAGACAGAATCACTGGATCAATTCGAAATTTGTACCTCTTTTGATTGATCGTAGGGATCAATTCTAGAACAGATCGAGAGCGTTTAGAAAGAATTCCCAAAATCTACAGTACCCAAACTATAATTCATATCAATGACGAATCAGATCTAGAAGGATAGAGCCAAGGATCAATTAGGTTTATGATATCAACTTATTCGATTGCAAAATTGAATCGATCCTTCTTCGATCACTCCAGGAGGCTGATCCGCTCGTCGTCGTGGCTCGCCTAACCGTAGAGAAGCTCTTCGCTGACCCCTGTCAGATGCTGTTGCTGTTGAGACCCTAAACTCGATGTTGATTTGATCCTACGCTTTGCCACCCTTGCTCCTCGAGGTCCCCTCCATAGCTCAGCTTGATAAGCTAGGTCAAGAAGATTAGGAAGAAGAAGAGATTCCTAATAATTTCTAACAGCAATGAAGAGTGATTTAGGAATGGTTGTTTAAATAGGTAAGCTAGCGTAGGAAGGAAGCGTAGGAGCGAGAAATTTTTGGAATGAGAAGGAAGTTAGTTAGAGATATTTGAAATCATTTAAAAAGAATTGGTAACTGCCAACAGAGTTCATCCCTGATGAATATTAGTTTATAAAGAGGGATATGGGCCGGGCTTAAGAAGCCCACTACACTAAATTCTAATGTGACTAATAATATAACCTATTGTTTAGGAATTGTCAACAATTAATTTGTTGGAGAAAATTTTTGCTAAAAAAATTATATATAAAAAAAAATCCTGGAAAGTAGGTTTACAGAGTGCCACTTTGAAGACCATTGGGGAGAGATATATAGGCAGCAAGTCAACCATTTTCCATGTTCTACTAATTCTGACTCATAGTGGGATTATTTTCTTTAGCTATGTGGGTTCGTCTATTTTATTATCAAGCATATTCATTGCAATAAAAACTTCCAGCTATTAGTGTGAAAGCGAAGTTGAGGCAAGTTCACGGAAGCCACCCACCAGAACAAGGAGTTGCCTCGACTGAGCGAAACTTCAAAAAAGCTGTTGTATGGCTAAGTCAAACATCGTTGATTTTCGATTTCTCTGGTTCAACTGAGCGGGACGGGGCATAACACTCGGGCATCTTGCCTCACCACTACTACTAGGCTAGGGATCATTAACTTATTTTCCTATATATATGAAATAAAATATAATATACATGTATAATAATAATAATAATAATAATAATAATAATAATAATATATAAATAATAATAAGATATATATATATGGAAATGATAATTGTATTAAAGTAAGACATTGTACATAATAGCTACATCTACATAGTGCTCCAGATGGCCACATTATTATAACGTCCTGCTCAATATTATGAAGAATCCCTACATTTGAAGTAACTAATCTTTCAAATATATATCCTATTATTTCTTTCTTTCCATACATGTCAAACTATTGTCGCAAGTCTGATTCTCGCTTCATTGAACCATCTGGAATCCTTTCTTCTAACATTCTTGATA
Source organism: Iris pallida (assembly GCA_029216955.1). Lineage (NCBI taxonomy): Eukaryota > Viridiplantae > Streptophyta > Magnoliopsida > Asparagales > Iridaceae > Iris > Iris pallida. The sequence goes on along the minus strand of JANAVB010040016.1, from coordinate 629,693 downwards.
AACTCCATCATCGCATACTGCTTTCGAGCACCTCCATAATGAACATTTAGCTTCTCCCACTTCTTGTTCCTTATACCTACACAAATGAGATACATGAAAGACATCGTGCACCTCATGAAGTGAAGGCGGAAGGGCGAGACAATAAACAACATTGCCAGCCTGCTCGAGGATATCGAATAGACGGACGTACCGCATACTCAGCTTCTCTTTTACTCTAAATCTGATGACACCTCAGGTAGGCAAAAATTAAAAAATACATGGTCGCCAATACTAAACTACAAAGGCCTGATCTGCCCAGTAACGATGCCGATCTTGCATAACCCAAATATGCGCTCTGATCAATCTTGCTACCTCTATCGTCCGAGTATCCATCTCTAATCCTAACATCTTTGACTCACCAACATCATCCCATGCCAAGGTAGATCTATACTTCTTCCCAAACAATGTCACATATGAAGTAATCTAAATGCTTGCCAGATGGCTACTATTATAAGATAACTCAATTATATAAAGATGATCCTACCAATATCCACCAAAATCTAAAGTGCAAGACCGAAGCATATCCTCAAATTCTGAATGGTCCTCTCTGACTACTCATCCATCTGAGGATGATAATTTGTACTGAACCTCAGCCTAGTGCCCAAATTATGATACAAACTTTGCAAAAAGTGAGAAGTGAATCAGGTGTCTTGAATTGATACTATACTCACAGGAACACCATGCTGCCTCACAATCTTCCTCATTACATCTTTGCCAACTACTTAGTGGACTCCATACTCTAAATGAAAGAAAATGAGCTACCTTCGTGAGCCAATAGACTATCATCCAAACAGCATCTCATTTAGTAGGGGAGTTAGGTAAACCATTCACGAAATCCATCGTGATATGCTTTTACTTCCACTCAGGAACAGGAAGCGACTGTAATTGTAAACCCCCTATTTTAAATTTATATTTTGGTTTACTTAATTTATTTTATGGAAATTTTTTTTTACTAAAGGATATATATATATATATATATATATATATATATATATAATATATATATATATATATATATATATATGGACACACACAAAAAAGAAGAAGAAAATACTGTCTTTTCTTTATTGGCGCAAGGTACCACAAATCGAGTACGTCTGAGAGATCCTGCGCTGAGGATCCCTGAGTACAAAAAAGAATTCTGGGGAATGGGATGATGGAGATCAAGTGACAGTTGCTCCTTTACTCCGTTGACACTCCGATTACAAAAGTGGAAGAAAACCTAAGAAAATTGCTAACTCTCGGCTTACTGGCAAGAAGTACAGCAATTTGGCTCTTGAAAATGCTCTCCATTCTGTGTTTTGAAGAGGGATGAGGCCCCCATTTTATAGTCGTTCTTGAGCTGGAATGATGTTATGCACCCACATGAGGAAACATGCTGGTTTTTATGTGGGCGCATAGTCCTGCTTTGGGCGCATAGGATGTAGGCGCATACAGGCTGCGAGATCGTGGATTGGTTGTGGTGTTGACATGACCGCATGCTTCGGTGCACGACTGCTCATGGAGACTGACGTGGCCTTGCACTTCGGTGCACATTTTAATCATGGCTTTGACTGAGTCAGGCTTGGGCATATAGCCATGTCTCCGGCTATGCGCCCTCATTTTGGAGGAGCTTGTCTTGGGCACATGAAACTTCACTGGCTGGGCGCATGGAGTTCCACTGAATGGGCGCATGGAGCTTTACTGGCTTGGGTGCATGGAGCTTTACTGGCTTGGCCGTATGGAGCTTCATTGGCTTGGGCGCATGGGGCTTCATTTGCTGAAAATTTTTCATGCTTCTACAAGACCCCCTTCAAAGTTTTTGATACTTGAACAAGTTCAAAATACTTTGAAAGAAGCATGGATTGTCTTCTCGTGATGCAATGGAAGCATAGCACGACTCTCTCCTTGGGCGCATAGTATTTTGCCAGCCTGTCAGAGAGATACGACTGTTGAGATCTTCTTCGAAATCTAAACTGTCAGATTCATCGGAGTGGAATTTGAAGCGGTCCATCCTTCATAAGTCGTCCACCTCAGCAAATGACAATCGCATAGTATACAGGAAGCTGATTCTTCACATGGGCGCATACAATACAATGGGCGCATGGCCGCATAAAGCAAGTGGGCGCATAGGAAGTGGCTCGTGCCTATAAATAGGCCCTGAAGGAGAGATAAAGCTCATTATCCCCTTCTTTTTGAATTTTTCAGAAAACTCTTCATCTTCTTCCTTTGAGAACCATGTCTCCCAAGGTCGCCAAGAGATCTACGAAGGGCAAGGGGGCTGCGCCTAGTGGCTCTCCTCCCGCGGTAGCGTCCTCGGCAGTCCAGGACCCGATTCTGTGTGAGGACATGCTTCAAAAATAAAGTCTCGAGCATTAATTTACGACTCACAGACTTTTCTTCTGCCTGGGTGCTTGTGCCTAAGGCAACATACTTCTGTTAGCATCATTATGCGCCCACATAAGTCATGCGCCAACACTGTGGTATGTTATGCGCCCACATGTTGCCACATTATGTGCCCTCAAGATGTGGCATGTTATGCGCCTATGTACTGTTCGTGTGTTATGTGCCCACATATTTTGGGCAGATATCCCTTTGGGCGGATAGCCCTTTGGGCGCATAAAAACCCTTCAGAAGTTAGTTTTTTCTACAGATTTTTGAGTCTGATTTTCTTTCTGCACTTGAAGTAAACATGTTTGTCCCAGAGCTTGGCGGTATCCCTTTCGGTTCCGCTTGCCACGTTCTCGGTACGAGCCTTATAACCAACATGGTCAGCGATGTTCAGGCAAAGATCAGCCATGACCAACCTACGGAACGGGCGATCGCCATAATTGAACAAGAGAAAACATTTCTGAAGTAGATGATGAATGACGAGAAGCTCGGAGGGTCGCACTGTTGGAAGAAGCCATACTTCCTATTTGGTGACAGCGTAGGATTTGAGGACGACGTGACGATATGTCTGGAAGAGTCTTTACGTTGAATGACCAAAGAATAGGGATGCCGTCAATGAAGCGCCAATACCCTATGTCGACGTTTGATGATCTAGCTGTGCAGAGGCAAATGGAATGGGACCTACTCCTGAACTGCCCGGGGTTATTTCTGGCAGGATCCAGTTCAACTCTGGTGACCGACAGAAGGACACATTCAAGTATGTCAGGGGTTCCATATCCCACTCCATGAGGGGGCTATAACCGGGTGTTATACTGAACATTGTCCCGACTGATCTTCATCCCTATGCTGCTGAGACTCTCTCTAAATTGATGTTGTCGAAGAAGGAGTCATATTCGGAAGGGAAGATGCGGTTGGAAGTTTGGAGACATCCCGTTTCGTTCTGGAGTGACCTTACTGGATGGGTGCTCTCGACTTATGAGGCCACCTTAAAAGCTGCCGGTCTTCTCTATGCCGTCAGGGCCACTCAGTATGGCATCAAGATTAACTGGCCGATGTTCGTCTCCTTGGCAGAGCTGTACAACCATCATACGTGCACCTTCTTTACTCCGGGCAGAAAGATGGGTTTGGCTCTTCATGAGATGCAGGTGGTATCCAAACTTCCCTGAGGGGTGGAGCCGTATACAGAATATGTCCCTAGTGATGCTGAGATCTTAGACTTGGAGAAGGAGAGCTCTGATATGATGAATGTGTACAAAGAGTTACTTTATCACTTTTTTATTTATCACCAGACTACGAAGAAGGGTAAGACCGAGGGGTCCATCCCGCATACGAGGTCTTGGACCAACTATGTTTTCACCAAAAATGGGAGAAATGACCCAGTCTCCTTCTCGTCGCCTAAGCCCTTGACAATCTCTGAGATAGATCGACTGATGACAGAACACGGAGCTGCAGATACCGAATATAGGGATGATCCTGAGGAAAATTCCTTGATTTATCATTTCTTCAGACAAGCCGAGTTCAAGATGTCAGAAAAGGCGGTGCTTGTCGCTTTCCTGATGATATGGCTTCATGACTGCATAGTCCTTGGCAGTTCAAGGTCTATTAAGCGAATCAGCCGAGGGATGATACTTTCGACTGTAAGGATGCCCTTTGGACAACGTCTTGTATTGCTTTCCGCGATGGTCTGTGTCGTCCAACGGGGTTTGCGTCATTTTGTTGTGAACGCGATAACATCCGGAGGCAAGAAGGACTTTGCTAGGACTAAATTACACTTCCACTATCTGATAGGGTGGCCGGTACTGCATTATCCCAAATTGATGAACGTCGGGCTGATGGCAGATTCTTTGGCGGAAGATGCCTTCATTCAGAGGTTCAGAGACACGAATTGGACTATTACAGGGGTGCCTGCTTGCAGGAGGGCTTTGAGTTTTTTGCAGAATTATGAATTTTTCAGAGTATTGCCTCCATCTGGTAGTGGTCGTGCGGGGGACACCTTAGTAGATGAGGGAGCACTCACTACTAGCCTTCCTATCGGGGCATTTTGTTCAATCCATTAGGCCTTCTCATCTGGTATATAGGAACAGGAACCACACTTTCCTGGAACCTTACTTGCCAAGCCGCTTTGCACGATAATTTTGCTATAGCCAGCTTCTCTTGGGCAATCCCAGTCCTCATCTCCAGTCGATAGGGAGTCTGGTCGACGGGGCACGTGCATGGGGCTATTACAACGTGTCACGCCCTGATCCCGTAGAGTCCTTTCGTCATCGCTTTGGACTCTTTAAGACCGTTCGTCCTCGCTAAGGCGTGATGCCGTGCAAGCCTAAGTTGCGCTTGCACAAGGCCAAGACCAGAAGCAAGACAAGATAGACAAGGTTGACAATACACAACGGAACGTATCGCAGATAATTGAAGCAGCAGCGGACATATCTCAGAATACATGCATTAAACACAATGGTAACAAGAAATAATTCTCTTTATTGATTTCATTTAAACAGATTACAAGCTCTCGATTCTCTCTGATACAATGTTACATTCTCTCAAAACTTTACAAACTACAATGATCCCGTTCCCATACATTACATCCCTTTATATACAAAACCAACTCTTGCAATAGATGTTGTCTCTTGGCATCTCTTCTGATTTCTGGCTCCTGAGGATGAGGCTCGGGCTATCGCTTCGGACTATCCTTCTCGATGCAAAGTGCACCTGCATGCAGACTGATGGTGGGTCAGTATATCAGCATACTGGTGATTGTGGACAAAGAGCTACATTTGTCTGAAATGATCACTGTTCATTTAGTGAGAAAACGTTTCTTGTGATGTGATCTTGCTACATTTTACCTATGTTCATTCCATGCATACAGAGTCAGTTTATATTTCTTTTGAAAACATCTTTGAAAAGCCAACATTTTATTTCTATCTTAGCCGCTGTGCCTCCCACGGGTTCAGCTCGTCGCTAACCGCTGTGTCTCGTATGGGTTCAGCTCGTCGCTAGCCGCTGTGACTTTCTTGGGTTCAGCTCGTCGCTAACCGCTATGACTCGCATGGGTTCAGCTCGTTGCTAGCCGCTGTGACTCTCTAGGGTTCAGCTCATCACTAGGTGGATACCCCAACGCACATGCAATATCAAATGAAACCATCATGCATCAATCGAGCAAGTCATAAACAATTCTATCTTCTTTTCAAGCAGGAAACCGTTCTCTTTCTTAGCAGACAATGTGCGGATTCTCTTATAAGCATACTCAAAGTCTAGCATCTTGTTATTAGCAACAACATTCATTCAAAAGCTCAGATTCTTATTAGGCGCAAGCGAATCATAAAATGAGACTTTGTCCTCTCACCCAGATCAATCGTCTTCCGTTGCAGAGCCAGCAATCCGATCTTTCTGTCTATCTAGTGCCTTCGCGGAGCGGGGGACTACATAATTACCCACCGAAAAGAAGTTTCGTCTTCGAAACATAGTAAAAAAACTTACGATATCCTTAGCAGCGATAGTTCTCATCCTTTACCATCATCAATCCATGTAATCATAATTCAGATCATATCAAAAATCTTGTTCAATCAAGCATTTCAATCTCAATCAATCAAATCGATAAAAACCGGCATCATAAAAATATTTACGGACTTATTGTATGGAACGTTTATCTCATTAATGATATCAAGCAGGAAATGAACTTTCGATCAGAAAAACATCGTCGAATTCAATCGAATCAATTGGCCAGAGGATCGTGTTGCTCTGATACCATTCTGTCATGCCCCGATCCCGCAGAGTCCTTTCGTCCTCGCTTCGGACTCTTTGAGACCGTTCGTCCACGCTAAGGTGTGATGCCGTGCAAGCCTAAGTTGCGCTTGCACAAGGCCAAGACCTGAAGCAAGACAAGATAGACAAGGTTGACAATACGCAGCGGAACGTATCGCAGATAATTGAAGCAGCAGCGGACATATCTCAGAATACATGCATTAAACACAATGGTAACAAGAAATAATTCTTTTATTGATTTCATTTGAACAGATTACAAGCTCTCGATTCTCTCTGATACAATGTTACATTCTCTCAAAACTTTACAGATTATAATGATCCCGTTCCCATACTTTACATCTCTTTATATACAAAACCAACTCTTACAACGGATGTCGTCTCTTGGCATCTCTTCTGATTTCTGGCTCCTGAGGATGAGGCTCGGGCTATCGCTTCGGACTATCCTTTTCGATGCATAGTGCACCTGCATGCAGACTGATGGTAGGTTAGTATATCAGCATACTGGTGATTGTGAACAAAGAGCTACATTTGTCTGAAACGATCACTGTTTATTTAGTGAGAAAATGTTTCTTGTGATGTGATCTTGCTACTTTTTACCTATGTTCATTCCATGCATAGAGAGTCAGTTTACATTTCTTTTGAAAATATCTTTGAAAAGCCAACATTTCATTTCCATCTTAGCCGCTGTGCCTCCCACGGGTTTAGCTCGTCGCTAACCGCTGTGACTCGCATGGGTTCAGCTCGTCGCTAGCTGCTGTGACTCTCTTGGGTTCAGCTCATCGCTAACCGCTGTGACTCGTATGGGTTTAGCTCGTCGCTAGCCGCTGTGACTCTCTAGGGTTCAGTTCGTCACTAGATGGATACCCCAATACACATGCAATATCAAATGAAACCATCATGCATCAATCGAGCAAGTCATAAACAATTCCATCTTCTTTTCAAGCAGGAAACCGTTCTCTTTCTTAGCAGACAATGTGCGAATTCTCTTATAAGCATACTCAAAGTCTAGCATCTTGTTATTAGCAACAACATTTATTCAAAAGCTCATATTCTTATTAGGCGCAAGCGAATCATAAAATGAGTCTTTATCCACTCACCCAGATCAATCGTCTTCTGTTACAGAGCCAGCAATCCGATCTTTCTGTCTATCTAGTGCCTTCGCGGAGCGGGGCACTACATAATGTAGGATGTACAGGGACAGTTTTTACCCTTCCCGAGGATAAATCCGAAACCCACATGCTTTTTGCTGCTACTAAGTTCTATATCCAGGTCAATACCTTTCTTTTTGGGTATGAATGTGAGCATAGTTTTGTATCGGGGACCAAGCTTTCCCCTACCCTTGTTGATATAGGATGAGCACGTGCAATGGGGTGTAGCAGAAAGGAGGGCTTCGTGCCTATAATTGAATCAGCTGTAGTGTTGCAACAGAGAGTTGTTGTTGAAGAGCCTATCATTGCAGTGCCTCGGAGAGAGGACACTGAAGAACCTCTTCCTACCGTTCCTCATAAGAGGAAGGCTCCTACCGAGCTGGTGCCACGGCCAAAAAGGACAAAGGTGGTTGTTTCCCGGAGAAAGAAGGTTGCGGACGTGGGTGCCGGCTCGCCTCCTCCCAGAAGGTCTTCTCGGCAGACGGCGTTACAGGCTTTGCCATTCGGGAGGTAGACCCTTTCCTAGACTCCGTAGCCGTTCTGGTCAAGCCTTTGGAAGCTTTCTCATCTTTGTTTTTGTCGTTTGCACAGGACCCCAAAGTTGCAGCTGAGGCAGGTGTCTCTTCGTCTGAGGAGGTGGAGGTGACGACAGTGCCCCCTGCTCGTCCTCAACCAATGGATGAGGGCGGATCTTTTTCAGTTGTAAAACTTGAGTGAGAAGATCGCGGCAGAGGCCCGGACCATGACGGTGATCAGAAGATCAGTTTTTCCTATGACATATCTGTGGGGGATATGTCTATAATAGGAACTGCAATGAAAGAGCTGGATGGGAACCAAGTCCAATCAGCTCATCCTCCTACGGGTACGTTGCCTTTGCGCCTCTCTTTGAATGAGATTTTTTTGACTTCGATTTTGCGTGCTCCTTGTGAGGCTGACCACGACTGTATGTTTCCTTACAGACAAGGGAAAAGAACCCCTCTCAAAGATAGTCCCCGCCATTAGAAAAGGGGCAGAAGTTGTTCCCGGCTCCTCCAATTTTGCTGGTGTGGAGGGAGCTGCTAGTGAACCGGTATTGGCTACGGAAAGAGAGGTCGAGCAGCCCGCTGAGGGGGCTATTGCTAAATCTGCTCCTGTTCTGGCTGAGCTTGTGGAAGATATCAGGCCTAATGTCACTCAAGGCCTTGATATTGTTCTTCTTGGGCAGTCTGGGCCTACTCTTGGTATCCCTGAAATCAAGGTTGATGGCGCAGTCCAGGCTGGAGTTGAGCAAGTCGAAGGTACGAGATTATAATTCTTTTGTATTTCTCTCCTCCTCTTTGGTTACTGATATACATGTTGTTTTCCCTGTCAGGTTCGGCTTTTTGTCAGGTATATCTTCCTGAAGTGGAAGAAACTTTCCAAGCCTCTTCTCCGACGACCTCCACCGAAGATGAGGAGATGATCCAGGAAGTTGTCAAAGCTTTCTACTCTGTACTAAAAGTGAAGCTTCCTGGAGTCCTGAATCGGAATCCTGCCTTCGGCCCTGTGAAGGCTGTTGTCGAATGTCAAGTGGCAGCCCTCGAGAGCATGGCTGGCTACGGGGAGCGGGCCAATACTCTGAAGAAAGTTCTGAACGACCTGGAGGGCCAGGTAACCAGGTTCCGGGACACCAAACAGCAGAGCCCGACGTCGCTGTTCCGTGCAGAGGATGAGGCTTTGATGATGACTCTTACGGAGAAAAAGGGTACCTTCTAGTCAAGGAAGGATGCCCTTGTTCGAGAGATCGGCAAGCTGGCTGACCAGTATGGCCAGTTTAATACTGTAAGTGAGGCCCGTGCTGCTTCGAAGAACAGGCTGGCTGTACAGATTACTGAGAAGTATAATCATATTATGCAGATCAAGAATGAGATTATCCAGCTGGAAGCTGACTTGAGGACAGCGACATATGAACATGAGGATTACTTGGCCCAGGCTGCCATGACTGCCACCACTTCTGCCCGTTTAGAAGAACAGCTGGCGAAGATGGAGGGGGAGCATCTGAGTCTGATCATCATCGAAGATGAAGCCGCTCGTCAAGAAGAGGTACGGCGTCGAGCTACTGTGAAGTCTGAAACCGAAATTGCGGCTCTAAGGGAAAGCATCAATCGCCTGTGTATCACATAGATTTTTGTAACTCCATTTTTTTTTTCTAGCCGTCACGGCTCTTGTACCTTTTTTTGTCTCTTGATAGACGTTGAAGTACAAAATAAAGAATCTTTTTAGAAGAGAACGCAGTTTTGTGAAATATCGATGCTAGAGGTAATGTGGACGTAGCAAGGATATTCTGGTAGGTATTCCGCTGGAGAATTGTGATGTGGACCTATTATCCGTTTTATATTCAAGTTATTCGAATATAGATAATAAGTTGAATGAAGCTGCTAGTAGAGGTAATATGGACGTAATAGCAGAGGATGTTCTATATCTGACCAGAGGTAATATGGATATGGAAAGATATATAACATTAAGGGGGAGTGGATAATTCAGAGGTAATAGGGACGTGATTATCCTTGATGAATACTTTGCTCAGAGGTTATGTGGATGTGGCAAAACATTTTATCATTCCACTGGGGAAATAATTATCAGAAAACAATTCAGAGGTAATAGGGACGTGACTTGTTTTCGTCAAACCGAGATTGGACGGAGTCAAAAACGGGAATGATTCCACTGGAAAAATATTTAGAGGACCTATTATCCAGGGCGTATTCAAGACTCTTGAAATACGGATAATAGTTAGATAGGTTTTCGAATCATATAAACATCGCACTGTACATTTACATGACTGAACACATGTGAACATTATGTAAAAGAGGTTACACATAGTATTTCTTCAGGAACTTGCCGTTGATAGGCATCATGAGCAAGTCACCATCAGGCTTGGTTAGCCGGTACGTACCGTTAGAATACACTGATTCTATGATGAAAGAACCTTCCCATTTAGGCTGGAATATTCTTTTTGTTTTGTGTGTCATGACCATTGGTCTTCTCACTGCTAAGACCAGAACGCCGACTTGGAAGATCCTTTCCTTCACTTTTTTATTGAAGGCTCTGGAAAGGCATGCATGGTATAGCTTAATACGCTGCTGAGCTAACAAGCATTTTTTGTCTAGCGGTTCGAGCTCCTGAAGTCGTAGACGGTAGCTTTCTTCGGTAGTCAGCTTGCTGGCTAGGGCTACTCGAAGAGAAGGAATCTGGATTTCTAAGGGAAGAACTGCTTCGTTCGCATAAACCAGAGAGAATGGCGTACTGCCTGTTGGAGTCCGGACCGTTGTACGATAGGCCCATAGACATTCACCGAGCTTCTCGTTCCAATCACGCTTGTTTGAAGACACGAACTTCTTGAGAAGTTTTATGATGGTTTTGTTGAAGGCTTCTGCTAGCCCGTTAGCCGCTGGATTGTAGGTAGTAGAGGCTACATTCTGGATTAGATTCTTATCACAGAACCGATAAAATGCATGGCTTGCGAACTGTGGACCATTATCATGGATGATCCTGCGAGGTAGGTCGAAGCGGTAGATGACGTAATGTTTGATGAAACTGATCACGTTTGACGTCTTCACTTCGGTGAGCGGTATAGCTTCCGCCTATTTGAAGAAGTAATCGGTTATAGCTAGGATGAACCGATATCCTTTGGAGGATGGCGGGCTGATTGGTCCTATGACGTCCATGCCCCAGGCTTCAAACGACCAAGATGCTACCGTCGGGTGTAGAAACTCCGAAGGTTGATGAATAAAATTGGCGTAGAACTGGCAATGTCTACACTTTTTTGCATATTCAACATCATCTGCTATCATTGTGGGCCAGTAATAATCCATTCATTTGAGGCGATCTTGTAATTTGGGCCTGGTTGATGTGCACCACAACCTCCATCGTGAGCCTTCCGGAGTGCATGTTTGGCTTCTGTGTCTGATAAGCATCGTAACAGTAGCCCGTCGTAAGAGCGTCGGTACATCATCTTGGTAGCTGTGTCATAGTAAAATCTAAGGGATAGCCTTTGGATGGATACTGCTTCCTTCGGGTCCTCGGGAAGGATTCCATAGACGGCATAGTCTATGAAAGAAAATCTCCAATCTTTAGCATCGACGCTTGTTTCCGTTGTGTAACTGTGATGAATATGCAAGGCATCTTTCACACAGAATAGTTCTCGACCAGACACTGTGATCGACTGCTGAGTATTGGTTGGAACGGTCAAAGAAGTAGCGAGACCGGCCAGAGCATATGCTTCTATATTCTGTAGTCGAGGCACGTGTTCGATGAAGAATCCAACGAAAGTAGACACCAGCTCGATTATTGCTCTGTGGTAGGGGATGAGATCTTCGTGACGAACTTCATAATCCCCTCGGACCTGACTAACTATTAGCTTGGAATCGTCGTAAGCTTCTAGATAGTCAACTTCTAGTTGCTTCGCCAGTTGTAAACCGATTAATAGAGTATTATAGTCGGCCACGTTGTTGGTGCATGGTTCCACGAGAGAATACGCACGATGTATAACCAGATGATCAGGTGACACGAGCACGACACCTACTCCAGCCACAATATTTTCTTTAGGTCTTGTTCTTGATGCACCGTCAAAGAACATTCGCCATATGGGATTTTCTTCAGTTGCAGTGTTAGACTCCACCACTTTGTCGGGGATTTTATCGTAGAGTTTGGACGATTCCGGCACCGGATGAGCTTTTAGGAAATCAGCTAATGCTTGGCCTTTTACTGCTTTCTGAGGAACGAAGATCATATCGTATGGAGTCAACAGCATTGCCTTTGTAGCAAAACGGAAATTGAGAGAGCCCTGTTTTGTCACGACCCGCACCCACTGTGAGGGTACGAGTACGTAACAGCGCCCAGCCTACGCCGCAGTGTCGGCAGTAGAACGCTATCCTAGGTCAATCATCTAACAATATATAAGGTACCTGTACAGTATATACACTCCGAATGGAGATGACATAGCAGAATACAGTCTCAATCACATCTAAGGTAGAATATAGCACGATGAAAATAGATAAGAAAATCCTCAAACTGAGATACAACAAGAAGTAAAATAATCAAAGTTAATAACTACTAGTCTCAACATCTCTAAAATATACAACTCTGAAATCAAGGACAACAACCAAACATGAAAAGAAGAACAGTCTAAGCTATCTATACTATGCAAGGTATCGTCCTCAGCAGCTGCCTGAACCTCCCCAGGGGTCCAGGTCGCGAGTGTCATCTAGGCAAGCTCCAAAGTAAGGGGTACAGGGTTCCTCATCATCCTCTGTAAAATTTTCAACAGGTCCAGTCAGGACGGGAGCGAGCACAATACATCTTACGTAGATCATAACAGGTTAGAAAATATAGACATGCAAGAGAGTACGATACATGAAACTGAAAGAAGTACATGATGTAAACAGAGCGAGAACTGTAATAGAAATATCTACTATAAGTAGAGAGCTACCAGTGACTAGTGATTTAGAGTACAAAGTCGACATGTATACGGCTTGATTTGCACATGAATATACTAAAGAGGCGCACATGGCTATACTACTTTGGAATTGTTCACATGACTATTTATACTCCCCCATACCCCAATCAATACACAAGGATCCAGACAAGTTATGTTACGTACATGATTTTCACATGAAGCCCATAGATGGGTGTACATGAAGAATACATGAGGGCTCAGAAACTGAGTGCACATGAATTCCACATGAAGGCCCATGAAGGGTGCACATGAAGTATAGATTATCCATGAAATACCCGAGAAACATGACCGAACATGATAGCACATGAGATTACACGAGCGAGCACGAACGAGCATGAAGCACATGAGAAACATGAATAACATATGAGCGAGGACTACACGATATACATGAAACACACGACACGATGTATCCGATGCTCCCGAGGGGGATAACATCTCAATGTAGGGATCCATATAGTACCAATCCGTGATAATATCGTGACAGCATCAAATAAGGTAAACTAGAGCAGGAATATAGTTCTAAGCAAGTTATGAAATGATTAGAGAATGTACTCGCCTGGTATCTGAATAGCTGTAGTAAATGTACTGTCCGAGATGAGGTACCTGACTCCTAGTTAGAGCAACCCAAGTCAAGATGTATACAGGAGGTGATAAATGAAATGTACAATGCATCTGCATGCTGTCTAGGGTCAATCTAGACTAAAGTTAACTCTTGGTCAACTATAGTCAACTGCACTAGTCAAGCTAGGTCAACTAGGTCAAACTTAACCCAAATAAGTCTAGTAAGTCTCACTAGGCCTAACCAGGCATATACTTCTACACCAACACAACACAAGGCCAAAACCAAGCTATCAACACACAATTACATATATACATATATCCACACAAGCTATCAAATATGCATAATATGAGGTAATATTATATATGTATATTGGTATGCAAGGAGGGAAAAATGTGAGAGGGGAACATGTGTGAGTGTATTACAATAAAGGTAAGGGTCAATGCCATTCTCAGTTTAGTATAGTGAACACACAGTATACAATACATAGAAATTAATGTGTTCAATTCTCAGGAAACAATGTGTGAAGGGAAATTCAGATTTAACAGTTTAATAGTGCATAGATGTATGGAATTATTCTCAGATTTCATAATTCACATAGTGGCATGTGTGTATATGACATGGTATTAGGAAACAGTGTATCCAATTATCCATTTCCAGGTTTTAGGGTAACAATCAATGTGTGCTCAGGAAGAAAACTGTGTAGCAGTAGTGGGTGTGTGTGTGTTTACATTGTGTGAGAAACAGTACAACATATCTCAGTGTTTGTGTGTGTAGGAGTGTCTTCAATGTATATGTTACAAACAGTGCATTCAGTTGACAGTTAGCCATTCATTCAAACCCAATCTCTAAAACAGTGGACAGCACATGGCTCTGTTTTAGCACATTTAGTCATGTACAGGAGTGTCAATGTATGTGTGTATTCCTAAGTTAAGTTCTCAGATTTCTGGTGAATACAAGTCAATATGAATGCATACAAATCAGGATTTAGTGTAATCAATCCCAGGTTTCACTCATCTGAGGTAACCCCCTACTCTTCTCACACAATTACCTCTCCTATCCACTTACCTTCATATGGCCTCTTGACTGATACTCTCATCACTCTTCACTCTTCTATAACCCACATGACCTAGGAACTCACACTATCAATCTGTTTCTACTCGACACCCAAACACAATATTTATATATCATAAACTAACATGTATGTACACATGCGACTATATGCTATACCTATAGGTAAAATGGAATGGAGCAATCCTCTAAAGAGGTGGATAGGGGACTATTGATGCAGGACACACATTCCTGCTACTAACTACTCAAGCTATCCCTCTACCTCAACTGAATGCAACTAGACCCCCTTCCCTACATTTCTAACCCGCTGATACATAAGGAGACACTCATAAAAATGGTATGGACTAAACTAAGTGATGAATGCAGTGTAGTGTCAATATGAAATTGATTGGTGTAACAGGAATAGGAATTCAGTAATTTAGTTTCTCAGGAAGTCTGGGAACAAAATGACAGTCCAACCCAAATTTCGAAAATCACCTAACAATGAGCCCTTCACTATATCAGGGAATAGGAAAATAAAAACCAATTTAGTATGTAGATTTCAAAATCAATTTAAGGGAATAAACTTGCATCAAATAGGAAAACATACCAGACATGTAGGCATGCACAAACATTAAATTTAGTATCTCAATCTCAGTTTTACATTCTCAGTTTTCAGGTAAAACACTGAGCAATTCACAGTTTAATACATGTATCAATTAACATTCAAAAATCAATTTCGAAAACCAAGACCTAACACCAATTAATAACCAAGGTTTCAATAATGATATACACATGTAGATGGGTTAGTATGGCAGTTTAAATTGTAGGAAATGGTTTGAAAACATATTTAAATTCAGAGAACCCACACAGTGCAAATATCAGGAATTTGATAGTTCATATCAGAAATACGATTTTTCTTATTTCGAAAGCCAAAACCTAAGAAAAACCGACAACCAGGCATATGGACGTATCCCCCATGTGTACACGTGTCTAGGGGGTCCATTCGTGTCCAGGAAACTGGACACAAAGTGTCCCAATACAAAATGGTACAGTCAACTGAAACTGGCAGTGGGGACTGCCTCGTGCAGCCATGTCGAGTCCAATAGGACTTGACACACAATACGAGGAGGGTCGTGTCCGTGTCTATTGATAGAGTGGGTCTAGGGCTAAGGGATAGGCACCCTGAATCGGGTCGGAGATCCGTACCACAAGTGCGTATCAGACTTGATTTTTTCGCACGTGTACAGCAGCGTAAAACCGGTACGGGTCGAATAACTCCTTCGATGCTCGACCATCTCTCCCCAAACTTTGGGGACACACTGACAGTCGTGGCCTCCATCCCCTTACCAAAAATCGCGTGTCGAAGTGTCGCATCCAGGGAGAAATGGATACGAGGTAGCAGGGCACCCGTGCGCTGTGTCGTACAGCCTGTCCACGGCCGTTTCCGGCACGAAAATGACACGAAAATGTGCTCAGTCTTCACGAAATATATTGTACACACATAGATCTATAATTCCATGTAATTAGATTTTCAAAAATCGAAAATAAAATCCTTTGTGATATTTTATCAAACACATGCACATACACCATGATACGTGTCCGATACGGACACCAAACGGACACGAAATCCACCCAAACTTTAGGGATTGCTAGGGGACACTTAGGGCTAGCCTAATATGCAAAGAAATCGGAATTTAAATACAAGTTAAGGGGTTTTACCTATAGGTGCAAATTATAAGAAAAAGCCTCAAATGGGGGGTGTTCTCCTTGATAGCCAAATGCTCCAATTTGGTTCAAACCTGAGATTTCTCTCCATGAACATAAAATAAGGCTAGATTAGGATCATATGCAAAAGACTAGAGTGAAAAAGGATCAAAAATAAAGAATCTAGGGATTGGGGAAGAAATGTCATTACCTCTTTCTTCAATTTGTTGAAATCTCAATAAAGAGGCAAGAACAAATAATGAAGAGATTATTTATAGGGGAATAGCCCTAGGTGGATGGTCAAAAAGAGAAAGTTAGGGTTAGGGTTGAGTCTAATGGGCTATGGACCTATTTGCACTAGTCATGGAACCAAATTCTAAGTATCAAGCCTATTGACCAATTCACTAAGCCTTCTATTCAAGTCTCGATTCCTACGTGACTAACTTAGGTTAACTTAAGTTAGACTAGGGTCTCACCATGCTAATCAAGTCACCTTAACTAAAGTCAATATCTAGGTTAGTCTCTTAAGTCACAACTAGTAAAAGTCAAATCAACAATCGTCAATCCAATAAATAAATAAATAATTCTAATAAGTCAAAATGACCAAATTACCCCTAGGCTAGAAATGACAGTTGAAACAACCTAATCACACGGCTAGGCTCTAGGGCAGACATCTTTACGGTTTCACTAGCTGTACATCAAATCACAAGTCATAATTTTTAAATAGTTTTAAAATAATTAAAAATCATAAAAAATTATATTATTAATTAAATATCATAATTAAATAAATTAAAATACAAAATTTTAAAATTATCCTCATTTTAGAAACTGGGTGTTACAAGTCTATCCACCTTAGAAAAATTTCGTCCTCAAAATTTAAGATGGTAGTACAACTTCTAGGTCAACCACCCCCACATTCATAGTCTCAAAATCACACAGTTCGATAATCATATGCGTCTGTCCAAAATCATGATACTCAGAATCTTCGTCGAGCTAGTGAGCAAGGCTACGATAATCACAGAGTCCTTGACTAAGGTACATACCTCTAGAATCATGGTATTTAAAATTTTTGCGTTGCCACATGCTTGGCAGCGAAAACCTTAAATTTCTACACCCGAGAAATACGTCCTAAATTCGACTATATGTCCTCACTATGCCAGCTAACACGACTATCGAAGATTCTAGATCCCATAACTGAGGTGATCTAGCCCATATGATTCATCTCAGAAGAAAATCAAACATAACACAAGAACAACAAGACATAATTGATCAACCAACAAGGAACAGAGGGAATCGAATTTTTAAGACAGTTATAAGAGGCAAGTGCGGAAATGGAATCAAGGAACGGAAACTGCAACTAGATCTTCGATGGCCTATGCATCCTCGACTGTCCTGGCGAAAGCTCTCCCCTGCTGCCCTCCCTGGCCTGCTGCTGATGCTGCATGTACCTCTGCTGCTGAGTCGGTAAGGGTAATCCCTTCTGCTGGCCTACCGGAGCCTTAGCTCCTGCTCCCTGAACTGTCTGTCTCGATGACTCAGGACACTCTCTCAGCCGATGATCGGATCCTCCGCAAAGTAAACATCTGTCCAGCCTCTTTCGGCATTCGCCCCAATCGTGCCCTGGTTTCCTACAGTAAGGGCAACTGGTAACATGTTGCTGTCTAGGGGTCTGCTACGTCTGTAATGGTGGTCCCCTCGGCTGCTCTGTCGGATCCCTAGCTCCTACTGCTACCTGAGTCATTGTTGCCTGGCTCCTGGGACATTCCCTCAGCTGGTGGTCCGCTGCTCCACCCCTCTGGTGCTGAGCAACAGGTGGCCTAGCTCCCTCAAAAGGAGATGCAATAGGACAATCTATCTTCTGGTGGGTACCTGACCCACAGAAATAGCAAACCTTCAACCTCTTCTTGCACTGCTCCCAGATGTGTCACTGCTTCTTTCAGTAGGAACAACTGATCGCTTTCGGGTCCTGATCCTGATACTAATGCTGTACCTGCTGAACTCCTACTGGTGTCTACGTTGGCTAAATCTGCACATGAGGCCTCTTGGCCTGGCCTCCGTTGCTGCTGGTACCATGAGCGTCCTGTCCTCTCTTAAACAACTGTTGCCGCTGAGTTTCCACTATCTGCTGGAAGAAGGAGAACAACCGCATCACGTCCTCTGGTCCTGATGGCGACTGCTGCTGAAGAACGTTCAGGACGACTGGAGAAAGTCTCGGAGTAGGAAGAGGTGCACTTCCATAAGCTGCAGATATCCCAGCCTGAGCTGGCATAACGGGAGCTGCAGTCTCGGGGCCCTGCTGATCAGGACGAGGAGTGGTAGACCCCTCAGTGGTGTCTTCCCGATCGAGACGATGAGATCGCGTCTCCATAACCATCCTGAAGACAGATCAAACGAGAGAAAAATCACTGAGAATGAAGCGATAACATCAAGGGAGGTCGATTTATTTTCAAGGAAAGACAATAATGCAGCAAATTTTTAGGTAACAGGAATCTGATTAAGAGTTTTTCCTAATGTGATTGAGTACCTCCAAAAATATCCTAATCCTACTGCAGACTGTAGTGGTACTCTAGTTCGAATACCACCACACAAACTCGACCAGCATGGGCCGCCACTAAAAATGTGTCACGACCCGCACCCACTGTGAGGGTACGAGTACGTAACAGCGCCCAGCCTACGCCGCAATGTCGGTGATAGAACGCTGTCCTAGGTCAATCATCTAACAATATATAAGGTACCTCTACAGTATATACACTCCGATTGGAGGTGACATAGCAGAATACAGTCTCAATCACATCTAAGGTAGAATATAGAACGATGAAAATAGATAAGAAAATCCTCAAACTGAGATACAACAAGAAGTAAAATAATCAAAGTTAATAACTACTAGTCTCAACATCTCTAAAATATACAACTCTGAAATCAAGGACAACAACCAAACATGAAAAGAAGAACAGTCTAAACTATCTATACTATGCAAGGTATCATCCTCAGCAGCTGCCTGAACCTCTCCAGGGGTCCAGGTCGCGAGTGTCATCTAGGCAAGCTCCAAAGTAAGGGGTGCAGGGTTCCTCATCATCCTCTGTAAAAATTTTAACAGGTCCAGTCAGGACGGGAGCGAGCACAATACACCTCACGCAGATCATAACATGTTAGAAAATATAGACATGCAAGAGAGTACGATACATGAAACTGAAAGAAGTACATGATATAAACAGAGAGAGAACTGTAATAGAAATATCTACTATAAGTAGAGAGCTACCAGTGACTAGTGATTTAGAGTACAAAGTTGACATATGAACGGCTTGATTTGCACATGAATATACTAAAGAGGCGCACATGGCTATACTACTTTAGAATTGTTCACATGACTATTTATACTCCTCTATACCCCAATCAATACACAAGGATCCAGACAAGTTATGTTACGTACATGATTTTCAAATGAAGCCCATAGATGGGTGTTCATGAAGAATATATGAGGGCTCAGAAACTGAGTGCACATGAATTCCACGTGAAGGCCCATAAAGGGTGCACATGAAGTATAGGTTATCCATAAAATACACGAGAAATATGACCGAACATGATAGCACATAAGAGTACACGAGCGAGCACGAACGATCATGAAGCACGTAAGAAACATTAATAACATGAGAGCGAGGAATACACGATGTACATGAAACACACGACACGATGTATCCGATGCTCCCGAGGGGGATAACATCTCAATGTAGGGATCCATATAGTACCAATCCGTGATAATATCATGACAGCATCAAATAAGATAAACAGAGCAGGAATATAGTTCTAAGCAAGTTATGAAATGATCAGAGAATGTACTCGCCTGGTATCTGAATAGCTGTAGTAAATGTACTGTCCGAGATGAGGTACCTGACTCCTAGTTAGAGCAACCCAAGTCAAGATGTATACAGGAGGTGATAAATGAAATGTACAATACATCTGCATGCTGTCTAGGGTCAATCTAGACTAAAGTCAACACTTGGTCAACTCTAGTCAACTGCACTAGTCAAGCTAGGTCAACTAGGTCAAACTTAACCCAAACAAGTCTAATAAGTCTCACTAGGCCTAACCAGGCATATACTTCCACACCAACACAACACAAGGCCAAAACCAAGCTATCAACACACAATTACATATATACATATATCCACACAATGTATATAAGCCATACATCTATATTAGGCCTAAAATCATACATTTCTATATCCATAACCACTATACAACCAATAGAATCAAATATGCATAATATGAGGTAATATTATATATGTATATAGGTATGCAAGGAGAGAAAAATGTGAGAGGGGAACATGTGTGAGTGTATTACAATGAAGGTAAGGGTCAATGCCATTCTCAGTTTAGTACAGTGAACACACAATATACAATACATAGAAATCAATGTGTTCAATTCTCAGAAAAAATAGTGTGTGAAGGGAAATTCAGATTTAACAGTTTAATAGAGCATAGATGTGTGGAATTGTTCTCAGATTTCAGAATTCACATAATGGCATGTGTGTATATGACATGGTATTAGGAAACAGTTGTAGGAGCATAAAAAGTTCTTTATTTGATTAATTCAAAAAGAATTGAGGACTTTACGCAGGCAATTCTCTATGAGAGTTATTTTTACGCCAGGCTAGTCTGTACGCTAGCCATCCTCTATGCTGGCTAGTTTACGCTGGGAAGCTGTCAAATCATGCATTTAATACAAGTGATAATGACTTTGACATAATGATTTGCTGACAACATGCAACATAGAAGTCGAGAGGATCGGATTTTTACCAAGCTCGATACTTGTCGTATGGTGTGCAAAAAAGGCTACTTTACGCTCAATAATTACTTCTTTTTACACACGATAGTTATGTGAGCTTTTACGCTCAAATCTATTGTGGGCGTAAAGTCTATTTGGGCTAAGTTTTACGCTCAAGGCTATTTTAGCCACTTTACGCTGAGAAGTTTTAATTGTGTTGTTTTTACGCCAGTTGCTACTTTACGCTCGGGGCATATTTTGTGGACGTTTTTACGCCGATCCTTCCTGACTACTTTGGAACGTGGTTTATCCACGTGGCTTTCATGCCACATTTATTGAGGAACGTGTATACGTGCTCCCTATTTTTGTTGGAATAATGGAAAGCGTGTCAACATATTCAGAGGGTGACTTCCATCGTGGGTGACAGTTACCAGCATACAAAACCCAATTTTGTTGCTTTTTACGCAGAATAGGTCAAGTCTATAAATAGACTTATTTTTTTGATAACAAGGGCATAAGGGAGCGGAGAGACAGGAGAGAATACAAAAATCAGAGCCCAGAGACTTTGATTTTCGAGAGCATTCTTCTTCAACTTTTCTTCCAGAACAGAGTGAAGCAAAGCAGGAAAGCATTCGACCTCACTATCAGTGCCCAAGTGCGTCGATACCTTTCTGGTGACTTAGTTCTTCCGGTTGTTCATCATCTAGCAGTGATCTTCATCATCATCGTATGGTCCAAGGAACAAAGTGATCGCCTTCAGATCAGACTTCCATAGCAATACTTCCCAGAACAATTTGTACTTCTGTACTTTTTATCGTTTTCTTTCAAAAGAAAATTTTTAGGCATTTTGTTAAGTGAAACAAAATGGCGACTCTGCTGGGGATGACCTTCTCCTCTGACGAGAAGCCAATTGCTCAATACGATGATGTGTCGATTGGATCGACAAAGAAGACTCTGGTTGTACACTTCGACCAGACTGCCTACAAAGAAATGCTCCGAACTGGGGGTGGTACTCGCTACTCCAATGTTCAGAAATCGAGGAAAGCACGAAAAGTTTGGATTCCCAAATCCAAAGCATCCTCAGATCTCCCGACTGTCTCTGAAGGCAAAGGAATCCTTCCTACTCCTGTTGTAGGGGCTCCCGTTTGTAACGAGGCAGTCCTTACTTCAAAGTTGCACCCTGAACGTAAAAATAAATCTCCTGTCTGTGACAGTGAAGATTTTCAAGTTTTACGCCCAGCGTGTAAAAACCAAGTTTTACGCCCAGTGCGTAAAAACAAAGATTTACGCTCTGTACTTAAGAATAAGTCTCCCGTCTGTGACGTGGTAGACCCCAATATTCTATGTTCTGAGCGTAAAAATAAGTCTTTCGTCTGTGACACGGTAGATACACAAAATTTAAGATCCACGCGTAAAAGAAAATCTCCCGTCTATGACGTGGCAGATACTCATGTTTTATGTTCTGTGCGTAAAGGTAAATCTGCTGTCTATGACCGTGTAGATAAAATTCACAAGGATGCTTCTACATCTAAAGTGAATGTACCTGCACGCATGAAGCATAAAAACATAGTTGGTAAAACTTCTGTTGTTAACCAACAACCTTCTTATACTGCTGTACGCAAAGTTCCAAACCTTCAAATTACACGCAATGCTGATGGAGTCCTTTGTGCTAAAAAATCTCAGGATTTACGCACGCAACTCCAAGCATGTAAAAATGCACAGGTTGGTTCTGCGAATGCAGCCAGTGGTCTTCTTTATACACAAGGGACTAATCCTTTCTCTACCCCAAATGTAATAAAGAAAACTACTTCTTCTGCTACTTCTAATTTACGCGAGTTGTTAATGCAAAGGCGTAAAGATAAACGATCTCCTGTGACACTCCCCCAAGAGAATCACCATTGCGAGTGTCATCAGATTGTAATCAAGTGTTGTTGTTCGGCTTCCAAACGGTCAGTTTTTGATCGGTTAAGTTTCAATACGCCTCAACAACAAGTTGGTGACCAAGAACATGAGTTGTCATATGCGTCAGTCAACATGGCATCTCATACTAACAGAGGACGACGTCCAAGACGCAACACGTCCCAAACTCCAGGACAACAACAATTCAACAGACTTCTTGATTCCTTTGAAGGAGTATATCAGAATACTCGATCAAGAAGGCAAAGACAGTTGCAGACTTCTGATTCAGAAGCTGGGGGTACTCAATCTCTTGAGTCCGAAACAGATAGTGTCGATTCATACCTCTATACCAATCTTTCTATATCTTCAAGAGAGGTTAAATCCTACGCTATTGGAGATGAACCAGAGACGTCATCTGCTAATACAGAACAACGTCTCTCTGCCGTTGAACAATCATTAAAGGACATGCTTACTATGATGCAAAGCATGCACCAGATAATAATGACTCAACAAACTGCTCAGCCGGCAGTAGCAACACAGGTGCAAGTTGCAGCACAAACTCAAGATAGTCAAGGGGTTGACATACCTTTGAATAATTAAGAGCTTGCTGTTAACCAAAATTCTGCATCTCCAGATCCCATCATTCCAGAAGATGTACCACCTCCAGTGGGGGTCACAGTACATACAACAACTATTCAATCAAACGTGCTTCCTCAAACCAGTGAAGCCATTCAAGCAGTGCGTGAGCTCAAAGCACTGTTTGAAGTTCTGAAGCATAAGGATCAACTCCAGAGGTTAGGGATTAAGCAACCTTACCCTCCTCATTGGAATGATATACCTTTTCTACCGAAATTCAAGCCACAATCAATGGTTTTATTTGATGGAAAGGCTTCTCCTAGTCAGTATATCAATTACTTTGATATTATGACTGTGCATCTGCAGAAAAATGATGCTCTTCTCACTCGAGTGTTCATTAGATGCTTGACGGGTTCAACTTACGACTGGTATCGTAGTTTACCCGATAATTGCATTTTGTATTTTAACGAATTCAAAGCAATATTTCTTTTCCGCTTCTATGAAGGAGGCATGGACATGAACATGTCTTCCTTAATAGAAATCAAACAAAAAAAAGGAAAATACTCGGACGTTTATTGAACGTTTTCGACAGGCAACTCTGAAGATACCTCCAGGCATGCCAGATTCAGCACTGATTGATACGTGCAAGATGAACCTGCGACCATATATTGCTGTCTTTACGGGTTCCCAATTCACAGATTGGGCCTCGTTTATTATAGCAGCAGTTTCAGTCGAGACTAATGGTAGATTAGCTAGGGAGCACGAGATAATCTTGGCTTCAGAAGACAAAGGAAAGAAAGGCTCTTCTGGTAATAATTTCGGCAATCGTAATGGGAAAGGAAAGGATACTCTTATGGTTAATCTTTTCAAAAATAAAACGACGCCAAATAATCAGGAGTCTTCTAAACCAAAAGAAGAATACTCTTTTGACGAAAGTGATATCTCAGGGATATTTTAATATTTGGTAAAGAGTGGCAAACTCCAACTTCCGGAACAAAAAAGGCCTAATGAGGTGAATCTCACTGACAATCCCAAGTATTGTATCTATCATAGATACATAAATCATCCCACTAAGGCTTGTTATGTTCTAAAGAAGAAAATCCAAGATCTGATTAATGCCAATGCCATTGCTTTAACTAACGATGAGCATACGGTCACAACCAATATGGTTTCTCTTCAATTCGAAGGTTTTCCTCCTCAACAAGTCCCAGATGGGATTGTCCCAATTTCGAAGGCGATGATGAAGATTGTAAATATCCCGCCTGCCAGAGAGGAAAATGAAGGATTATTGCCTCTCATATTAAAGAATGGTAAAATTATGTGGGTACATCCTGACTTAGTACCTGAAATGGAGGATGAAGTCAAAACTTCAAAATCAAAGAAAGGTAGAAAAGTTAAAACCTACCACATGATTTCTCGTTTTATTCCAGATCCCGACGATTTGGATCATCTTTGGGATGGCATTCCTTTGGAAGATAGATTGAGAGGTTAGAACATATGTCCTCCAAGCCTGGCTCCTCCTACCAAGCTCAAGTTGACTCATCAGCAGTGGCTAGCTATGAACAGTGTTCCCTTATATAGGGCACAACAAGTCTTCGCTACTTATGAGAAAGCTCCTACAGGGATCTTTTCTCGTATCTCGAGTATTCCCTCTTCTTCTATAGCTACAAAGATTCCTATTCCTCCTTCTTCAGAAGTCTCTATGCCTTCTTTTTCTTCTGTAACTACATTGATCTCTTCTCCTTCCTCTGTTGAACCACGAGTTAAAAGTCCGCTGCCCATTCACTTATACAGTCAGCAATCAGTCTTTCTCATGAAAAAGATGGGCTATGACTTTTAAAAGGCAGAAGGTTTGAACTATGGTAAAGGAATGCGAATTTCTTTACAGATTCAAAGTCAAAAATCTACTGTTGGATTGAGTTCTGAGCTTCCTCGAAAGAAGAAGACCAAGAAAAAGAAGATTAAATCCTGTAATATGGTACTTCCTTCTCCTGAGTCTGAAGAAGAAAACTTTGCTGGTACGAGATCTGGAAAAGGGTACCACAAGGAATATGAGGGATCTTCCAAAGAAGCAGAAAATATAGTGGAAATACTACCAATTCAACCGTCTCTTGTTCCTGCTAAACCATCTGTGGTGGAGAAGGGGAAACAAAAAGAAGTACGCTTTGACGTCCCGTTGAAGTCTGCTTCCAGTCAAGAGGTGATGATGAAGCCCTACAAATTTGATATTCTAGCCCAGTTAGTGTAACACCCAGTTTTCCAGATGAGGGTAATTTTAAAATTTTGTAATTATAACTATTATTTATCGATTATTATTTAATATTATGATTTTTGGTGATTTCTAATCATTTTTAAACTATTTAAAATTATGACTTGTGATTTTGACATTTTACTATTGTTTGGTTTTAATTTCGAAAAATTTGTCACCTCCAGTTTTCAGGAACATGGATATTTTGTCATTTTGTATTTTTGAAATATTTTTGAAATTTATTTTATTATTTATGATATTGTTTTGGGATTATTTGAGTCGGGTTCGAATTTCAACTCAATCCGACTTGAAACGAGGATACGGGATAGTTTGACTCTAGTGGGACCCACACACTAGTTAGACATGGCCCACATGATATTAATTTTAGTTCACATGATAGAAATATTTTAGTTAGAGGTTAGACTAATTATTATGGATAAGGTTAGTGTGATTAGAGACTTTAGAATGACTAATTTAGCCCCAACCAATTAGCCCTTTCCTAATACTAATAGAATAGGTTAGTGGGGGCATTTTGGACCTTACCATAATAGGACAAATAGCCCCATATGGCCAGCCACTTTGGGAGAGGATAGGCTCAAGTTCATTTCATTATTCTCATCCACACTCTCTCTCTTGTTCTTCCCCAAATTCCTAGAGAGCAATCCCTAGCAATTTCTCCACCAAATACTTCCATTTTACCACCAAATCTTCTTCTTTCCTTCTCCATTCTAGCCAAGGAGGAAGCTACCCAAGTTTGGAAGGATTCGGAGCTCGTTCGTGTCCTTTTGGAATCTCTACGTGTCGGTGTCACTCCGGGAAGGCTTTTCTTCGATTCGATCTACCGGGAGGTATAAATCCCTTCTTCTTTTCATTTCCTCATGCATATAGGTTTATTTTGAACCCATAGGAATGACCCACATGGTTGTATCTCCATTTGTGTCTATTTCGTGTCCATTTGGAGGTCATAGGAGTGTCCTTTGTGTTATGGTTGTGTCCATGTAGGAAAATCCCAAATTTGGACACACACTGTGTTGTTGTTATGTATGAATGAATTATTACATGTTTAATCTCATATTTTTGTATTGAAGATGTGTTCTATAGTATCTCATATATATATATTAGTGTAGAGAGTGAGTTCTTGATATATTATGTTATATACTTGTGTTCTTTTGTCTCAAACTACCTAAATCCGTCATGATTTTTATCCACGTTTTTAATTTCAGCCCTAACTTAGAAATATCATAACTTCTAGCTCAAAGCTCGGTTTAATCTCCCGTTTTTTTTAAAAGAAGCGTATTGAAGTTAGATTTCCAAAAACATATATTAATAGGCCTAATTCTTTCTATAACTTTCTGGAGAATTATTTAAGTGTCAGCTGTACGAAGGACAAACGCGTTCTTGGTGTTTTTGCGATTCCGGGAGTTTTCGAAAATGAAAACGCGATCCGTTTGAAGTTTCGGAAAGCTAACATATAGATCTATAACATACTTTAATCCTAGATTTTAATTCATGCTGAGATTGTACAGTATTGATTATTAGTAGAAGTTACTATTCGACATATGCATTTTGTGCACCCTTGTGTGTAATATAATGTTCTATTTGATTTTAACCCATGTTAATGTATATACATTATGTAATTAAATAGAGAATGCAAGCATGAGTAAATGGTTAAATAAATGATGTATGAGGTGTAAGTATCCTATCTAATGTAAGCATGTATAAGTATGGCTTGTAATGAATATGTAGGTTCCATAGTATGTAATGTATGGTGCATATAGTGGTGCAAGAGAATAAATGAATGATGAATGAAAGCAAGCATGAATGTAATGTAATAATAGATGTAATGTATGTAATATACAAGTTAATGAGATATAATGTTCTATGTTAACCCAAATCCTATATTACCTCATGTACCCCCTTACACTATGTTGACACTATCACACTTGACACATTGTTCACTTACACTTTGACACTCTTTGAAATGTATACACTATGTATGCCCATTTAACCCTCACTTGCCCCTTTGCCATGTTCACATACACACACATAGCCTCTTAAATAAGTAATTATGAATATAGTTAACTTAGCTATGTATGTATATTATATATATGTTAGCATATTGTGTTGTAATATATAAGTTTATATAACCATTTGAAATGCCATGATTATAGACCTAATGTTGAATACCAATATATGCATGTGTATATATGTATAGACATATATAGCTTAAAGTAATAGATTACCTAGTGTATATCCAATGTGAATTCTTGCCTATTTGAGTATTGAATAATTGTATGCTATATAGAGTTGGGTGTATGTTAGCTTGTATAGCCTTGTATTGATGTGTGCTTGCTAGGATAGTCTTGGTTAGGCCTAGTAAGACTTGTTGGGTTAGGACATGACCTAGTTTGACTTAGTTTGACTAGTACAGTTGACCAGAGTTGACCAAGGGTTGACTTTGACCTAGTTTGACCTAGATTCATGTAGAATACATTGTAGTGCTTTATATTACCCTTCTGGACATGTTGTGACTTGTGCTGTTCTAATTAGGAGCCAGACACCTCTCCTCGGACAGTATCTTTACCTTGGACATTCAGACATTAGGCGAGTACATTCTCTGATAGTTCTCTCATTTACTTGTCAATTACTGTACTTCAGTTCTAGTTAGTTGTATGCGATTCTCTGTTACAACACGTATGGATATTTCTGGATTCATGTATATGACACACTTTTATTTTCTGGCCTCTATTACTGGTATCATCTCTATTACTGGAATCACCTACTGGAATCATTTAACTGGAATCATTTTACTAGAATCATTTACTGGAATCATTTACTGGTATCATTATATTTTGGCTGGACTCATCTTGAATCATTGTGTCGGAATTCTGGATTCACTTGCTGGGAGGGGAAATACTAGAGTGAGACATGTAGACATACCCCAATCTGGAATCTCCCTACTGGAATCTACTGGAAGCATAGCCATCTCTCGTCTGATCAGTGAGGGATGTGCCTGATTACCCACAGCCGTTTACATGTCGAACTCGATATTTTAAGACACACTGCTAGAGTATAGGCTGGACTCACCCTGGAATCGTTGATCACTATAACTGGAATCGTTCCTTACTGGATTCATCTTGTATTAGATTCATCCCGTACTGGATTTACATAGGTTTTACACTGGTTACATTTTTTCTCTAGACTTTATATCATATTACCTTGGTTCAGCTAGTTCTATTTTTATAGTCTTCACTGCTATGATTCTTCTCTTGTTTAGTATTTACTTTCCTTGCACTTTATCTCTCTTTCTTACCATCACCTGAATATAAACTGCCATTTTCATCAATATAACTGTCTATAACTGCTGTATAGTTCTCTGTCATTTACTTGGGTTTTCTAGATAAGATGTGCTCGTTCTTGTCCTGACTGGACCTGTTGATAAATTTTACAGATAGCCTGGAGGTTGTCTGCTAGCCTAGAGGAGACACAGTAGAGGTTGTATAGTTAGTTATTTCAGTTGTATTTATTCTATGGATTACTGTATTGAGCTTTGAGATATTTTCTGGGTTTGTGTATCTTAGACACTTAGACTTCTATCTGCTGTATCTCTTTTGGATTTCATGTTTTACCTATCTTTTATCTTGCTCTACCTTAGTTGTGATTGAGACTGTATTTGCTATGTCACCTCCATTCGGAGAGTATATACTGTACAGGTACCTTTATATTGTTAGATGTTTGACCTAGGACAGCGTTCTACCGTCGACACTGCGGCGTAGGCTGGACGTACCCACGTCTCGTGCCCTTACTCTAGGGTGCGGGTCGTGACACGTTTTTAGTGGTGGCCCATACAGGTCGAGTTTATGTAGTAGTATTCGAACTAGAGTATCACTACAGCCTGCAGTAGGATTAGGATATTTTTGGAGGTACTCAATCACATTAGGAAAAACTCTTAATCCGATTCCTTTTGTCTAAAATTGTTGCTTATTGACTTCCCTTAAATATAAACTGTTCTCCTTTGAATTTTTGCTTCATTCTCAAAAATCGCTTCTTGGTTTGATCTATCTTCATGATGGTTATGAAGACACGATCTCATCGCTTCGGTTCGGAGGATACTATCGAGAGGCTGGCCACCTCTCGTCCTGTTCATCAGGGCCTCGAGACCGCAGCATCTGTTGTGCTGACTCAGGTTGGCATTTCTGCTACATTGGAGGTGCACCTCCATCTGTACAGAGACTTTTTCCTTCGTTTTCGATTTCTCTCAGCAGCAGCGATTCATGCAGCATCAGCAGCAGAGATTTGTGCAGTATCAGCATCAGGCTGGAGGAAACCAACAGGGCGAGCTATCGTCAGGATAGTCGAAGATGCACAGACCGTTGGAGATCTTGGTGCAAGTTCCGTTCTTCTCAATTTTATTTCCACAATTGTCTTTTATAATTATCTTGAAATCTGATTCCATCTGTTCTTTGTTGATTGATTAATTTTGTCATGTTACTCTTTTGTTGTCTTGTTTTTCTTCTGAGAAAATCATATAGGCTAGGTCGCCTAAATCATGGGATCTAGAATCCTCGATAGTCGTGTTAGTTGGCATAGTGAGGACATATAGTCAGATTTTGGATGTATTTTCGGGTATGGGAATTTAAGGTTTTCGCCGTCGCATACGGCAGTACAAAAATTTTAAATACCATGAACCTAGAGGTACGTACCTTAGTCAAGGACTCTGTGATTATCGTAGCCTTGCTCACTAGCATGATGAAGACTCTGGACAACATGATTTTGGACAGACGCATATGATTAACAGATTGTATCTTGAGAAGGTTTAAACATCATACCCTTTTGATTGTTATAAATGACTTAGGAGTAGGGATATTTAGTTTTGTAGAGCTTATTCATAGGTAGTTTCTTCATAGTATAATGGTATGATGACTTGTTGAGTGTCTGTACCCTAGAGGTGATAGTTAGCATTGGTGTTAGAATAGTAACCCATTGCAGATAATTCTCCTATTATCTATAATACCAACCAGTTACACATAGGATGTTAGTCTGCCTTACAGCCTTGATGATTATTACTACTTTTCCTTACCTTTTCCAGTGAGGCACCCATGACCAGAGCCTGCCTTTGAGTATAGTTGTAGTTTCACCTAAGATCGAGAGGTCTATTTGCATAGATAGATTGCAGATGATATTGGCATATGGAATATAGGTTAGTTGGTATCTATAGGCCATTGTTGTATAGGGTTATAAACATGTTGTTTAGCTTATACTTGGTTCAGTTTTCCATTTTAGTTAAGTTCTTTTCGTGTTGAGTTCCTTTGTGTTGATCACCTTTATAGGCAGTGTGCAGACCCTTCACTAGATACCATGTCCCCTTGATTCAGACCATTCATCCTTAGCCTTGTTCTAAGCATTGTTTCAGACCCTTATAAGTTTAGTCTGCCTTAACCCTTGGTTGATCAGTCATGTATATATATATAGATGATATACTTAGGATATATGTGATGGGTTGTTGTTCTTGAGCATATATATATATATATATATATATATATATATATATATATATATATATATATATATGTGTGGTATTTAATATTCATGTGCTTAGCTTGTAGGTATTTAGTTATAGGTGACTTGATAGGATTGGGAAGTTAAGAGCTAGTCTATTATAGAGTTTCTCTTTTGCTAAATTCTAGTTGCCAACACCTAGATAGCTAGCATAGGTAAAACCCTAAGAAGTTGACCAGTTGATGACCAAGTACTTGGATGTTGAGAAATTAACTAGTGATTGACCCTTGACTATGTTTGACATAGAAGGGGGTGCGATCATCTTAATTTCGAGGACGAAATTTTTATAAGGTGGGTAGGATTGTAACACCCAGTTTTCCAGATGAGGGTAATTTTGAAATGTTGTAATTATAATTATTATTTATTGATTATTATTTCATATTATGATTTTTGGTGATTTTTAATCATTTTTAAACTATTTAAAATTATGACTTATGATTTTGACATTTTACTATTGTTTGGTTTTAATTTCGAGAAATTTGTCACCCCCAGTTTTCAGGAACATGGGTATTTTGTCATTTTGTATTTTTGAAATATTTTTGAAATTTATTTTATTATTTATGATATTGTTTTGGGATTATTTGAGTCGGGTTCGAATTTCAACTCAATCCGACTTGAAACGGGGACCCGAGGGTAGTTTGACTCTAGTGGGACCCACACACTAGTTAGGCATGACCCACATGATATTAATTTTAATTCACATAATAGAAATATTTTAGTTAGAGGTTAGACTAATTATTATGGATAAGGTTAGTGTGATTAGAGACTTTAGAATGACTAATTTAGCCCCAACCAATTAGCCCTTTCCTAATACTAATAGAATAGGTTAGTGGGGGCATTTTGGACCTTACCATAATAGGACAAATAGCCCCATATGGCCAGCCACTTTGGGAGAGAATAGGCTCAAGTTCATTTCATTATTCTCATCCACACTCTCTCTCTTGTTCTTCCCCAAATTCCTAGAGAGCAATCCCTAGCAATTTCTCCACCAAATCCTTCCATTTCACCACCAAATCTTCTTCTTTCCTTCTCCATTCTAGCCAAGGAGGAAGCTACCCAAGTGTGGGAGGATTCGGAGCTCGTTCGTGTCCTTTTGGAATCTCTACGTGTCGGTGTCGCTCCGGGAAGGCTTTTCTTCGATTCGATCTACCGGGAGGTATAAATCCCTTCTCCTTTTCATTTTCTCATGCATATAGGTCTAATTTGAACCCATAGGAATGACCCCCACGGTTGTATCTCCATTTTTGTCCATTTCGTGTCCATTTGGAGGTCATAGGAGTGTCCTTTGTGTTGTGGTTGTGTCCATGTAGGAAAATCCCAAATTTGGACACAATATGTGTTGTTGTTATGTATGAATGAATTATTACATGTTTAATCTCATATTTTTGTATTGAAGATGTGTTCTATTGTGTCTCATATATATATATTAGTGTAGAGAGTGAGTTCTTGATATATTATGTTATATACTTGTGTTCTTTTGTCTCAAACTACCTAAATCCGTCATGATTTTTATCCACGTTTTTAATTTCAGCCCTAACTTAGAAATATCATAACTTCTAGCTTAAAGCTCGGTTTAATCTCCCGTTTTTTTTAAAGAAGCGTATTGAAGTAGCTTTCCAAAAACAGATATTAATAGGCCTAATTCTTTCTGTAACTTTCTGGAGAATTATTTGAGTGTCAGCTGTACGAAGGACAAACGCGTTCTCGGTGTTTTTGCGATTCCGGGAGTTTCCGGAAACGAAAATGCGATCCGTTTGAAGTTTCGGAAAGCTAACACATAGATCTATAACATACTTTAATCCTAGATTTTAATTCATGCTGAGATTGTACAGTATTGATTATTAGTAGAAGTTACTATTCGACATATGCATTTTATGTACCCTTGTGTGTAATATAATGTTCTATTTGATTTTAACCCATGTTAATGTATATACATTATATAATTAAATAGAGAATGCAAGCATGAGTAAATGGTTAAATAAATGATGTATGAGGTGTAAGTATCCTATTTATGTAAGCATGTATAAGTATGGCTTGTAATGAATATATAGGTTCCATAGTATGTAATGTATGGTGCATATAGTGGTGCAAGAGAATAAATGAATGATGAATGAATGCAAGCATGAATGTAATATAATAATAGATGTAATGTATGCAATATACAAGTTAATGAGATGTAATGTTCTATGTTAACACAAATCCTATATTACCTCATGTACCCCCTTACACTATGTTGACACTATCACACTTGACACATTGTTCACTTACACTTTGACACTCTTTGATATGTATATACTATGTATGCCCATTTAACCCTCACTTGCCCCTTTGCCATGTTCACATACACACACATAGCCTCTTAAATAAGTAATTATGAATATAGTTAACTTAGCTATGTATGTATATTATATATATGTTAGCATATTGTGTTGTAATATATAAGTTTATATAACCATTTGAAATGCCATGATTATAGACCTAATGTTGAATACCAATATATGCATGTGTATATATGTGTAGACATATATAGCTTAAAGTAATAGATTACCTAGTGTATATCCAATGTGAATTCTTGCCTATTTGAGTATTGAATAATTGCATGCTATATAGAGTTGGGTGTATGTTGGCTTGTATAGCCTTGTATTGATGTGTGCTTGCTAGGATAGTCTTGGTTAGGCCTAGTAAGACTTGATGGGTTAGGGCATGACCTAGTTTGACTAGTGCAGTTGACCAGAGTTGACCAAGGGTTGACTTTGGTCTAGTTTGACCTAGATTCATGTAGAATGCATTGTAGTGCTTTATATTACCCTTCTGGACATGTTGTGACTTGTGCTGTTCTAATTAGGAGCCAGACACCTCTCCTCGGACAGTATCTTTACCTTGGACATTCAGACATCAGGCGAGTACATTCTCTGATAGTTCTCTCATTTACTTGTCAATTACTGTACTTCAGTTCTAGTTAGTTGTATGCGATTCTCTGTTACAACACGTGTGGATATTTCTGGATTCATGTATACAATACACTTTTATTTTCTGGCCTCTATTACTGGTATCATCTCTATTACTGGAATCACCTACTGGAATCATTTAACTGGAATCATTTTACTGGAATCATTTACTGGTATCATTATATTTTGGCTGGACTCATCTTGAATCATTGTGTCGGAATTCTAGATTCACTTGCTGGGAGGGGAAATACTAGAGTGAGACATGTAGACATACCCCAATCTGGAATCTTCCTACTGGAATCTACTGGAAGCATAGCCATCTCTTGCCTGATCAGTGAGGGATGTGCCTGATTACCCACAGCCGTTTACATATCGAACTCGGTATTTTAAAACACACTGCTAGAGTATAGGCTGGACTCACCCTGGAATCGTTGATCACTATAACTGTAATCGTTCCTTACTGGATTCATCTTGTATTAGATTCATCCCGTACTGGATTTACATAGGTTTTACACTGGTTACATTTTCTATCTGGACTTTATATCATATTACCCTGGTTCAGCTAGTTCTATTTTTACAGTCTTCATTGCTATGATTCTTCTCTTGTTTAGTATTTACTTTCCTTGCACTTTATCTCTCTTTCTTACCATCACCTGAATATAAAGTGCCATTTTCATCAACATAACTGTCTATAACTGCTGTATAGTTCTCTGTCATTTACTTGGGTTTTCTAGATGAGATGTGCTCGTTCCTGTCCTGACTGGACCTGTTGATAAATTTTACAGATAGCCTGGAGGTTGCCTGCTAGCCTAGAGGAGACACAGTAGAGGTTGTATAGTTAGTTATTTCAGTTGTATTTATTCTATGGATTACTGTATTGAGCTTTGAGATGTTTTCTGGGTTTGTGTATCTTAGACACTTAGACTTCTATCTGCTGTATCTCTTTTGGATTTTATGTTTTACCTATCTTTTATCTCGCTCTACCTTAGTTGTGATTGAGACTGTATCTGCTATGTCACCTCCATTCGGAGAGTATATACTGTACAGGTACCTTTATATTGTTAGATGTTTGACCTATGACAGCGTTCTACCGCCGACACTGCGGCGTAGGCTGGACATACCCACGTCTCGTGCCCTTACTCTAGGGTGCGGGTCGTGACAGTTAGCTAATACTCCAGCTAGACTCTCTATCTTCGAATTGCTTCGCCTTTCTAGAGAAAGTAGGGAGACTTTGAGTGAAGCTTTGCTTCAAGCAGATTCATGCTTAGCTCAACTCAAGAGTCCTGATAATACACCAGTTTCGAGTCCACAATGTCATAGTGTGATGGAGGCAATTCCTAATATTACCTTCACACAAGAAGACATTCTGTTAAAGCATAACAAGCACGACAGGCCTTTGTGCTATACTGGGTATATCGAATCTACTGAAGTTGACAGGATTTACATTGATCCTGAGTCTTCCATTAGCATAATCCTTCAGAGTATGCTTAGACCATTGAGGATTCCTACTAGTGACTTGACTTACACTAGTACTACAATAGTTGGTTTCAACTCTGGAAAGAGTAAACCACTGGGGAAGATTCGTCTGAAGATTCAGATTGGTGATCTTCGAACTATGGCGACATTCTATGTTATTAACTCAGACGTATCCTACAACATCCTTCTTGGAAGACCATGGTTACATGAGCATAATATTGTGCCTTCAACTCTCCACCAATGCTTCAAGTACGTGGACTCTCAAGGGGTTGTGAAGACTGAGTTTGCTGATATCAACCCTTTCAAGGGTGCCGAAGCTTATTTTTCTGATTCAATGCTCTACAAATAAGAACATGTAAAGGAGATATCAGACATGGCTGAAGATCGATCATCTGCCGAAGATCAGTCTATTAATGAAGATCCTCCAGAAGAGCAACCTTTGAAGATCAAAGTCAAAGGGCAAATCCAATCTCAACCTGTCAATGACCAACCTCTGAAGATCAAGGTCAAAGGGAAAACTCGAACTTCATCTGAAGAATCAGTGAATGTTCCTGTCAAGAGTCAACACCAACCCCTTATGATCAAAGTCAAGGGACGCACTTCTCGTACGACTGATCCTGAACCACCATTGATCATTAACCTTGGTGAATCTACGCAGAAGGCGGATGACAGTCCGTTAATGATTAATCTGAAGCGTAGCGGTCAAATTATAAATAATGTAAATATTGATCATTCTGTACTTTCCAATATCAATAAAGATTTCCTTTTTGAATATATGGCTGTCAAATTTGTTGAAAGAATGACTTTATCTTCTGATGATCAAAGTCATTAATATAAAGATGACATAGATACAGAGGAAACTTTATACATTGACAATAAGGAACATTATTTTCCTCCTCATGTCGATGTTAGACCTTATGCTCAGAGGTTCCGAACATCTTCTCCCTATCTTCTTCCTGTAGCCACTTCATCGCAAGCTTGTGTAATTTATAGACGTCACGAGGAATCTTATTTTGTGATTCCGTCTTATAAGAAAAACAAGCGTCAAATTGTGTTTGGCCTGGCTAGAAATATCCCTATTGTTCAAACGATGATCTTAGAGATAAAGATAAAGGAGGAATCCGAATTGACAAATACAGTCAACAATCTCTCAAGATTATCCAGAATATGGGATATGATTTGAAGACTATGCAAGGTCTCAATCAAGATAAGGGTAGACGATTACCATTATATGATGATCCGTTTTACCAGAAAACTCGTCATGGGTTAGGATATGATCCGTTCCACATGTTTAATGATGATATACAAGAAGAATTCTCTTCTAGTTCTTCACAATCCTCAGATTCCGAAGAAGTCCATTTCATTGAATCTGAATATGCTGGAGGAGACTATTTTGATGAATCTAAATGTATATTCTCAGTCAATATGGTTCGAACTAATGACGAATCTGAGCCATTTGAAAATGACCCTTGGGCCCAACAGATGGACACACAGTGGGAACTTCATTTTGAACAACGACAACCACCTACGGAGGATGAGATTCTTCAAATCGATGTTGGAGACGGAATTACATCCAAGCCAATATTCATCAGTAAGAACCTTTCCGAAGATGAAAAGGAAGAGTTGATAAAATTGATTAAAGAATATATTGATATCTTTGTATGGAGTTATGAGGATATGCCGGGTTTGGATCCTAAAGTTGCTACTCATAAACTCAATATTCTTCCTAATGCCAAGCCTGTAAAACAACAGCAACGGCATTTTCGACCAGACAAGATGGATGCAATTGAAGCGGAAGTCAAAAAGCTGATTACATGTGGCTTTGTTCGTGAAGAACAACATCCAGACTGGGTTGCCAATATTGTTCCTGTTATGAAGAAGAACGGAAAAGTCCGAGTTTGTATAGATTTTCGAGATCTTAATGCAGCTTGTCTAAAGGATGAATTTCCACTTCCAATTACTGATGTCATGATAGATAATACATGCGGTTTTGAACGCATGTCTTTCATGGACGGATTTTCATGATACAATCAGATCAAGATGTATCCCGAAGATGAGAAGCATACTGCTTTCTGAACACCCCTTGGGGTTTATTGTTATACGGTTATGCCGTTTGGTCTTAAAAATGCCGGTGCCACGTATCAAAGGGCTATGAGCAACATCTTTCAAGAACATCTATGGAAGACAGTTGAATGTTATGTAGATGACATTGCTGTCAAAAGTCGATCAAAAGATGTTCATATTCAAGACTTAAGGATAGTATTTGAACTGATACGTCAGCATCAATTGAAAATGAACCCTACCAAGTCTTTCTTAGGGGTTTCTAGTGGCAAGTTTTTGGGATTTGTTATCACTTCTCAGGGAATCCATGTTGACCCTGATAAAATCAAAGCAATTCTTGAAATGTGTCCTCCATGCAATTTAAAAGAACTCCGCGGCTTCCAAGGTAGCATTGCTTATATCAGAAGATTTATATCCAATCTCTCTGGGAGATGCCAACCTTTCTCCCGTCTATTGAAGAAGGGTGTATCATTTGTTTGGGATGAAGCATGTCAGAAAGCTTTCAATGACATCAAGCAATACCTAACAAATCTACCTGTTCTAGTGCCACCAGTAGTGGGAAGACCATTTTTGCTATGTGTTCGAGCATTAGATCATTCACTTGGCGCTCTTCTTGCACAGAAAAGTGATATGGGTCATGAACAAGCAATTTATTATCTTAGCCGAATGATGGTCGGAGCTAAACACAGGTATACTCCTATAGAAAAAGAATGTCTGGCTTTGGTTTTTGCTATACAAAAGACACGACATTATGTGTCAGGATAAACTATGTAGGACCATTGAGCACCTCTAGAGGGGGGTAAATAGATTGTGTGTATGTGCAGCAGAAAATAATCACCAATTAAAAAATATTAAGTAATAATTATGGCATTAAATAGGAGACAGTAAATAAATGCAGTAAAGTAAGAGTCAAGAATTCAAACTCAGTGACACAGCGATATATACTGGTATCCCTCTGAAAGGACTAGTCCAGTCTTGAGTACTCTTGCTCCATGTTAATCCACTATGACACAAGCTTTAACTGAGCGCTTGCAACTCTTACAACACCGTGCTTGGTGACAAGTGCACGACCGACTTCACAACACCGTGCTTGGTGACGAGCGCACGACCGGCTCCAGAAGGCAATTGGAAAACTGGAACGTTTTCTGAATATAACCTCCGATACAACTCTTCAATACCAAACTCTAGATTAAACAGAAATTGTACTGGCTTGGCTAAGAGTCGTAAAGGCTTAGGTATGAAAGTAAAAGCTCAGAACACTTTAGATAGAGAAGAGAAGAGATGAAATTGGATTGTTGAAATGAATGGTAATCTCAACTCTATTTATAGTATTTTTGGGGAACCGAACTCGGGCAGAGTTCGGGCAGAGTTCGGATGCTAGGATTTTGCATACGAATATTGGATGCAGATTTGGTGGGAACTAAAATTCAAAATAACCCAGACCGAACTCGGGCTGAACTCGGACCGAACTCGGTCAGAGTTCTGTCAAAGTTCTGCTCGTTCAGAACAGTAAGGAATAAACCAAATTTGCATAGGTTTTGGGCTTTTTGGAATTGTGGATTTTTGGGATACGTAGGTAGGCTTATTTTTGTTTGTGGACTGAGAAAAACCTAAGCCAGTACCGATCCGATCAATCTCACATTTTTCCTAGACTCAATAAATGGAAAAATACAGAATAAATATGAAAACCAATAGCCCTTTTGATGACGTCTTTTTTCTGACATAGAAGACGTATTTTTCCTTGACGGCAATCGTCCAAAGATAAACAGAGAAAACTCCTTGTATAACGCCGTCTTTGGCCCATTAATAATTCTTTGTTGCATATGTCCTGCTTGTCTGCAAGTACATGTTAGACGAACAAAACAGTATGATGCAGTATGATATAATTATAACAATATGATATAGAATATTTAGGACAATGCTAAGTTTAAGTAGCATGAATATTAGTGACATCACTAGTTAAACTTAATTTATTAGCCATATTCAAAAACATGATATAATCATTGGGCTAATAAACTATTCATGTCATCTCCAGAATAAATCCTATTCGGGTACTGATGAGAAAACTAAGCATTCTTAACTCCAGGTTAGCTACCTGGGCGATGTTGCTCACTCCTTACGACATGGTTTACGTACCTCAAAAATCAGTGAAGGGTCAAGCATTAGCTGATTTCTTAGCAGCTCACCCTATACCTGAAACATCGAAGCTATATGAAGATATTCCAGATGAAGTTGTGGATTGCAACATGACTTTGAGAGATGATATTTGGCATTTATATTTTGATGGAGCATCACGGGTTGGACCTAATGGCAATATCGTCTCCTAAGTGGGAATGGTCTTGGTTTCTCCTGACAAAATAGTCATATACCGTGCCTATTCTCTCAATGAGCCATGCTCTAACAATATAACGGAATACAATAATCTGTTAATTGGTCTCCAAGTAGCAAACGAATTGGACATTGAGTTCTTAGAGGCTTATAGAGATTCTCAACTGATTGTCAATCAGGTTAGAGGGACATATGAGGTCAGAAATCCTGACCTCATCCCTTATCAACAAGTGGTAATCGAATTGGTCCTTTCATTCAAAGGATTCTTCACCGAATTCGTACCACATTCTCAGAATATGGAAGCTGATGCTCTTGCTAGCCTTGCTGCAGACTTAGCTGTTCTAATTCGAAGACAAAACACAATTACTTTGTTGGACCGAGACCTATTATGTGTTAAGAATAATCTGTATATTGAACAGAGTTATATTACAGAGTCAAGTTCCCAGCAGAAGGATTGGAGAAGTCCATTCATTGATTATGCAGTTCATGGGATTTTACCTGAAGACCCAAAAGAAGTTGCGTTAATCAAAAGAAGATCATTTCGATTTTATTATGATTCGTCTTTACATATGCTATACCGTCGTTCATATGATGGACTTTTGCTGCGCTGTCTTTCAGAAAGTGAGGCTAAATAAACACTTCGCGAAGCTCATGATGGTGTTTGTGGTGCTCGTCAGCCAGGTCCAAACTTACAATATCGCATTCGAAGAATGGGATATTATTGTCCATCCATGATAGCAGACGCTGTAGATTATGCTAGACGGTGCAAAGCATGTCAGATTCATGCTGATTTTATTTATCAATCGTCTGAATTCTTGCATCCTACAGCAGCTTCTTGGCCCTTCGAAGCTTGGGGCATGGACATTATTGGTCTGATTAATCCTCCTTCTGTCAAGAGACATCGGTTTATATTGGCTATAATCGATTACTTTTCTAAATGGGTGGAAGCGGTTCCTCTTATTGAAGTGAAAACATCTAATGTGATTAGCTTCATCAAAAACTATGTTATTTATCGTTTCGGGATTCCTCGACGGATAATTCATGACAATGGACCACAGTTTGCCAGTCAGGCATTTTATCGGTTTTGTAATAAGAATCGAATTCAAAATCTGGCTTCTACGGCTTATAATCCAGCTGCTAATGGTTTAGCCGAAGCTTTCAATAAGACGATCATCAAACTTCTCAAAAAGTTTGTCTCTTCTAATAAACATGATTGGAATGAGAAACTTGGAGAATATTTATGGGCTTATCGAACGACAATCCGAACTTCTACTGGTTTTACACCATTTTCATTGGTCTATAGATGTGAGGTTGTTCTTCCACTGGAAATCCAGATTCTATCTCTTCGAATAGCCATTGCTAATGAGCTAACCACAGAGAACAATGATCGCTTACGACTCCAAGAACTTGAAGGATTGGACAAGAAACGTCTTCAAGCTTAACAACATATTGAACTATATCAAGCCCGTATATCTCGAACTTTTAATCGTAAGGTTAAAGAGAGGGTATTCAAAGTCGGTGAACTAGTATTAGCTGTTCGAAGACCCATGGTGATGACTCATAAGAGCAAAGAGAAATTCCAAGCAAAATGGGAAGGCCCTTATGT
The DNA here is from genome assembly GCA_029216955.1 of Iris pallida. Taxonomy (NCBI): domain Eukaryota; kingdom Viridiplantae; phylum Streptophyta; class Magnoliopsida; order Asparagales; family Iridaceae; genus Iris; species Iris pallida. The sequence continues at coordinate 588,122 of JANAVB010040016.1, read as the reverse complement.
TATTGAGACAGTTTTTTCCAACGGTGCCTATCGGTTATCTAAGCCCAATGGAGATTTACTAATGATGCCGATCAATGGCAAATTTCTTAAGAAGTACTATATATAAAAAAATAGAATGAAAATAAAATCTTTTTTATTCTTGTTCAGAACAAAGGATTAAGGAAGAGGACCACTGCCTTGCTTATTGAATACATAGTCAGCCAATACATCGAAGACATCATTGCCTGAGTTCACAAAAAACTTGCAGGCAGCCATCCTCAGCGCTTCTTCTTCAGGAGTTTTTCCTGACTCTGTTAAGAACTCGAAAATGTCTTATGGTGGCTTGGGCGTAGAAGAGCCTTCGCCTATTCCTGTTGGGCCTAACACAATTGGTACAATGGGGCACATTTTAATGATGTCATCAACCTTCATGGTGACTTCAGTCTTTTGCAGCACGTCCTTGGAAGACATTTCCGATAGAAGAGTGGAAACAAGAATGAAACTTTACAAACAAAAAAAGTTCTCACCTATATATAGGAGAGATCTATTAATGAACCGGTCTTGGAAATTGAAATAACCTTTTTATTCCTGAAAGGACCTATCCATTCATTATATCAGATTCATCCATTTAATTATGGAATTGAATTGATCTGTCTTTTCCCAAAAGAAACGTTGGTTCATTCATTCTTTTATCGATATTGGCATGACATATGTCTTCTTTCCCATCTACCAATGTTTGGTTAAGCTGGTTACATGTCTCTTCGGAGAGAAATTTTAATCTTTTATCTTACCAGTTGGTATAAAAAGTTGGATTTATTATTTATCACGTTCTTATGACCTCTGAATAAATATTAAATCTACTTCTTTTCCTATCTTTTATGTCCATTTGGCCTCTGAATAGATATCAATCTATTTTTCTTTGAGTTGTTACGATCTATCATGTCCATATTACCTCTGATAGTATTGTATACTCTGAAACAGAAAATGAGATTTCATTTATGTCTATATTACCTCTGGATAGATACAAATTATTGATTATAGAAGACTTGTCATTTCTATTCTCACTTTATCATTATAAAAGTCTATTACATTTCTTAGACTTTCGTACAAATCATAATGGAAATCTATTACATCTTGGATTTTCATTCTATACGACAACGATGACCTAATCGAGATCTATTACTTCTTTGGATCTTCTTCATCGAATTTGTTGTTGGTGGCAATTCCTTGCTGTTTGAGCCTCAATGGCGACCAGAACAGTAGGAAATAACTCTGGTCTTCTCTCTCAGACAAGAGAAGAACCCCAGAGTATGGCAGCCCGAAGACGCGTTGCTGCCAATACAACTGGTAGAGAAATGACGGCCCTTCAGAAGAGATAGGAATGTATCCAGCATTGGGATACGATTCCTAGTTCTGCCGAGAAAGGAACTCTACTATCCAATTTCTCGGGTTAGAGTTGACTCCACCATCCAACTCTCCGTGTATAAAGGCTCTTCCTACCATCTGAGGAAGACCCTTCTATCCCACGAAGAGTTCTGAGTTATCTGATTTGTGCGTCAAAAATGCATGAGCACCCTGATGTTTGTGTCAGAAGAATGCTCCCCACAGCATCTATATCGCCAATGCCAGTTCTGGAAAAGGTCTTTAACCAAGCTTCTGCAGAAAACAGTACAAAAAGGAGAAACATGTTATCATTATCAGGCGCAAATTGGCCCATCAAAGACAGGCATATTCTGTTTTGTTAAAGACAGATGCTCGCGCACATTGTTTAGACAAATATTTGCCTTCAACAAGCGCACCTTATCTATTAAGTATTTACGGTCGTTATCTATCAAAGATAGGCGTTTGTTTTCAACAACAAAAAACTTGCAGGCAGCCGATTTCGCACCTTGTTTAAATTAAAGAAGAGCACATCTTGCCCCTTTTATGTAAATCAAATACCTATTTCGGTGAAATGTGATGCACATAATAATAGATGAATGATGATTATACACAGAAAAGCTACTGTTTCACGATAGGCTTACCATCAAGATCAGATAGTTCGGCCTTAAGAATTGTTGAATCAACGTCTGGTGACATAACGCATAGGGGAACTACATCAGAAAGCATCGCCGTTATCAATCTCTTGTTGGAGAATGGAATCTTGCAAAAAGCTATCTTCAGAGAAGAAGAATAAAGGAATGAGAATGCATTCTTTAACTCAGCTATTTATAAAGATTCAAATGAGTAGATGGCGTAAGTCTATTTCGGAAAAGATCCTAATAAGAGGCATTCATGACCATAGAACAGCTGCCACGTGTTATTTTGTTTCTCTTGGGAATGAGCGAACATGGAAACAGTCAAAGGTGTAAAATGATCCTATATCAATGCATCACAAAAATAAAGGTGGAAATAACACCAGGATTTTATTTGATAAAGAGTAGACCCCTACAGATAAGTTGAGTGTCATAATACATAGATGACACTCTTATACAAAACATTATTTCTTCTTCTCTCCTTCGTTGGGTTGACGAAGGGAGGCGCCTAACTCATGTATATTATGGATTCCAGAACGACGTATTAAATTGAGGAATGCTTTAGCATCACCTGATCCTTCGTAGGCAGTTGAGGGACCACCATTTATACGATCGAAGATCGCTGGAGTCAGTCCAAAACACTCCATAAAGTTGCGTGCTCGCAACGATTGATCGACCTCTGCCTCTAGGTCAAGCTTTGAGCCTTGAGCCTTTTTATTGTCACCCTCTATTTCTTTCTTCGGTGCCATGACAATATGAAGATGAGAAGTGAGAATGAAAAGCTTTTTCTTATATATACAATCAATCAACCCTTCATATTCCCTATGGGAAATTGAACATTATCAATGCAACTCGGGGAGACGAAGAGGCGTTCGAATGTTTTGAGAAGAAAATTCATTATGATAGTGAGTATTGACCGGCACCATTTCTTGACTTTTTCATATTCAAAGTATTTCGAAATTTTTGAAGTCTTTTCAAATTCCAAAAACTTTGAAGGGGGTCTTGTAGGAGCGTAAAAAGTTCTTTATTTGATTAATTCAAAAAGAATTGAGGACTTTACGCAGGCAATTCTCTATGAGGGCTATTTTTATGCCAGGCTAGTCTGTACGCTAGCCATCCTCTACGCTGGCTACTTTACGCTAGAAAGCTGTCAAATCATGCATTTAATATAAGTGATAATGACTTTGACATAATGATTTGCTGACAACATGCAACATAGAAGTCGAGAGGATCGAATTTTTACCAAGCTCGATACTTGTCGTATGGTGTGCAAAAAAGGCTACTTTACGATCAATAATTTCTTCTTTTTACACACGATAGTTATGTGAGCTTTTACTCTCAAAGCTATTGCGGGCGTAAAGTCTATTTGGGCTAAGTTTTACGCTCAAGGCTATTTTAGCCACTTTACGCTGAGAAGTTTTAATTGTGTTGTTTTTACGCCAGTTGCTACTTTACGCTCGGGGCATATTTTGTGGACGTTTTTACGCCCGATCCTTCCTGACTACTTTGAAACGTGGTTTATCCACGTGGCTTTCATGCCACATTTATTGAGGAACGTGTAAACATGCTCCCTATTTTTGTTGGAATAATGGGACGCGTGTCAACATATTCAGAGGGTGACTTCCATCGTGGGTGACAGTTACCAGCATACAAAACCCAATTTTGTTGCTTTTTACGCACAATGGGTCAAGTCTATAAATAGACTTATTTTTTTATAACAAGGGCATAATAGAGCGGAGAGACAGGAGAGAATACAGAAATTAGAGCCCAGAGACTTTGATTTTCGAGAGCATTCTTCTTCAACTTTTCTTCCAGAACAGAGTGAAGCAAAGCAGGAAAGCATTCGACCTCGCCATCAGTGCCCAAGTGCGTCGATACCTTTCTAGTGACTTAGTTCTTCCGGTTGTTCATCTTCTAGCAGTGATCTTCATCATCATCGTATGGTCCAAGGAACAAAGTGATCGCCTTCAGATCAGACTTCCATAGTAATACTTCCCAGAACAATTTGTACTTCTGTACTTTTTATCGTTTTCTTTCAAAAGCCAATTTTTAGGCATTTTGTTAAGTGAAACAACAGTGTATCCAGTTATCCATTTCCAAGTTTTAGTGTAACAATCAATATGTGCTCAGGAAGAAAACTGTGTAGCAGTAGTGGGTGTGTGTGTTTATATTGTGTGAGAAACAGTGCAACATATCTCAGTATTTGTGTGTGTATAAGTGTCTTCAATGTATATGTTACAAACAGTGCATTCAGTTGACAGTTAGCCATTCATTCAAACCCAATCTCTAAAATAGTGGACAACACATGGCTCTGTTTTAGCACATTTAGTCATTACAGGAGTGTCAATGTATGTGTGTATTCCTAAGTTATGTTCTCAGATTTTTGGTGAATATAAGTCAATATGAATGCATACAAATCAGGATTTAGTATAATCAATCCCAGGTTTCAGTCATCTAAGGAAACCCCTACTCTTCTCACACAATTATCTCTCATATCCACTTACCTTCATATGGCCTCTTGACTGATACTCTCCTCACTCTTCACTCTTCTATAACCCACACGACCTAGGCACTCACACTATCAATATATTTCTACTCGACACCCACACACAATATTAACATATCATAAACTAACATGTATGTACACATGCGACTATATGCTATACCTATAGGTAAAATGGAATGGAGCAATACTCTAAAGAGGTGGATAGGGGACCACTGATGCAGGACACACATTCCTGCTACTAACCATTCAAGCGATCCCTCTACCTCAACTGAATGCAACTAGACCCCTTCCTTACATTTCTAACCCACTGATACATAAGGAGACACTCATAAAAATGGTATGGACTAAACTAAGTGATCAATGCAGTGTAGTGTCAATATGAAATTGATTGGTGTTACAAGAATAGGAATTCAGTGATTTAGTTTCTCAGGAAGTCTGGGAACAAAATGACAGTCCAATCCAAATTTCAAAAATCACCTAACAATGAGCCCTTCACTGTATCAGGGAATAGGAAAATAAAAACCAATTTAGTATGTAGATTTCAAAATCAATTTAAAGGAATAAACTTGCATCAAATAGGAAAACATACCAGACATGTAGGCATGCACAAACATTAAAGTTAGAATCTCAATCTCAGTTTTACATTCTCAGTTTTTAGGTAAAATAGTGAGCAATTCACAGTTTAACACATGTATCAATTAACATTAAAAAATTAATTTCAAAAACCAAGACCTAACACCAATTAATAACCAAGGTTTCAATAATGATATACACATGTAGATGGATTAGCATGGAAGTTTAAATTATGGGAAATGGTTTGAAAACATATTTAAATTCAGAGAACCCACACAGCACAAATATCCGAAATTTGACAGTTCATATCAGAAATAGGATTTTCCTTATTTCGAAAGCCAAAACCTAAGAAAAACCCACAACCAGGCATATGGATGTGTCCCCCATGTGTACACGTGTCTAGGGGGTCAATTCGTGTCCAAGAAATTGGACAGGAAGTGTCCCAATACGAAATGGTACAGTCAACTGAAACTGGCAGTGGGGAATGCCTCGTGCAGCCATGTCGAGTCGAATAGGACTCGACACACAATACGAGGAGGGTCGTGTCCGTGTCTATTGATAGAGTGGGTCTAAGGCTAAGGGATATGCACCCTAAATCAGGTCGGGGATGTGTCGTGTTCGCACCACAGGTGCGTATCAGACTTGAATTTTCCGCGCGTGTGCAGCAGCGTAAAACCGGTACGGGTCGAATAACTCCTTCGATACTCGACCATCTATCCCCAAACTTTGGGGACATACTGACATTCGTGGCCTCCATCCCTTACCAAAAATTGTGTGTCGAAGTATCGTATCCAGGAAGAAATGGACACGAGGTAGCAGGGCACCCGTGCGCTGTGTCGTACAGCGTGTCAACGGCCGTTTTCGACACGAAAATGACACAAAAATGTGCTCAGTCTTCACGAAAAATATTATACACACATAGATCTATAATTCCATGTAATTAGATTTTCAAAAATCGAAAATTAAATCCTTTGTGACATTTCATCAAACACATGCACATACACCATAATACGTGTCCGATACGGACATCAAACGGACACGAAATCCACCCAAACTCTAGGGACAGCTAGGGGACACTTAGGGCTAGCCTAATATGCAAAGAAATCGGAATTTAAATACAATTTAAGGGGTTTTACCTATAGGTGCAAATTGCAAGAAAAAGCTTCAAATGGGGTGTGTTCTCCTTGATAGCTAAATGCTCCAATTTGGTTCAAACCTGAGATTTCTCTCCATGAACATGAAATAGGGCTAGATTAGGATCATATGCAAAATACTAGAGTGAAAAAGGATCAAAAATGAAGAATCTAGGGATTGGGAAAGAAATGTCATTACCTCTTCCTTCAATTTGTTGAAATCTCAATAAAGAGGCAAGAACAAATAATGAGGAGATTATTTATAGGGGGAATAGCCCTAGGTGGCTGGTCAAAAAAAGAAAGTTAGGGTTAGGGTTGAGTCTAATGGGCTATGGACCTATTTGCACTAGTCATGGAACCAAATTATAAGTATCAAGCCTATTGACCAATTCACTAAGCCTTCTATTCAAGTCTCGATTCCTACATGACTAACTTAGGTTGACTTAAGTTAGACTAGGGTCTTACCATGCTAATCAAGTCACCTTAACTAGAGTCAACATCTAGGTTAGTCTCTTAAGTCACAACTAGTAAAAGTCAAATCAACAATCGTCAATCCAATAAATAAATAAATAATTCTAATAAGTCAAAATGACCAAATTACCCCTAGGCTAAAAATGATAATTAAAACACCCAAATCACATGGCTAGGCTCTAGGGCAGAGAGTCTCTTCGGTTTTACTAGCTGCACATCAAATCACAAGTCATAATTTTTAAATAGTTTTAAAATGATTAAAAATCACCAAAAATCATATTATTAATTAAATATCATAATTAAATAAATTAAAATACAAAATTTCTAAATTATCCTTATTTTAGAAACTGGTGTTACAGGTTTTGTCATGAGTATTCTGAGAGGGTTGACTTTAGATATAATGTGGATAGTCTGTCCAGACACATAGTGGCGTGTCTTCTGGATGGCAAATACTAGTGCAAGACATTCCTTCTCCACTGGTGTGTATCTGTGCTCGGCACCCACCATTGTGCGACTGAGGTAGTAGATTGCCTATTCATGGCCGCCTTCGTTCTTCTGAGCCAATAGGGCACCCAGAGAATGGTCCATAGCACGGACATATAGTAAGAAAGGCTTCCCCATTATTGGAGCTACCAATACTGGAGGGCTTATAAGGTACGCCTTGATGTCGTCGAATGCGCGTTGGCATTGTTCAGTCCAGACGAAAGATACGCCTTTCTTCATGAGCTGAGTGAACGGTTGACACCTTCCAGAGAGGTTTGAAATAAATCGTCTAATGTAGGCTAGCCTTCCTTGTAGTCTACGTAGCTCTTTGAGGTTTCTTGGAGGATGCATGTCGAGGATAGCCTTCACTTTCTCCGGGTCCAGATGTATACCCTTTGAAGTGATGATAAAACGAAAGAACTTGCCGCTGGAGACTCCCAGAAAAGACTTGGTTGGATTCATCTTGAGTTGGTGTGTACGTATTAGTTTGAATACCGTTCTCAAGTCTTGGAGGTGGTTGCCCTTGAGACGACTTTTGACTGCGATATCGTCTACGTAGCACTCCACAGTTTTGTACAATTGATCATAAAAAATTGTGTTCATGGCTCGCTGGTTTGTCGCCCCTGTATTCTTCAATCTGAAGGGCATCACCGTATAGCAGTATACCCCCAACGGTGTTCGAAAAGATCTGTGCTTCTCGTCGTCGGGGAACATCTTGATCTGGTTATAGCCTGAGAACCCATCCATGAAGGACATCCGCTCGAAGCCGCAAGTATTGTCCATCATTACGTCGGCGATTAGTAAAGGGAACTCGTCCTTCGGGCATGCAGAGTTTAAATCACGGTAATCGATACAGAATCGAACTTTACTGTTCTTTTTCATGACTGGAATGATGTTGGCAACCAAGTCTGGGTGTTGTTCCTCGTGAATGAATCCACTGGCAATGAGCTTCTTGACTTCATTCTCGATGGCTTCTATGACGTCTGGTCGGAATCGTCGTTGTTGCTGCTTCACTGGCTTAGCTTTAGACAAAATGTTCAGGCGGTGCATGGCGACTGTAGGGTCCAAGCCTGGCATGTCTTCATAGCTCCATGCGAAGACATCGATGTATTCTCTTGTAAGCTGTATAAGAGATTGGTGTTCATCGCCAGATAGACTTTTGCTGATGAAGATTAGTTTGAAAGATGCTTCATCTCCTAGATTGACTTGGATGACTTCATCTTCGGTAGGTGGCTCCCGTTGTTCGAAGCGTAGCTCCCACCTAGTATCCATCTTTGGGCCTATTGTTTAAGCTCAATTGATTGGACATCGTCTGTAATTTGGTCGACGAAAACCATGTTGACGGACAGAGTTGCTTTAAACATGTCATCGACGCTGGAGTCTGAGTCCCAGAGGGAGGAATCAGAAGAATGAGAATAATGATCTGCTTCATCATCTGATCTTTCGGGAGTTGTTGGAGGAGTGACATAGCCCAAACCAACACCGCTTCATTGATAGTAGTTCTCGGGTTTGCCTGGAGGAGCAAAGTGTCATATTGGCAATCGTCGTCCTCGGCCGTAATTTAGCCCTTTGTCGCTTTTGATGTCATATCCCATGTTCTGGATGATGTTCTTGGCCTGCCAACTATACAGAAAAAGTTGTATTTTCCCAGAGTCAGTCAGCTTCTGTGTTGTGCTTGGGAGAAGTAGAGTCTGGGATGAACTTTCTCTCGCCAATTATACGATCGAAGATGATTAGCTCTTCATCCTTCTTTCTGGCTGGAACGATGAAGTAGAGGATATCTTCAGGGTAAACTTTTTCCCACAGGTGAGGCGTCGTGACCGGCATGCAGAGGTGTGGTCCTATGCTATTTTCTAGGGCGTATATCGTATCCATGTAGTGGTTTACAGATTGATAGACAACAGAGTAATTCAAAGATAAACCTTTACTAAGGAAATACGCAAGTTCTTCTTCAGGGATAACATCATCCGTTGAAGGTACATTATTATGAGTATTAATATACTAATCGAGAGGATCATCATCTGGAAGAGGAGCCAAAGTCTTGGCCGAGTTCACCACGTAGGGTAATCCTTCAGGATTGGGAGGACGGGCATCAGTAGGTTCCTCCCGGGGTGTCTTGCTGAGAGTGATGGTCAATGGTTTGACCTTGTCAGGGTTCTTCTTTTTCACCCAAAATGTGAGAGGCTTCGGAGTACTTTTTGGAGTAGTACGTCCTTTGACTCGGATAATCAGGGGACCATCATTGGAGGATGGACTTGCTTCAGCTTTATTGTCAGCTTTGTTGCCATCGTCCTTGGGGGGCTGAGATTGGTAAAGTACCGAATCTCTATAGTAAGCTTTGATGCCCTTAAAAGGATCGACATCGGCAAACTCCATCTTCATGACACCGTCGTTGTTGACGCATTTGAAGCACTGGTGAAGTGTGGAAGGAACGATCATCTTCTCGTGTATCCATGGATGTCCCAACAAGATGTTGTAGGATACATTGGCATTGATCACATATCAGGAAATCTTCGTTCGAAGATCACCGATCTGGCATTTGAGACAGATCTTGTCCAGCAGATGGCTTCGACCAGCATTGAAAGCCATGATAGTTGTGTTGGTTGCAGATAGTTTGTGCAGTGGGATTCCCAGAATTTGAAGCAGACTTCTAGAAATGATGCTGAAGGAGGATCCTGGATCGATGTGCATGCGGTCCACCTTGATCGCCCCAATATACCCTATATAGTACATGGGTCTATCATGACGATTATTTTTGACTAGCATGTCCTCCTGTGAGAAGGTGATATTGGGCACCACTTCCATAGTACTGTGGCAGTGGGGACAGGAGACAGGATCTTTAGCGGGGGCCTTAACTTCGGCGAGGTAAGAGTCGACATGTCGTAATACCTCACTTAAGGCCTTCTGTGTTTCTTTGGAGAGTCGCAATAGATCGAACAGAGACAACCTGGCAGGTGTATTGGCTAGCTGAGCCAGTATGTCAAAGTTGTAGGACCGATCCATGCCTTCGAGAGCTGGCGCCTTCAGAGACTTGTCAAACCGCGTCTCCTTCTGCTTGGCTTTGTCCGTAGTTGGATGTTTTGACGGGCTGGCTTCTGAGCCTGTGGGGCAGCAGGAGCTTGAGGAGGTACTGCTTCTTCTTGTGCGGGATCGTACGTCCGAAGATAAGTCTTCCCCGAACGCGTCTCGCCAGACAGAACCTCGTAGATAGGAGAGGATACCATATGGCATGACTTGTACTTCTTGCCCCTTTTTTCTTTGGGAGGTACTACCCCCTCCATCACTTCTTACATAAGGTCCGGATGGACCCACATGATCTCACTACGTTCAGTCGTGAGCGGGACCAATATTGAGTTGCAAGCTAGCGGTAGGTTGACGACTTCCATTATTGGCTTGGGAATCGGAACCACGTCGTCTGGGACTTATGTGGGAGAAAAGTCACCAAACTGAAGAGAGATCATGTTAGAAGATACGACCTTGTCTTTAGCTTCGAGGTTGATCACTTGGATGTCGATAAGCTGTTGTATCATCTTCTTCAGGACGATGCAGTCCTTGGTGGAGTGATGTACGTACTGATGATAGAGACAGTACTTGGGATCATTAAGTTGGCTCGCCTGTACAGGACGTCATGGTGGAGGCAATGTCAGCTTATTACCCTTCGTTAATGTGTGAAAGATGGTAATGACATCGTCTTCGTCAAAGGAGGAGGTCTCCTTAGGCTTGTCGGAGGCACCATGAGAATTGGAAGCTCCTTTGGATGTTTCGACCTTCAGAACTTCTTTTCCTTTACCCCCACGAACAGGGATAGTTTGAGGATGCTTGCCCTTATCTTCGGATTTGGGTGTTTTCAACCCCAGTAGTTCCAAGTTAGGAATGTCGTTTTCAGCAGCATCAGCGGCCCCAATGAAAGCGGACCATGTATCATACTTATGTATACCCAGACAAAACTTTACTATAGGAAGAAAGTTATGTCAACAGACTCTTCCTCAACGGGGGCTTGAATTTTGCCACTGGCCCTAGGGGCCAAGAGAGCAGAAGGAGCCGAGAGGGGCGTTGATATCGTGCCCCAAGTAGAAGGAGCAACAGGGGGTTCCAGCAAACCCTTTGTAACACCCAATTTTCCAAATGAGAGTAATTTTGTAATTATAATTATTATTTATTGATATTTATTTCATATTATGATTTTTGGTAATTTTTAATCATTTTTAAACTATTTAAAAATTGTTTTAAGTCATGACTTATGATCTTGATGTGCTGCTAGTGAAACCCTAGAGACTGCATGACCTAGAGCCTAACCATGTCATTAGGATGATTTAATTATTATTTCTAGTTTGAGAGTATTGTTGTCATTTTGCATTTATTTGAATTAATATATATTTAATTGGAATTTAATATGAGTATTGTAATGGTGTGAATTGAATATGATTTAATTCATTGCCTTGTAGTGTGGTTAGCCCTAACCTAGACTTGACCTAACCTAGATTAGTCATAGCTAGCTATGGTTAGTGTTAGTTAGGATTTATTGGTCTTGGTTAAGTCATGATTAGATAGAGCAACTAGGTCACAATTTGACTAGAATGAAACCTAGGCTTGTGAACCATTGAATTAGCTAGATTGATTTATAGCCAATTGATCATCCGAAAACCCTAATCCCTCACTAGTGGCCAGCCATACCTTGGTTTCCTCACCTTATTTAATGTCTCTACCACTTAGGGCTAGCCTCCTTTAGGAATTATCAAGTTGGAGAAATAGAGGTAAACCCCATTCTCCCCCAATCCATAACTCCTCCATTTCAACTCCTTTTTCTTCCTAATTTCTTGCAATATATTCTAATCTCTGTAAATTTGATGGCTATGGTGAGAAATTTCAGGAAAGGGGCAATTTGGAAGAGTTTGGGTAGCTTGAGGAACAACTCACTTTGGGACTTTTTGAGCCATTTTAAACCCCTGGATAAATTCTAATCCCCTCCATAAAATGGTGTTTTAATTGCATATATCGGAAGCCCTAGGTCTACCCTCACTGTTAGTATAGGTCTTGTTAATTTTTGTGTCCAATACGTGTCCGTATCGGACACGTATCAGTGGATACACATAGGTGTTCGATGAAATGCCACAGTGGGCATTTCATCCTTGTTTTCAAATTTGGTTTGAATAGGAAATTAGAGTTTAGTCTCGTTTATAGTTTTCCAGTGGTCTGAGGTGGTATTAGAGTCGTGTCGTGTCGCATTGGACACGGGGTTCTGCACACGCGCGCGCGCAGTGACAGCTCCCCTACTACTCGGGGTCCACTTTGCACTGTACATGCCACGTGGACACGTATAAATTGACACGTGGGTGCGGGCAGACACTGACACGAGGCTCCCAAAGTTTTGTGGGTCCTTGTGTCGTGTCGGATACGAAATCGTGTGTGCACTGTGCGTGTATAGCTCTGTTGTTTGATTCAGTATTTTAATTCCAGTTTAAATATTTAAATTATGAATTTAATTGCTAATTAGATCCTGTATATGTTTTCTAATCTCTGATAGATTGATTTACTTATTATTTTAGGTTGTTGATGAGGATTGGGATTCGTTTGTAAGTTGGCTCGACTGATACACTGATACATTGGTTATTTCAGAATTCTTGAACATTTAAATCCTATTTTAATTGATGTTTTTCAACTGTTAATGATTCCCACATATTTGTTGTTCATGTTTAATTCATGATTACATTCGAATTAGACTTTATGATTTAGAAATGGGATTTTGGCATTATGTTGGCTTTCGAATAGGTATTGGCTGATGCTTCCAGTTGAATGATATTAGTTCCTATTTGAAACTGTCACTCATTCCTTAATGAACTGTAATTGAATGATTTATTTCTTAATAACCTGAGTTGAATTCCCATACATTGTATTATTTTGTTTTCATGTGATTCGAATTGGGTTGAATGGTGAATTGAGTTATTTAGGAACTGTTTTTCCAGGATTCCTATTCACTGTTAATGTGTTCCAGATTTTCACTAACTGATTTCTTCTCGAACTGAGTTGAATTTCCATATACATCACACTGTTTGATTTATATTAAATTGTCTTTGTTTTCTTCCCATTTACAACTGTTATTTAGTTCTTTAAAACCTGAGATTGAGTTTACAAGTAACTGTCAATGTGTTTCCAGTTTTCCTAGGCCACTGTTTCCATTTTCCTGTTACACACACAAGTTTATATCCTCTAACACTCACACAAGTATCAATGTATTCACTGATATTCCTTAACACATGAACACTACACTGGTATTCCTATTAAGTCATGAACCATATACACTACCCTCATTCACAGGAACCATTTACTGTTCCAGATTTCCTATTCACTGATTCCAGGATCACATTGTACACAGGGTTACATGATTTCTTTACTGATATTTCCTATTGATCAATGTATTCCCTGATTTCCATTTGACACTGTACACAGGTTTACTAAACACCCTTCATTGCCCTGTTTTCTAATTTCCTATTTGCCCTTACACACACACAAGTTCATACCATTTAACACTCACTGTTTTCCTCTATGTGACACACACACACACACACTTGAACACATGCACATTTCATTTTCCTATTCCCTATGTATATGTGTACATACATATACATAAATATACATATATAAAATATATATATATATATAAGAAATATATATATATATATATATATATATATATATATATATATATATATATATATATATATATATATATATATATATATATTTATATATATATATATGTGTGTGTGTGTGTGTGTGTGTGTGTGTGTGTGTGCGTGTGTGTGTGTGTGTGTGTGTGTGTGTGTGTATGTGAGATTCACATTTTAATGTATCCTATATATATGTGTTATATACATATAGGTAGCCTATATGTTAATGAGTGTACTACATTATATTAAATACATTTATGGATATATATTAATATGTGATGTGGTTTGGTTTTAGGCATGATATTGCCTAATAGCCTAGCCTAGGGCTCATGGCCTATGGGTGTGTCTGTTGGCCTAGTATAGAGTTAGTTAGACTTGTTTAGTCTTGAGTAGACCTAGAATGGACTAGTTAGACTAGTATAGACTTGTTGACTTAGGTTTGACCTAGTTTGACTTCTAGGGTTGACCAGAGTTGACCAAGAGTTGACTTTGGTCTAGATTGACCTAGATTCTTGTAGAATGCATTGCATTACATCTTATTATCATTTTAGACTCATAGTGACTTGTATTGTTCTATAGGAGACAGATACCACTCCTCGGACAGCAGATATTCTTCAGATACTCAGGATACAGGCGAGTACATTCTCTTAACATTTCATATCTTGTTTAGGATTATATTTCCTGTTTTAGATTACTTTACATGATGCTGACACGTTGGAAACACGGATTAGTACTATATGGATCTTGTCATGTGATATTATCCCCTTAGCGAATACATCGGGTATTTCGTGTTCGTGTACTTTATCGTGAGCATCGTGTACTCCGTGTATGAGTGACATTCGTGTACGAAACGTGTAAAATCATGTATATTCATGTATTCACATGACCTTCGTGTACAATAACATAACTTGGCTAGATCCTTGTGTATTGATTGGGGCGGGGGAGTAGAAGTGGTTATGTAATCAATCCAGTAGATTACTCGTGTACGCCCTCTTTAGATTACTCGTGTACAACATCGTGCCATTTACATAACCATATTGTGCTCTGAATCACTAGTTACTGTTAGTTCTCTATATACTGTAGCTATTTACTTACAGCGTCTCTCTTTTTACATCATGTTGTTCTTCAGTTTCCTGTATCTTACTCTCTAGCATGTTTATATTTCCTAACCTGTTATGATTTTGTTGAGATGTACTGTACTCGCTCCTGTCCTGACTGGACCTGTTAAAATATTATAGAGGACGAGGCTGAGGCATTCTGTCCTACTTATTATGGTGCGACCCTAGATGATTGCTTGGACCTAGACCAGCAGCAGGACCCACTAGCAGTTGACGACACTCCCCTAGAATTAGGATGTCTTTATCTTTTCTGGATTACTGTATATTGAGATTCTGAGATGATTTGGGATATGTACATATTTAGACACTTAGACTTCTGGATTGTATCTCTGTGCTTTCATTCTGGTTATCGATCTATCTATCTATCTTTTATCATGCTCTACCTTAGTTGTGATTGAGACTATATCTGCTATGTCACCTCCATTCGGAGAGTATATACTGTACATGTACCTTTATATTGTTAGATGTTGACCTAGGACAACGTTTTACCGTCGACACTGCGGCGTAGGCTGGACGTCCCCACATCTCGTGCCCTTACTCTAGGGTACGGGTCGTGACACCCTTACCCTTCTCAAGCTCGGAGGGACCACCGACGTCAGGGGCTATCTCCTCTGCATCCAACACACTGTCAGCAGGCCGTACGAGACCTTCCCCCTCTGGTAAGGCAGCGAGATCAGCACTTGTTTCCTGACTCGGCTCCCCTGGAGTCAGGCTCGGCGGACGAGTCTCACCTTCCTCATCAAATCCCTCCGCGGGGATAGAATCTGTCGCTGCCACCTGGTCGGCAGCCACCTCAGCCTCCGCTGCTGAGTCTGGGGTAGGGCTCGGCAATGATACGGCCCACCTCCCCTCATCATGAAAAGGAGGGGAATCAGCCCTCTCCTCTGTTTCAATCATGTCTGTTGCTCCTGCAACAGGCTCACCCATCTCTGGAGAAACGTCATCTGAAGACGTCGAACTCCACTCCACTTTCTCATCCGGAAGCCCCTTATCTGCTGGGTCCTCAATGCCAAAGGTCCCTACGACAGCTTGCACCCTCCCGTGAACTGCTTCAACCTTAGCTTCTCTTCCAACATAATCAGGAGATACTAAAATCTCCGCAGGAACGACATCGTCCGGAATCTCCTCCACGGGAGACATCACGATCTTTTGACACTGTCGGTGACAGTACCTTCTTCTGTCTCTTCGGCGCAGAAGAGCCAGCCTCTGTATCAGCATGTCTCTTCGGCTGATCGGCCGATGGCTCTACCTGACCCCCCGTGGATACGGTAGGTGTACCTCGATAACCCGCCTCTGGCGGGCGGTACGACCGAGCCTTCGCCAACAAGTTCCCAGTCTCCTCTAACTGGGTGCCGATAATAAAACGGGTCTTCCGATCGTATCCGGGAGGCACGGCGTTCATGACACAGTAAAATTTGGCGGCCGAGAAAAGAATCGACGGCCGCGGATTCTGAACTGGCAGCGTAAAGCGAGCTCCAGTACATCCGACATTGTAGTAATGCCAAGCTCGTGCACCGTCCAGCAAACTTCCAGTATACCCCAGGTTAATACTGGGGTTCTCCAACATCAGCTGAGCATCGCCAAATTGTCCTGCAAAACGGCTCGACAAATATGGTTCCAAGTAATACTGGTTTCTATTTCGATACACCAGGTGGGACGGCCGGATGCTTTGCAACCAGCAGAATCTCCATGGAGGCAGAGTGGTGGCATCTTCACCCGAATCCGTTAAGTCTTTGTTGGCCTCAAAACCCAAAAAGACGGGACCAACTTTGGTGATCTCCTACCCCTGAAGGTGGGATAAAACTTTTCTGTAAACAGGAACACCAATATGCAACCAGCTCCTTTGATTGAAACGGCGGAGGAATGCGTCTCCGGCCCTGTGGTCTTCTTCCAAGCCCGGGCTCATCACGTTGGGATGGTGCAAAATTAACCACCGTATCAATTAATGAAACGACAGTTCGGCACGGGGAAAGTTGTCATTCCTACCTCGTTCATGAACCATATTTCCTGCAAATTCTCGTAAACCTCGCAGCAGGTTACACACCATTGTGCGGAGTAAAGCCATGTGACGGCCAAAAACTAACTTTACAGCTGGCAGGATTTGGTTCCGGGTCACACTCTCCATAGAGCCTGACCCGCCCGAGAAGACATAATCCCGGAGCTAAATTATCAGATACGCAGCCAACACTTCTTTGGACGATATCCGATAAGTAAGGTGCCAGAAACAGCTATAGGAGCATTCGTCCGACTGCCAGTCCTTATTTTCCCGGGGACTCTTCTCACTTAGCCTGCTCATTTCAGAGAGCACCGCAGAACTGGAAAGCGCTGGCAGAGTTTTAAACTGAGAGGGATTCTCCTTGTCTTGCTTAAAGACATAATCTCTCCAAGCAGTCATATGAGGCTGTGACCCGCCCTTATCCCTCTTCTGCATATAATAATGATGGCTCGCCACTACCTTGAAGACGACCATCATCTCCTCCGCTTTGTCCCCCAGGACTTGGAACTCCTCGTTGGTCGGGAAGTATTCCTCATAAGGATCTGATCCCCAAGGGAGCCTTGACACCTCGTATATTTCATGAATTGCGAGTCCCAGCTCCCCCACCGGAGTGAAGAAAGTCCCGGTCTGGGTGTTAAACATCTCCAGAAGCGCGAGGAACATATGCCTGTTGATGTCGACGCCTGCCTGGGTAGCACGAATTGCGGCAGTCAGCCCAATCTCTCGGAGTTCGGTTCGAAACTGTGTCAGAACCCAGAGTGTCAGCTTGTCCTACTTGAAAACATAGTGACACCAACCCTCTACCCGAAATTCATCTTTCGGGTACGACTGCTTCAACAACAGCATACGATTTGCAAAAGTTGAAGCGCCAAAAGCAAATGTGTTGTTAGGGACGTCACTGTAAATGCTCCCAGGACGTAGAGTCCGCCAGGTGAAAGAAGGCTCAGCCCGCACGGCGGCCAAAGTATCCCTCTGATTGGAGGTAGCATAGATCTTGATGGTGCCTGCCACCGCTCCCCCCTGAGACAGGGTTAGCTCCCAAGACATCCTCCTCTTGGAAGCAAGGCAACAGAAAGCCGTCAAAGGCCATTGACGCTCAAGTTGCTTAACAGTCCTGTGCACCCCTCTTGCTGTAAAGAACCAATCTTCCTTGATCTTTAATACCTTTGCTTCAGTAAAAGTAAGGTGATCCCCAAAAAGGAACTCAGGCTTCATGAAAGTCACATTATCAGAAATGGCAGATTTCAAAAATGTCGCGCTCCATCATCCGTTGGAGGAACCCATGGTGTTGTTCCCGAATTTGGGTCATTCTCTTGGGTGGCTGACCCAACATAATGGCAGCTTGGATAGGATTTATCACCTCCTCGTTATAATCTACTTCCATCTGACAGAGGGCAGTGTCCAGAAGCACTTCATTCAAGAGCGGGACGGTCATCGATACTGGGGGTTAGCAAAAGAAGGCAAAGATTCAGATATGTTAGAAACAACAAAAGAATCTGAGCCACGTTCTCATCAGAAGCGCATACCCTGAACCAAGGCTCAAGCGCATCTGAAAAGAAGCTTCGGCGTATCATCAGGGTCTAAACCCATGTGCGTCGGCAGTGAAGCTTCAGCGCATCATCAGGGTCTAAACCCATGCGCGTCGGTAGTAAAGCTTCGACGCATCATCAGGGTCTAAACCCATGCACGTCGGCAGTGCAGCTTCGGCACATCACTAGGGTCTAAACCTATGCGCATCGGCAGTAAAGCTTATGTGCATCATCAGGGTCTAAACCCATGCGCGTCGACAGGAAAAGCTTCAGCACATTATCAGGACTCAAGGTCCATGCGCGTCGGCATATGTAAAAAAAGGGCCTATTCGAGTACAAAAAAATATGGTAAAGAATGATGAAACCCACCATTCACCGTCGGCCGAACGTCGACGGTTGTCCGGGGGACATCACCCGCAGCAGCCTCCACATGCTCTTTTCCTTTGCCTCGTCCTCGGCCAGCACCGCAAGGATTCTTAGAGGCCAGCTCGTGAAAGAAGAAGATTAAGGGTTTTTTTCGAAAGAAGAACTCTAGAGAAGAAGAAAACAAAGTAGAGAATAACCCTCTCCCTCCATCAGATGCCTATTTATAGGCTTATGCATACGCGTGAACCGATGAAGAGTGACATCAGCCGTCGCCTCGGGTTCTGTAAAGTGATAACTGCAAATAAATCCAAAAAGATCATCATTAATCCTTTTGGTTACTCCAAAGCGTTATCATTTGTATTAACTAAGAGGAGCATGCGCCCCATCACTGATACACGGAGTATCCATGCGCCCGAACAGTCATTCGTCCCGTTGAAGACACCACCATGCTTCTTATTCAAAGTATTCCAAAACTTGACAAAAAGTTTTGAAAACTTTGAAGGGGTCTTGTAGAAGCATAGAATTTTAGGAACAGAATTCCTATGCGCCTAAACATTACATGCGCCAGGAAGCTCAGATAAAGTACTTGGCACAGGAAACAGCAAAAGTATAGACATTAAAAGAAGATTTTTATTTCATATAAAAGGTTATTACATGTCTAAAAAAGGCTGTACAAAGGAGAACTTCTACAAAAAAAGACTCTAAGTCTACAGCCAGGCATAGCAACCACCATGCGCTCTCAAACAGGCACATCTCGCCATGCGCTCTCAGTCAGACGCATCTCTTCGGCATCTCAGTCAGGCGCATCTCTTCGACGTCTCATTCAGGCGCATCTCTTCAAGAGTCTCAGTTGTGCATCATAAAGTCTCAAAATATACGCCATTTCGATCCGATCAAATGCTTCGACTAATGAAGCATTTATTGAGCAGAATGAGGGTGGGCAATCAACCCCCTAGCTGAAGAAAGATCTCTCTAAAGCCCAAAGGAAGAGGAGAGCACCGCAATTGATCCGCAACAAAAGGAGGCTTTCAACACAACCAGAATGCGCAACACCCACTCTGACAGAGGAAAGAGCCTCCAAAGTCGGGGCACCGCAATTTTGATCTGCGGCTCTTCCAGCATAACGGAGACGAGGCTCGAGCATCCCGATCTTTGGATGCAATAGGCACCTTCCGCCTGCCTCAGAAGTCCTCGACTCCGACTTTTGGAAGTAACAGTCACCTTCAAGTGCACCAATGAAGACAATGCGTCGCATCTTCACCCTCGGGAGCATCTCGTCAACAAAATGTGCTCGTGCAAACAAGTTCATTTCGGGAGGACGTGAGAGAACGAGAAGCAAACTCTCTCCTTGCCACTATTTATAGGCCGGGCAAATCAAACCCATGTGCCAAGTGGCGGGCTCTCCGAATCCCGTGCAATGAATTTCCATTAATGGTGATGAACCTGACGCTTCAAATTCGGCCAAGTCAAAAACGGCTATTTAAAGCACTCGAAGAACGTAACAGTCGGGCCAATAAAGACGTGTCATGCAAACGGATGCGCCGGTCAGACTGCGCATCATACTCACGCGTCCATTAGCACCAAGCGCCTTATAAGGATGCGCCCATGCGTCCCCATGCGCTAAGTGGAATGCAGATCGACGCACCCACTCAACAGCCCATCACTTGTCAAAGAATATTAAATACTGAAGTCTGACACGACAGCAGCCAGTCCCCGAGGACTGAATAGTTGATAGCTTTTTCAGAAGACAAAGCGTCGCCGACGTCAGCATCATCATTACTTTCCTCTGGCGGTTACAAGCCTCGTGTCGCCCAACCATTTCGTATGCGTCTCTGCAGCCATGCGCCCAAATCTCTGCATGTGCTCAAAAGCCATGCGCCTCAGACTTTTCTCTGATCCCTAAAGACAGAACTCAAAGTCACTACTAAAGCCTCGTATGCGCCTCAAAAGCCGTATGCCCAGACTGGTTCGTGCCTCCTAAAGGTTACAAGCCAAAGTCTACTCATGTGCCCAATCCCAGGTGCATCCTATCAGATCACTCTCCACCAAATCCGAGATCTTTGAGCCATGGACCTACGACACGTGTCCTTTGACTCGACTCAGCCTATGAAAGGGTGCTAATCACCCAAGATCTTAACAACTGAAAGATCCTCTCCATTGCTACGTGTCAGCTCGGCTACAGCCCATAAAGGCAACAGGAAGGGTTCAACTCCTCAATAAGAGTGCATCGCCCATACGCCTCTATCAGCAATCACCACGTGGCATCCCCACAAACAGGCGCATCCTACATCTGCGCGCATGAGCAGCCAGCTTGCAAACTATAAATAGAGGGATTATTTCCTTCTTCTACAGCTACGAACCAACGAACACACACGTAGAGAGGCAGATACAGACACTCAACGTCTCCTTCCTCTCCGCAAGCTCCAGCATCCAGAGCAACTCAGACCTTCAGAGAACCGATAACCGTCGTCAGATCGTCAACGGAGTCAATGCATTACCACTCGCTCCACGGCACAAGGGACCCAGATAAACAAAAGTGTACTCCTACGACTACATCTAAGTCCTATATTTTAACACTGTTCTGTTGCAATCAAAAGATTTTAATGGCAAACAGGCGGTATTCATAAACTTGATAAAAAAGGTGTTCCACTAGTATCTAGACAAGTTTGTGGTGGTATTTATTGATAATATCTTGGTGTATTCGAAGACCCCAGAGGAGCATGAGAAGCATCTGAGGGTAGTTCTGGAGACTCTCAAGAAAGAGGAGCTTTACGGCAAGCTCTCGAAGTATGAGTTCTTTCTTGATCGGGTGGAGTTCCCGGGTCACGTTGTGACCGAAGAAAGGATCTTAGTCGACCCAAAGAAGATCACGGCACTTGAGACATGGTCTACTCTGAGTTTAGTTGCAGAGATCAGGTGTTTCCTGGGATTGGCATGCTACTACAGGAGGTTTCTTCAAGATTTTTCCCGAATTGTAGATCCATTGACTAGGCTGACCCAGAAGGACATAGAGTTTATCTAGTCAGAGGAGTGTCAGGTCGCCTTTAATGAGTTGAAAAAAAGGTTAACGATAGCTCTAGTTTTGACGTTGTCATCAGGGAAAGGTGGCTTTACTATCTATAGTGATGCCTCAGGAAAGGGTCTGGGTTGTGTCTTACAGCAGAATTGGAAGGTGATTGTCTATGCTTCCAGGAAATTGCGTCTACATGATAAGAACTACCCTACCCATGAATTGGAGTTGGTAGCAGTCATCTTCAGTCATAAGTTATGGAAACACTATCTATACAGAGCGTGTGGAGATCTTCATGGACCACAAAAGGTTGAAGAATGTGTTTACCCAAAAAGAGTTGGACATGAGACAGAGGAGATAGTTGGAGTTGAAGAAGGACTTCAACATCTCGTTGCAGTACCATCCAGGAAAGGACAATATGGTTGTCGATGTCTTGAGTAGGTATCCGAAAGTTATGTGTTTGACAGCAGATCGTCATTTGCTCGCAGATCTTGAGAGCTTGGGGATCAAGGTGATAGTACCTAGAGTAGAGATACAGATATAGGACTACAGATTCAATCAGACTTGAAGGATAGGATCAAGTCGATTCAAATCTAGGATGTAGTTTTGCGGAGTATCAAAGAGCAGGTTCGGGCCGAAACTTCTTGACAAGATTATTATTGCAGAGGATGGAGCGATGAGGCATGGTTCCAGACTGTGTGTGCCTAGTGAAGAGCTTCGAAAGCAGGTTATGCAGGAGGCGCATCGCTCTTAGTATTCTGTGCATCCAGGTGCCAACAAGATGTATAGAGACCTGAGAGAGCATGTTTGGTGGTATGGTATGAAGCGAGAGGTGGCACGCTTCGTAGCTAGATGCTTGGTTTGCCAGCAGGTAAAGACAGAGAGGCAGAGGCCAAGAGGATTGTTGTAGCTATTGCCCATTCTGGAGTAGAAATAGGAGCACATTGCTATAGATTTTGTATCAGGATTGCCACATGCACCAGGAAGGAAAGACACAATTTGGGTCATCGTAGATAGGTTGACCAAATCAGCCCACTTCTTGCCATTCAAAATGGTTTTGTCTACAAAGAGGCTAGCAGATATGTACGTAAGGAAGATAGTCAGACTGCATGGAGTTTCCGTAAGCATAGTATCGGATCGGGATAGTCGCTTTACTTCCAACTTTCGACGAAGTCTATAAACTAGCTTGGGCACTCAGCTCAAGTTCAGTATCGCTTACCGCCCTCAGACAGACGGGCAGTCGGAAAGGACTATCCAGACACTCGAGGATTTGCTACGTACTTGTGTTTAGATTTTGGAGGCTCCTGGGTGGACCATTTGTACTTGGTTGAGTTTGCCTACAACAAAAGCTTTCAGGCCAGCATTAAGATGTCACCATTCGAGGTATTATATGGGCGGAGATGTCGTACTCCCTTGTCTTCGGATGGCGTTGGAGATAGAGCTTTATTGGGGCCTAAAATGGTTGTGGATGCGGTTGAGAATGTGAAGCTCATCATATATTAACTTCGGATGGCGTAGGACCGGCAGCGGCATTGGACCGATAGCCACCGGAGACCTTTGGAGTTTAATATTGGACATCTGGTGTTCCTGAGGATATCTCCAATATAGGGAATTATTCGCTGTGGTGGAGGTGGGAAGCGTAGCCTGCATTTCACCAAACCTTTCATTATTCGCGAGAGAGTCGTTACCATAGCTTATAGGCGAGATTTGCCACATGTACTAGAGGTAGTCTATAATGTGTTCCATGTGTCACAGTTCAGACGGCACATGGCGGATCGCAGTCAAGTACTAGGTTACTCCGAGATCTAGGTGGGCCCTACTCTCAGCTATCCAAAGCAGCTAGTAGAGATTCTAGATCGTCGGAAGAAGGTGTTGCAGAACCGGACTATTTCTTTGGTTCGTATCGTGTGGAGGCATCACTCCCCAAGTGAGTCAACCTAGGAGAGGGAGGATGAGATGCACGAGCGATACCCTTATCTTTTTTAGCCTTGAAGTTTTATTCTTCTATCTTTTTCTTATTTGTTTTAGTTTCGTCTTTTAATTTTGAGGATAAAAATATTTTAAGGAGGGTATATTTGTCACTACCACATTCTAAAATAGAGATATTTTTGCATTTTGTGTGAATTGAATAATTATGTCATTTTAATGTATTTAATCGTATTAGTGATATTATTTGGTAAACTTTAGAGCCTTCTTAATTGGATGTTAGCCATGACTCTAGTAGACCATAACTAGTAAAATTAGGCATTTAGTCAAAATCATTTTACTAAGATAGTGAGCCTTTAATTGGACAATCAAATCATTTAGAAATTTGACTAAAACACTAAGTTAGAAGGAGGCCTTTCCTCTAAACTTGTCCTGACAACTTAGAAAGGGCTTCTTGGGCTTTCCTCCAAAACCAAACCCTAACCAAACCCTATTAGGTGGCCGGCCACGACTATTCCCTTGGCAGTACATAGAATCACTTCTTCTTCTTCCACTTTCTATTGGAACCCTAACCCTAATTTAGGAGTTCTTTTCCAATTTTCTCTTACACTCAAATTGTCTCCATTTTCCCTTAAATTAATTTCATTCTCTTTCCCTTGGAGAGGAGAAGGCTCTATTGGCTAGCTTGGAAGAATTTGAAGCATTTTGGAGCATTTAGAGCTTGAAGGAATTCTAGATCTAGGGATTTTGCATTGGAAATCTATCTCCCAATTGGTATGAGCTTTCTAAACCCTTGCATTTCCATTAAATTAGTGTAGAGGCATTTATTAGGGTCTCCATGCATTAGGGTTGCCATTAGAGAGGAGTTTAGGCTCTCATCTTCCTAGTTGAGGGATTTCCATTTTAGATTTTGATTCACAATGGAGGAAATTCGAGAATAGGATTATAGGGTTTATGAAATTGGTAATTTAGGTCATGCTAGAGATTTTGAATATGTAGGTAAGCTTTGGTTCAACTTGGATACATTTGGAATGCGTATCACGATCGTATCACAACGTATCGGATACGCACGCCAAATGTTTGACAAAATGATCAAAATAGCATCCGATACCCTAAATTCAGTTTTGAATCTTGTTCTAAGTTTGCATTATCTTGAGTTATCAATATTCGGATTTATCTAATGATTTTGAAGTGGATTGCTTAGTATAAATTTATTTGGGGGTTTATGTCGTGGGTGGGCTACATGTGTGTACTGTAGACTATTTGAGTGGACTGTTATAAAGTTAGACTGGTATCACATTTGTTTTAGTCCACTGCATTCTCATATCCAGTCCTTAACTACTATGGTTCAGTTGTCTCATATCTTGTTCAGTCCATTTATCTTAATGTATTAGTCCTTATGTGAACTCTAATGAGTCACTCAAAGGCATGGCTGAAGATTCCCATATGGTTCAATCCATATTAGTAGTGTTCTGTCCTCATCTTTAATATTCAGTCCCCAACCTATGCTCAATCTTTTTTCTATTTTGTTCAATCCTTGGTTGTCCTACTGTTCAGACCAGTTGAGAGATCACCTGAGTTGGGTATCAGTCTCCTGTTATCGGCTGTATCGTCCTATACATGGTTGTCCAATATATGTTTCTTTGTATCAATCATGCCAAGAAAGGAATTTACTTCATTAATTGATCAGCCCATTTACCATTAGTACAATCCTTAGTTTGAACCTATTGGTTCAGGATATAGAGTGTGTGGTCCTGTGCTTAGGCAACAAGGATTAGTCAGGCAGTAGGCTGCCTTGGTTTGGCTTGGGCATAGCCCATCATCCACTACAGTAGCAGGGGAATTCCTCTGTTTCTTAGGTAATGAACATATGTGCTGTTACTGAAACTTTGTGTCAATATATACATATGTGTATGAATATGGTATAAGTGATAGTGTAAGTGTTATTTATAAAGGATATATATATATATATATAAATATGGAGGTAGGATTATGAGGGATATAGATGTGAATGGGGGGAAAGTAATAGCTGAAGTAGTCCTACTGCCAGGATATATCAATCCATCTTCATGTACAGCCCCAAATTCTCATGAATCAGTTAGGAAACATTTGAGTTTCCGTCTCTTTGAGTTCAGTCCCATATTCCTAATGTATATTAGTCATTTACACATCAAGTCCAATCTAGTTAATGTATCAGTTCAATTGTATCGGCTAAATGTCTAGTCCCATCCTATTGTGCAGTATATATCAGTAATAAGATGGGGAGGGAGATTTGTTGTTGGTTCAGTTTCTATTCCCTTAGATATTCAGTCCACTGCTTTCTCTTGTTCCGTCAATATTTGGATATGTAATCAGTTCCAATTGTTCACTGTCCAGCCCTTGCTTAAGGTTATGTCCTACATATCTGATATATATTCTGTCCCAGTTTAGCAAGGATGTTCATACCCTTGTATTACCTACTGGTCCATCTTTTGATATGTCCCATTTGTTATATGAATCTGTCCTACCTATCCCATTTTCCTATTGTATCAGTTACACGTGACAGTCTAATTCTCTAATATATGTGCCAGTCCATTTATCTATTAGTTGTATACATTTATGTATATAATGTGAGTAGTTGATAAGGAGCTTTTGGTAGTATCCTATAGTTATACTATAGGATATGAAGTTTATAGATAGGTTTAAACCTAGGAATAAGATATGTTACATTTATGTATATAATGTGAGTAGTTGATAAGGAGCTTTTGGTAGTATCCTATAGTTATACTATAGGATATCAAGTTTATAGATAGGTTTAAACCTAGGAATAAGATATGGTTTTGATACAACATTATCCTAACTAGTTAAATAGTCTAATTTAGCAAAACCCTAAATTTAGGCTAAACAAACTAAGTTTGACCAGAGATGACTCAATTAACCTACTTTGACTAGCGTTGACCCAATGTGACTTCACTGACCTAGAAGTGACCTAGCAGCATATAAATAACACTTTTAAATCCATTGTTTACTCTAGAACACTCTGTAATCCTATAAATTTTATATTAGGTCTTTGTGATGCCAGTTCAGATACCGATACACAGTTGTTGCTTAGGATACCAGGAGAGTACATTCTATGATTATTTTCATCATGATAGTATCTATATTGCCTGCTCTCGACTACTTTACTTGATGTTGACACATTGTTAATACGGATTGGAACTATATGGATCTTGTCATGAGATGTCATCCCCTTATCGGGTACATCGAGTATTCTATGTTCATGAACTTTATTGTGTGCATCATGTACTCCTTGTATTCGTGCCTTTTATGTGCTCTTATGTACTATCATGTGCTTCATATGAAAATAACAAATCAAGTATGTAACGTGTCATGATCGGATCCTTGTGTATTGATTGTTACAGGGGAGTGGAAGTAGTTATGTGATTAAATCTCCTAGTTTACTCATGTGCATGTCGATTATACCCTCACGTACAATCGAGTTACCGTAGATTACTCTGTGCAACCTAAACCAATCACATAACTGTTTTGTTCTCTAAATCATTTATATTTATTATAGTTTAAATGTTCTCTACCCTATTCATGTACTCAGTTCTTTATATGCTCTTTATATTATTTTTATATATTTTCTTCTAGCATGTCATACATTTTATTCTATTGCTAGTTCTATATTTCCTAACATGCAATGGAACTGCTTTCAGGTTATGTATTTCGTTCCAATCCTAACTGGATATGTTGACAAAATTTTACAAAGAACTTGGAAGATTTTTGCACTACTTACTATGGCACAAACTTAGACGACACTTGCGACCTGGATCATCAGGAGGATTCAGCTAGCCTAGAGGAGGCACCAGTAGTGCCTAGATTAGACTGCTAGGATATTTATCTGGATTTGTCTCCAGTTATCTTCTGATATGTTATTATTCATATACTCTGTATGATGTGTTGTTAACAGTTAGACTTATTTCTATTTTGGCTTGTATCGCACTTTGACATCTATCTATTCTATATCGTGCTGTTATTCCTTCTTAGCTATTTGTGATTGAGTTGTATCTTTCTAAGATTGTCCTTCGTATGGAGAGTATATACTTGACAGGTACTTTATATTGTGTTTAGTTATTGTTGAGACCTAGGACAGCGTTCTACCACTGACGCTGCGACGTAGGCTGGACGTACCCATGGCCTCGTACCCTCTCACTGGGTGCAGGTCGTGACATGAAGATCGTCATGTTAGCTTTCCATAACTTGACACGTCGCACGATTTTTGAGAGCCCGGAAGAGCTTTCCAATATATATATATATATATATTGAGATGTCATTTCTCTAAGTCAGACCGTGGCTATATAAGCCACCCATAATCCTAAAAGAGTGGCACCATGGGATCAAGAGTGAACGGGATGTACTGCATATGATACCAATTTGGGTAAGACTTCCAAGTCTTCCGATCGTCTATTGTAACTCTACGATGCTTATGAAGCTATCCAATCTGATAGGTACTCCTATCAAGGGAGACGAAGCGATGATATCTAGATCAAGACTCTAATATACTAGAATATTTGTCGAGATTGAAGCCATGAAAGGCCTCCCTTCAACCCTGGAGTATAAAATTTTGACTAGAGAGGTATATACACAATAGGTCGAGTACGAGTGGGTTTCATCCATATATCGAAAGTGCCATTATTTTGGTCATCTTAAACAACATGCAAAGCTCAGGTAAATGAAAAAGAAGGGGGCACGACCGTGTAACAGAGAGGAATTAAGAAGGATGACGAGTTAGGAGACGAGGAAGTTTTCTAACTTCCCGTCAATGGAATGGAGATATACAAGCAGCAAGAAACGGGGACACAAGCGGATAGGCCAAACATAGAGCTATCTTTAGTCCTTCCAGGGATCACGGAGGCTACTTATACGTTGGAAGATATACGCATCTCAGATGTCAGTCAACGAAAGAAAGGTAGAGAATAGCCTGGGCTCAACAATGGTAATCACGCGCGAGAAGGACATGAATAAGATATTGGCGATGCACTGCGATAGTACAACCACCACAAGCTGGGGGGCGCAACTCATCAACATGGCAGGTGATCCATCGATAGGGACATCGACACGTCAACGCACAGGCTAGGGTTCGCGAGGAGAAAAAGTGGGACCGAAACAAACTGTCCTTAATTCAGGGACCATGAGCAGGAAGCGGCATGCGAGTAAATCTCGCGAGGACATCCGACACCCCACCCCGACACAAATGACGATGGAAGTGGTGTTAGTCTGAGACAACCATAAGTGGAGGAGCCTCGTGAACTCGATTGCAGAAGACACGTCGGGCCCTAGCGACGAGATAGATATATAGATAATGGTGATTCCCTTCCCCAGAGGCCAGGGATGCGATACTCAAGGGGACAATACCTAGGATCAATGTCTACGATGGTATAGAATGTACGGGGGGCATGCTCTAATAGGAGATGGAAGGAGATTTAGGATACTTTGAAATAAGGTCAGTGTTCTATTAGTATTTTGCTTGAAACTAAAATTAATTCCAAATGTATGTTAGCCAGGTGGACCCCCAATAGTTGGGCTCAGGTCAACAATCTGCACCTCTATGACATGGCGAGGATTTGGATTAGATGGGACAAAGTAGCGTGGGATGGAGTTGTTATTGCCATGCCAAACAATCCATAGCTATCCACTTTACCAATATGGGGGGCTCAAATTCGTCCTATGCACTGTTTATGGGCATAACGACTGTATCCATAGACGGTCTCCGTAGCAAAACAAATCGTACATTAGTTACCTGGTGGACTCTAATATTCAAATCCCTCTTTTTGTGATCAGTAATGTGTTCTATTTGGCCATAAAAAAATAGGTGGCAGGTGCGTACCTGAGCAAACCATGCTTGAGTTCCAGAGATGTATTCTCCACTCTGGACTGCGGGGTCTGGAACGTACAAGACACATCTAGACTTGGAACAACAAGTCCATGATGAAGAAAGTGGCATGCCAACTAGATCGAGCCCTAGGTAATAGTAAATGGTTCAACTTATTTCCACATATAGTCACGGAGGGATTACCTGCTGGAACTAGCAACCATTTACCTCTTATGGTGTGTTTATCGGCCACGGCTCAATCAAAATCTAGGCCGTTTAGGTACAACAATACCTGGTATCTGAAGGATGGATATACGGACACGGTTCGAGAGGCATGGCCAACAAAGTCGTAGGAAACCTGTAGTTCTGCCTTGTCCAGCACCTGAAAAGTGTGAAGGTGGCTCTCTACAAGTGGTGCTGGCATACACCAGTTGGCAACCTGCCAGCTAAGGAGGCAGCCCATCATGGCCTCCAAGCCCAGCTGTAAACAGACATGTTTAACAATGATGTGGCAACACACGAGAGGAAGCTTGTTCGCGAGGTCGGGACATTGCGCACCAATGAAGATATTGAGATGGCCCAAAGGGCAAAGTGTATTTGGCTTAAGGAGAGAGACAGGTGCACAAAATTCATCTATGACATTGTCCGGAGTCGCCAGAATCAAAATAGCATTCACAAGCTTATTGGGATTGTTGTGGCTGAGCTATCAACCCAATCTGACATTCACGAGGAAGCGGTAAGGTATTACTCAGATTTATATAACCAGAATAATATCCCTCTATCTTTCCAGATATTATATGCATAAAACTCATGACGCCCACCAGCAACCAAGAATTACTTAGGTCGGTGACAGTAGAGGAGGTGACAGAGATCATAAAGTGGGCTCACCCCAATAAGGCCCCCGGTCCGGACGGGTTTGGTAGCAAATTCTATAAGATACATTGGACAGAGCTCAAAGACTCGGTAGTGGAAATGATTAGAGATTTTTTTAAGCACGACAGGCTTCTCCGGGAACTCAATCACTCCTTTTTAACCCTTACTCAAAAGAAAGAGGGAGCCTCGAACAAGACAAATTTTCAGTCGATCTCTTACTGCAACGACCTTTATAAAATCATTACTCATCTAATGTGTCATAATATAGAGGGTATGATGCAGGAGCTTATTTCCAAGAATCAGGCGACCTTCATAAAATGGTAGGCTATTGCTGAACACAGTCTGCTGGGTCATGAGATGGTGCATGAATTCAACAAACCTAGCGCTAACAAAGCCTGTATCAAACTAGATTTAAGAAAGGCATACGATACAGTGAATAGAGACTTCCTCTGTCACATAATGGTGTCTATGGGTCTCGATAAATTTTGGGTTGCATGTGTCAGGGAGTGTATTTCGTCTGTCACTTTTTAGTACTTGTCAAAGGCCAACCCCATGGGTTTTTCAGAAGTAACCAGGAAACTTCCAGGGGTGCCCTCTCTCCCCTCTACTGTTTACTCTCGTTATGTAGTACTTAACATGCTTGATGGATATCGCGATGAGTAGACACAGGATCCTGTCATTGTTCCAGCATGTCCATCCCCATGTCATGCACCTCATTTACACGGATGATTTTCTAGTTTTCATGGCCCCCAAGCAGACTGGACTTGATGCTCTCGTAGAGGTGTTGGTAGAATTCGGTGATAAGTTAGGGCTACAATTGAATAAAGATAAAAGCACCATTTATTTCAACAAAGTATGTTCACGAAGGAGGAAATGACAATAGTATTGGGTATCACCAAAGGAGATTTTCCGGTTAAATACTTGGGGATCCCCCTTTTGGTGAACTATGCGAAGGCCACTGAATGTTCGAGCATAGTAGAATTTGTACAACGTCGTATAGAGGGGTGGCAGGCCAAAAATCTATCTTTCAATGGAAGAATCGAGTTGGTAAGATCAATTATACACTCTATAGCTAACTTTTGGTTGTAGTCTATACTCCTCCCGCTTTCTACTATCGATAGGCTCAAAAGGTTGTTTGCGGAGTTCATATAGAGAGGCAGGATACAAGCAATTGCATGGACAGATCTTTGTCGACCTAGAGAGAAAGGTGGGGTCGATCTTCGATCCCTACGCACTATGTGCCCTATGACAGGATGGAAGCTTGTATGGAGATTCATTCAGGGAGGGTCTATGTAGGCCAGTTGGTTGAGAGCTAGGTACCTAAAAGGTGCCAACTTTTAGACGTACTCGTTGAACAACAATGAATCGATATCATTCAAACAGATACTGAAACATAGGGGGGCGGTCAGCCAGGGGTTGGAGTGTATAATCAAAAATAGAGAAAAAATAGATCTTTGGCTAGATCCATGGATTCAACACAAGTGCCTACTTAGTTGGGTCGGGAACCACGCATCCCCAAAGGCATACGCGAAGGTTACCGTGGACACACACAAAAAAGAAGAAGAAGCACTGTCTTTTCTTATTGGCACAAGGCACCGCAAATCGAGTACTCCTGGGAGATCCTGCACTGAGAATCCTCGAGTACAAAAATAATTCTGGGAAATGGGACGATGGAGATCGAGCGGCAGTTGCTCCTTTACTCCGTTGACATTCCGATTTACAAAAGTGGAAGAAAACCTAAGAAAATTGCTAACTCTTGGCTCACTGGCAAGAAGGGCAACAATTTGGCTCTTGAAATGCTCTCCGTTCTGTCATTTTGAAGAGACATGTGACCTCTATTTATAGTCGTTTTGCACTAAAATGACTATTATGTGCACACAGGGGAAGAATACACTGATTTCCCTGTGGGTGCATAGTCTTTCTTTGGGCGCATAGATTATAGGCACATAAAGACTGGATAATTATGGGTAGATCATGGGGTTGATGTGGCCGCAAGCTTCGATGCACAAATGCTCGTGGAGACTGAAGTGGCCGTATTCCTCGGACCATGATTGATCGTGGATGTTGACCGGGTCGTAGGGTTATTTCTGCCTTGGGCGCATAGTGTTGGGAGCAAACTATGCGCCCACACTTGGGCGCATGTTTCTACAGCATAGAGAAAAAAGTTGTGGGCGCATAGCCCCTTCGGCCATGTGGGCGCATAATAGTTTCTGACTTGGGCGCATAACTATTTTTAGACTTGGGCGTATAGCTGCTTATGACTTAGGCGCATAATGCTAAAATTTTCATGCTTCTACAAGACCCCCTTCAAAGTTTTTGATACTCGAACGAGTTCAAAATACTTTAAAAAAAGCATAGGAGACTGTCTTCTTTTGGCTCTGTGGGCGCATAGTAGACTCTCTCTTTGGGCGCATAGATGTTGCCAAGCTGTCAAACGTTGTCTGTTGAGATCTTCCTCAAAAATATGAACTGACAGATTCATCGGAGCAGAATTTGAAGGGGTCCATGCTTCGTGTGATGTCTATGCATTATCCACATCAGCAAGTAGCAGGCACATAATGTGCAAAAGTCCAAGTCTCTGCGTGGGCGCATAGACCGTATCGACACATAGGTCATGTGGGCACATAACAGTTTCTGACTTTTTGTTCTATTTTTTGCAGTTGACATGGTTGTCCCAGCTCTTGGTAGGATTCCTCTCAGTTCTACCCGCCATGCTCTAGATTCAAGCCTCGTCATTACCATGATCAAGAACGTTCAAGCTAAGATCAGCCAAAACCAGCCTTCGGTGCGGATGATCGCTATCCTTAGACAGGATAAGACGTTCCTAAAGCAGATGATGAACAATGAGAAGTTCGTTCTCGGAGGAGCACAAAGCTTCAAGAGACCGTACTTTCTGTTCGGTGACAGCCTGGAGTTTTAGGATGACGAGCCGAAACGTCTAAGGGACCATCTGGTGGTTAGATTGAACAACCTGAGAATATGGTTGCCGTCTATGGAATGCCAATACCCTTTGTCGACGTTTACCGATTTAGCTGTCCGGAGACAAATAAAATAGGATCTGACCCCTGAACTTCATGGAGTCATTTTTGGCAAGATCCAATTTAACACTGGTGACCGAAAGAAAGACACCTTCAAGTGTGTCAAGGGCTCCATAAGCTATTCTACGAGGGGGCTGCATCCTGTGGCCATAATAAATGACGTTCCAACTGATCTTCATCCTTATGCTGCCGAGACCCTCTCCAATCTGATGATGTCAAAGAATGAGTCGTATCCAAAAGGGAAGCTGCGGATGGAAGGTTGGAGGTACTCTGCCCCATTCTGGAGTAGCCTTACTGAATGGATGATTTTGACCTACGAGGACACCATAAAAGCTGTCGGCCTATTTTATGCCGTTAGAGCCACCCAATATGGCATAAAAGTGAATTGGCCTATGTTTATCATATTGGTGGAGTTGTACAATCATTACACCTATACTTTTTTTACTGCAGGTGGGGAGATAGGTTTAGCTCTACATGAGATGCATGCAATATCAAAGCTGTCGTAGGGAACAGAGCCGTACGAGGAATACATTCCTTGTGATGAAGAGCTCTTAGACCTGGAGAAGGAAAACCTAGAGATGGTGGGAGTGTACAAAGAGTTACTCTGTCACTTCTTCATCTGTCACAGGATCACAAATAAGGGCAAGATCGAGGGGGCCATTCCCCATACGAGGTCTTGGACTAACTATGTCTTCATTCAGAAAGAGAAAGAAGGCGGCTCGGTCTTCTTCTCAACTCGTAAGCCCTCAACAAAATCTGAGATGGAGCAACTGATGATAGATCACGGGGCAGCAGATACCGACGACAGCGATGATACGGAGGGACAATCCCCGATTTATTACTTCTTTCGGCAAGCTGAGTTCAAGTTATCGAAGAAGGCTGTGTTGGCCGCCTTTCTAATGACGTAGCTCCGCGACTGTGTAGTCCCTGGTAGTTCAGGGTCCATCGAGAGGATGAGCCGAGGTATGATTCTTCCAACTGTAAGACTGGTGTTTAGACACTGGCTCGTCCTGCTTCCTACAATGGTCTGTGCCATCCAACGAGGTTTGCGGGACTTTACTGCAAGCGCGGTGATGCCTGATGGTAGAAAGGACTTTGCCAGGACTGAACTTTCCTTTCATTACTTAATAGGATGGCTGGTGCTGCATTGTCCCAGATTAATGAATATCGGGATGATGACAGACTCTTTGGAAGGAGATGCCTTTCTTCGAAGGTTCAATGATGCAGATTGGGCCATCACCGTGGTGCCTACTTGTAGGACGGCTTTGAGCTTTCTACATAATTATGAGTTCTTCAGAGTGTCCCCTCCATCTGGCAGTGGCCATGCAGGCAATTCTTAGTAGATGAGGGAGCACTTACTATGAGCTTGACTCCTGGAGTATTTTGTTGGCTCCAGTCTATCAGGCCTTCTCATCTGGTGCTCAGGGATAGGAACCACACTTTTCTGGAACCTTATCTGCCAAGTTATTTTATATGATAGTTTGGATATAGCCAGCTTCTTTTGGGCAACCCTAGCCCGTATCTGGAGTCGCTAGGAAGTCTGATTGACGGGGCACGTGCATGGGGCTATTACAATGCCGGATGCACAGGGGAAATTTTTACCTTGCTAGAAGATAAACCTGAAATCTACCTGCTCTTTGCTGCTGTATTGTTTTATATTCAGGTCAATACCCTTAGTCCTCGGTATGACCGTGAGCAGAGTTTAGTATCGGGAACTAGGCTTGCCCCCACTCTTGTCGATATAGGACGAACCCGAGCAATGAGGGGCCTTAGGAGGGAAGCTGCCGCACCTGCAGCAGAGCCAGCTGCAGCACTACCAAGGAGGGCAGCTCTCGAAGAGCCGGTTGCTACAGCACCGCAAAGGGAAGATATTGAAGAGGATATTTCTCTCCCTGATCTTCCTCAAAAATGAAAAGCTTCGATTGAACTGGATCAACAGTCGACTTTTAAAAGGAAGAAGAAACTTCCTGTCAGAGGTATAAAAAAGGTCAAGGATGTGGGTACTGGCTCACCTCCTTCCAAAAGATCTTCCCGAAAAACTCAAGGGAGTGAAACGGCATCACGGGCCATTACTGTCCCAGAGGTAGATCTGGATTCCATAGCTGTCTTGGTAGAACCAATACTCGTGTTGTCTTCAAATAACGCTCTCTTACCCTTGCGTTTGTCCTTTGCATAGGATATTGAAATCGTGCCCGAGGCAGGTGCCTCTTCGTCTGAAGAGGTAGACGTGACGACGGTATCTCTCATTCATCCTCAACCGATGGATGAAGCCATTCCTTCTTATGATATCTCTTTAGGAGATATGTCTAAGCTTGGGGCTTTAATGAATAAGTTGGACGAGAATCAAGTCCAATCGGCTCACCCTTCCGCGTGTATGTTATCTTTGTGCTTTACCTCGGATGAGATTTTTCGCCTTCGATTTTGTGTACTCCTC
Organism: Iris pallida; assembly: GCA_029216955.1. Taxonomy (NCBI): domain Eukaryota; kingdom Viridiplantae; phylum Streptophyta; class Magnoliopsida; order Asparagales; family Iridaceae; genus Iris; species Iris pallida. The sequence continues at coordinate 552,150 of JANAVB010040016.1, read as the reverse complement.
GTGAGGCTGACGGCCATCGTATATTCCCTTATAGATATGGAGAGGAAACAATATACAGAGGTTGCCCCAGACACTGGGCAAGATAAGAAGTTGCCCTCGAGTCTTCCGGTGTGGCTGGTGCAAAAAGTTCTGTCGGTAAACCAACATCAGTTGCTAAAGAAGTAGTTAAATGGCACGTTGGGACGACCGCTATTGAACCTACTTTGGGTCTAGCTGGGGCCCTTATTTCTGAACCATTTTTTGGTGAGTCGACATCGGTAGCTGAAGAAGTTGATCAGCTTACCGAGGCGGCTGTTACCGTCTCTGCTCTAGATCCAGCTGGGGCCGTAGAAGACAAGCAACCTGCATCTATTTTGACTGAGGTTGACATTGAGCGACCTGGGTCTGCTCTTGTTTCCTTAGCTCAAGTTGACATTGAGCAGGCAGGAGGTATAAAATTACAACTCTTTCACACTCTTTAAGTTCTTCTTTTCGTTGCTGATATGCATATTGCTTGATTGTCAGGTTCGACTTCTTCTCAAGTATCTCTTCCTGGGGCAGAAGATCCCCATCAAGCTCTCTCTTTAACGACCTCTTCCAAAGATGACGAGATGGCCCAGGAAGTCATCAAAGCTTTCTATTCTATTTTGAAAGTGAAGCTTCTTAGAATTCTAAACTGGAATGCTGCCTTTGGACCTGCAAAGGCTATTGCTGAATGCCAAGTGACGGCCCTTGAGAGCATTACCGGCTACGGGGAGTGGGCCAATGGTCTGAAAAAAGTTTTGAATGATCTGAAGGACCAGGTGGCCAAACTCCGGAAAGCCAGGCAACAGAGTCCAACCTCGCTTATTTCTTGAAGAAGACGAGGCTTTGCTTGCAGCTCTTGCAGAGGAAGAAGCTTCATTCCAAGCAAGGAAGGATGCTCTTGCTAAGGAGATCAGTGAATTGGCTGATCAATATGAGCAGTTCAACGCCGCAAGCGAGGCCCGTGTTGCTTCGAAGAACAAGCTGGCCACCCAGATCACTGAAAAGTACAATCATATTACGCAGATCCATAGGGAGATTGCCTAACTAGAGGCCAACATAAGGACAGTCACGTTTGAACAGGAGGACTATACGGTTTAGGCTGCTATGACTGCCACAACTTCAGACCAGTTGAAAGAACAGCTGGTGAAGTTGGAGGAAGAGCACGCAAAACTGATCCCCTTCAGGGATAAAGCTGCTCGACATAAGGAAGCACGTCGTCGTGCTACTGCCAAGTCCGAGACTAAGATTACAGCTCTAAGGGATAGCATCAATCGGTTGTGTACCCCTTAGATCTTCTTTTGTAATAGTCTCAATTAGCCGTGAAGACTTTTGTATCTTTTTCCTTTTCTCTGTTTTTTTAGAGAAGTTTTTAATAAAGAATCTTTTTGGCCTTCGAAAATTATGAATGTAGTTTATGAAATATCAGAACTAGAGGTAGTGTGGACGTAGTAGGGATATTTCAGGTGGGTATTCCGCTGGAGAATTTGATGTTGACATATTATCTATTTTATTTTCAAGATTCTCAAACATAGATAATAAGTTTGAAAGAAACTGCTAACAGAGGTAATGAGGACGCAATAGCAGAGGATGTTCTATATCTGACCAGAGGTATTATGGACGTGGACGGATATGTGACATTAGGTAGGATTGGATAATTCAGAGGTAATACGGACGTGATTATCTTTGACGAATATTTTGCTCAGAGGTTGTATATGTTGGCCCAATGATGGTATCATGTTTTTGAATTTGGTTAATATGTTAAGTTTAGCATTTTATTATCACTAATCTTCATACTATCGCTATAGCATTTCTACTTATACTTATACCTTTTGTGATATGTGCCTATTGGTTTACATATTAGTGATATGAGCTTATCTATCTTAAATTTAATCGGGTTGCCAAAATCAAAACTATATTTTTGATTGTGGTCATTCAATTAAGTTTAATCATTATGATATCACTAACATTTATGCTATCACCTTAGCAATTATACTTAAACTCAGCATTGTCCTGATGTACATTAAACTTATCATACTTGCTACTATGTATATTGCTTTGTTCGTCTAACATGTACATATAGAAAAGCAATAAGTAAGATCAATGTGGACATATGCAATGAAAAAATCATGGTGGGCTAAAGACGATGGATCCCACAAGATTTTTCTGAACCACCCGATGACATCTCTGGAGTCACGCACCGGGGGAAAAAGCCAGCACCTATCAAAGGAAGAAGCCAGCACCTATCAAAGGAAGAAGCCAAGCCATGCCATCATCATTTCAAGACTCTGAAGAAGCCTGCACCTGCCTAAGTTTATCTGGAGTCTGTAATGAGTCTTAGGAATTATTGTAAACACAAGAAATGGATGGCAAAATCAAAATCTAGGGCAGAAATAAGCCCAGGATCATTTTTGGTAGAAAACGGCATACCGACGGTATACCGGTTTTTGTTCACAGAAAGTTTCTGTTTACAAAACCGGCATACCGACGGTATACCGATCCATACCGACGGTATACCGCTTCCGAAATGTTGAAATTCTAACGGTCGGATTTCCAGCCATTAATGATCCTAACGGCTAAATTTCTAGCCGTTGGAATCCCAGACCGGTATACCGCCGGTATGTCGGATCATACCGGCGGTATGCCGGTTCGTGGACTGAAAAGTTTCCTTGAGCTCTTTTCAATGCTTTGGTTATAAATAGCCTTGAACCCCTTCATTCAAGGTTGATGCTTTGAGCCTAAAAATTTCTAAACCACCAAAGCCTATCCACAAACAACTCTACAAAGCTTTCATTTGCCATCCACAAATTGTGTTAGAGTTATTGAGTTGAAAAGTGAGATCTTCATCTTATTGTATAAGGAGATCAAAACCTATTGTGAAAGGTTGAAGTTGGGGAGTCTTCGTATCCAAACTCTCGGTTGAAGTTGGAGAGTCTTCGTATCCAAACTCTCGGTTGAAGTTGGGGAGTCTTCGTATCCAAACTCTCGGTTGAAGTCGGAGAGGCCTTCGGATTAAAGCTCTCGTGTAAGAAGTTGGCGAGTTCTTCGGATCCAAACTCGTGTGTAACTATTTGCTAAAATAGTGGATTAAAGCCGGAGAGAGTTCCGGGACTGGAGTGCCTCTTGGGAGGATACCAAGATATATCGTGTGTCGGTATTATTATTGCTTCTTCTCTTGCACTTATATTTTTAAATTGCCCATTAGTGTATGCTAAGTGCTTGATTAGCTAGCTTGACCCTATTCACCCCCCCTCTAGGGTTCCTACAGTATAGACGTGGCCAGACGTTTCTTAATTATTCTACTGGAAAATAATTATCGGAAAACAGCTCAGAGATAATATGAACGTGACTGTTTTCATAAGACCGAGTTTGGGCAGAGTCCAAAACGAAGATAATTCTACTAGAGAATCTTTTTTTAGAGGACCTATCATCCATGGCATATCCAAGACTCTTGAAATACAAAAAATAGTTGAATAATTTTTTGAATCACGTAAACATTGTACTGAATATTTACATGATTAAAATAGGGTATATGTGAACACTGTATATAAAGGTTACACATAATATTTCTTCGGGAACTTGCCGTTGATCGACATCATGAGCAAGTCACCATCAGGCTTGGTTAGTCGATAGGCACCGTTAGAATACACTAATTCTATAACGAAAGGACTTTCCCATTTAGGCTAGAATTTTTCTTTTGTCTTATGTGTCATGACCATTGGTCTTCTCACTGCTAAGACCAGATCACCAACTTAAAAAATTCTTTTCTTCACCATTTTATTAAAGGCTCTAGAAAGGCGTGCTTAGTATAGCTCAATACGCTGTTGAGCTAATAAGCATTTTTTGTCTAGCGCTTCCAGCTCTTGTAGTCGCAGATGGTAACTTTCTTCGACAGTCAACTCACTGGCTAAGACTACTCGAAGAGAGGGAATCTGGATTTCTAGGGAAAGAACTGCTTCACTCCTATAAACTAGAGAGAATGGCGTACTGCCTGTTGGAGTCTGGACCGTTGTACGATAGCCCAGAGACATTCGTCGAGCTTCTCATTCCAATCATGCTTGTTTGAAGAAAAGAACTTCTTGAGAAGTTTGATGATAGTCTTATTGAAGGCTTCTGCTAATCCATTAGCTGCTGGATTGTAAGCGGTAGAGGCTACATTCTGAATTCGATTCTTATCACAGAACCGATAGAATACATGGCTCACGAATTGTGGACCATAATCATGGATGATCCTGCGAGGTAGGCCAAAGCGGTAGATGACGTGATGTTTGACGAAACTAATCACATTCAACGTATTTACTTCGATAAGCGGTATAGCTTCCACCCATTTGGAGAAGTAATCGGTTATAGCTAGGATAAACCGATGTCCTCTGGAGGATGGCGTACTGATTGGGCCGATGACGTCTGTACCCCAGGCTTCAAAAGGCCAAGATGCTGCCGTCAGGTGTAGAAACTCCAAAGGTTGATAAATAAAATCGGCATGGAACTGACAAGACCTACACTTCTTTGCATATTCAACAATATCTGCTATCATCGTGGGCCAATAATAACTCATTCATCTGAGACGATCTTATAATTTTGGGCCTGGTTGGTGTGTACCACAAATTCCATTGTAAGCCTCACGGAGTGCATAATTGGCTTATGTGTCTGATAAACATCGTAATAATAGCCCATTGTAAGAACATCGATACAACATTTTGGTAGCTATATTATAGTAAAATATGAGGGATCGCCTTTGGACAAACACTGCTTCCTTTGGGTCCTCAGGAAGGATTTCGTAGATGGCATAGTCTATGAAAAAAAATCTCCAGTCTTTGACGTCGACATTTGTTTCTGTTGCATAACTGTGATGAATATGCAAGGCATCTTTCGCACAGAATAACTCTCGACCAGAGACTGTGATCGAATGTTGAGTATTGATAGGGACGGTCAAGGAAGCAGCCAGACCGGCCAAAGCATCTGCTTCTATATTCTGTAATCGAGGCACGTGCTCGATGAAGACCAATCAGTAGGGCATTATATTCGGCCACGTTGTTGGTGCAAGATTCCACGAGAGAATATGCACGGTGTATAACCAGATGGTCGGGCGACACAAGCATGATGCCTACTACGTCCACAATATTTTTTTTAGGTCCTATTCTTGATGCATCGTCAAAGAACATTAGCCAAATGGGGATTTCCTCAGTTGCGATGTTGGACTCAAGTACTCCATCCAGGATTTCATCGTAAAGTTTTAAAGATTCTAGCACCGGATGAGCTGCTAAAAAATCAGCTAATACTTGGCCTTTTACAGCCTTTTGATGGACGAACAGCATATCGTATGGAGTCAACAGCATTGTCCATGTAGCTAAACGGGAATTAAGAGAACCCGGTTTAGTCATGAGTATTCTAAAAAGATTGACTCTAGATATGATGTGGACGGTCTGCCCTGACACATAGTGACCTGTCTTCTGGATAGCAAATACTAGTGCAAGACATTCCTTTTCCACAGGTGTGTATCTATGTTCGGCACCGACCATCGTGCGGTTGAGGTAATAGATTGCATGTTCATGACCACCTTCATTCTTCTGAGCTAATAGGGCACCCAGGGAATGATCCATAGCGTGGACATATAACAAGAAAGGCTTTCCAACTATCAGAGCTACCAACATTGGAGGGCTTGTGAGTTACCTCTTGATGTCGTCAAATGCACGTTGACATTGTTCAGTCCAGACGAAAGATACTCCTTTCTTCATGAGCTGAGTAAACGGTTGACACCTTCCAGAAATATTTGAAATAAATCATCTGATGTAGGCTAAGCTTCCTTCAAGTCCGCGTAGCTCTTTGAGATTTCTTAGAGGACGCATATCGAGAATAGCTTTCACTTTCTCTAGGTCAAGATGTATAACCATTAAAGTGATAACAAAACAAAGGAACTTGCCGCTGGAGACTCCGAAAAAAGACTTGGTTGGATTCATCATGAGTTTGTGTGTACGCATTAGTTCGAACACCGTTCTCAAATCTTGGAGGTGGTTGCCCTTGAGACAACTTTTAATTGTGATATCATCTACGTAGCACTATTTTATGCAAATGATCGCAAAAAATTTTATTCATAGCTCGCTAGTATGTCGCACCCATATTTTTCAATCCGAAGGGCATCACCGTATAGAAGTATACCTCCAACGGTGTTCGAAAAGATGTGTGTTCCTCATCATCGGAGAACATCTTGATCTGGTTGTAGCCTGAGAACCCATCCATAAAGGACATCCGCTTGAAGCAACAAGTATTGTCGATCATTAAGTCGGTGGTCGGTAGAGGGAACTTATCTTTTGGGCATACAGAGTTCAAATCAAGGTAATCGATACAGACTCAAACTTTACCATTCTTTTTCATGACCAGAACAATGTTAGCGACCCAGTCAGGGTGTTGTTCTTTGCGAATGAACCCACTTGAGATAAGCTTTTTGACTTCAGTTTCGATGGCCTACATGATATCTGGTTGGAACCGTCGTTGTTGCTGCTTTACTGGCTTAGCTTTAGAGGAGATATTTAGGCGCATAGCAACTTTAGGGTCTAAGCCTGGCATGTCTTCATAGCTCTATACAAAGACGTCAATATATTCTTTTATAAGCTGTATAAGAGATTATCGTTCTTCACCAGACAGACTTTCGCTGATAAAGATTGGTTTAAGAGATGATTCATCTCCTAAATTAACTTGGACGACTTCGTCTTCAGTAGGTGGTTCACATTGTTCGAAACGTAACTCCCACCTGGTGTCCATCTTTTGATCCTATTGTTCGAGCTCGATTGATTGGACATTTGGTCAACTGACACCATGTTGGCGAACAAAGTTGCTTTGAGCATGTCTCCAATGCTGGAGTCTGAATCCCAGAGGCAAGAATCAGAAGAATGAGAACAACGATCCACTTCGATGTCTGATCCTTCATAAGTTGTTGGAGGAGTAATATAACCCAAACCAACACCGTTTTATTGATAATAGTTCTCGGATTTACCGGAAGGAGCAAAGTGACATATTGGCAATCGTTGTCCTTGATCGTAGTTTAGTTCATGGTCGCTTTTCATATCATATTCCATGTTCTGGATGATATTCTTGGCCTGCCAACTATATCGGTAAAGTTGTATTTTTTTTGAATCATAGTCGGCTTCAGTGTTGCAATTGGGAGTAAAGTCTAGAACGAACTTTCTTTCGCCAATTATTCAATCGAAGATGATCAATTCTTCATCCTTCTCTCCAGCTGGAATGATGAAGTAGTGGATGTCTTCTAGCCAGACTTTTTCCTGCAGACAAGACGTCGTGACCGGCATACAGAGATGTAGTCCTATACCATGCTCTAGGGCGTATAATGTATCTATGTACTGGTTTACAGATTGGTAGACATCAGATTAATTCAAAGATAAACCATTACTCAGAAAATATACAAGTTCTTCTTCAAGGATAACATCATCCACTGAAGGTACATTATTTTGAGTATTGATATACTCATTGAGGGGATCATTGTCCGGAACAGAAGTCACAGACTTGGTCAAGTTCACCACGTAGGGTAACTCATCAGGATTGGGAGGATGGACTTCAGCAGGTTCCACCCGAGTTGTTTTACGGAGAGTGATGGTCAATGGTTTGACAATATCAGGATTCTTCTTTTGGACCCGGATTATGAGAGGCTTTGGAGTACTTTTTGGAGTAGTACGTCCTTTGACTCGGATAACCAGGGGACCATCACTGGCAGATGAATTAACTTCAGCTTCATCGTCAGCTTCGTTGCCGTCATCCTTGGAAGGCCGAGATTGATAAAGTACTGAATATCCATAGTAGGCTTCAATACCCTTAAAAGGATCAACATCGACAAACTCCGTCTTCACGATGCCATCATCGTTGACATACTTAAAGTACTAGTAAAGGGTAGAAGGAGCGATCATGTTCTCGTGTATCCACAGACGTCCAAACAAGACGTAGCAGGATACATTGGCATCGATTACATAACAAGCAACCTCTGTTCGGAGATCACCAATCTAGCACTTGAGACAGATCTTGCCCAGCGGATGACTTCTCCCAGCATTAAAAGCCATAATAGTTGTATTGGTTGCAGACAGCTTGTGCAGAGTGATCCCTAGAATCTGGAGTAAACTTCTAGGGATGATGCTGAGGGAGGAACCTGGATCGATATGCATCCGATCCACCTTAATCGCCCCGATATATCCTGTATAGTACAGAGGTCTATCATAACGATTGTTTTTTAGTAGTATGTCCTCTTGTGAAAAGGTTATATTTGGCACCACATCTATAGTGCTATGGCAGTGAGGACAGGAGACTGGATCTTCAGTGGGGGCTTTGACTTCAGCGAGATAAGAATCTGCATGTAGTAATGCCTCACTTGAAGCTTTACGCGTCTCTTTGGAGAGCCACAGTAGATCGAACAAAGACAATCTAGCAGGTGTATTAGCCAGTTGTGCCAGTATGTCAAAGTTGTAAGGTCGATCCATGCCTTTGGGAGTTGGTGCCTTCAAAGACTTGTCAAATCGCGTCTCCTTCTGCTTAGCTTTGTCGATAGTTGAGAATTTAGATGGACCAGCTTCTGAACCTGTGGGGGCAGCAGGAGCTTGAGAAGGCACTACATCTTCTTGTATGGGGTCATAAGTCCGTAGGTAAGTCTTTTTGGATCGCATTTTGCCAGATAAAACTTCGTAAATGGGAGAAGACACCATATGGCATGACTTGTATTTTTTGTCCCTCTTTGCTTTGGAAGGCACCACCTTCTCCATCATTTCTTGCACAAGGTCTGGATAGACCCACATGATCCCACCATATTCTGTCATGAGCAGAACCAACGTTGATGTTGAGTCACGAACTGGCGGTAGGTTGACAACTTCCATTACTGCCTTGGGGATCGGAACTACGCCGTCTGGGATTTCTGTGGGAAGAAAGTCACCAAATTGAAGAGAGATCATGTTAGAAGATACGATCTTGTCTTCCGCTTCGAGGTTGATAACTTGGCTGTCGATAAACTGTTGTATCTTCTTCTTCATGACGATGCAATCCTTGGTAGAATGGTGCGCGTACTGGTAATAAAGACAGTACTTGGGATCGTTGAGTTGGTTTGCCTCTGCAGGATGCCGTGGTGGAGGCAATGTAAGTTTATTACCCTTCATTAATGTGTGAAAAATGGTAATAACATCTTTTTCATCAAAGGAGAAAGTCTTCTTGGATTTGTCAGGAGAGCTCTGAGAATTGAAAGCTCCCTTGGAAGTGTCGACCTTCAAGACTTCTTTTCCTTTAACCCCACGAATAGGGATAGTTTGAGGGTGCTTGCTTTTGTCTTCAGATTTGGGTCTCTTCAACACTAGTAATTACAGATTAGGAACATCATTCTCAGCAGCATCGGCAGCCCCGATAAAAGCAGGCCATGTATCATACTTATGTATACCAAGATAGAACTTTACTGTAGGAAGGAAGTTATGCCGACAAGTATCCATAAGCTCTGAGTCTGGTATACCGAAGGGCATCTTCAATGCTAGCCGCCTGAAGCGTTCGATGAAAGAAATAAAAAACTCACTCCTCCTTTGCTTGGTCTCGATGAGGGTGAACATACTAACATGCATGCCACTCTCATAAAACCTATTGAGCAATAACCTCTCCAAGTCTTTAAAGGAATTAATGCAACCGTCAGGCAGACTGCAGAACCATTCAAAAGCTACCCCCTGCAAAGTGCTGATAAATAACTTTGACAAGAATGCATCATTTCTTGGTAAGTGCAGAGTCTGCGTGTTGAAGTATGTTATGTGTTGGCGAGGAGAAGTCATCCCGTCAAACAAATTTAGCGTCAATGGCTTATAGTTAGGAGGGCAAGTAGCATTCTCCCATTCAGGAGGATAAGGTTGAGATATCCCCATCTTCTGAAGCTCATCTTTATGTGAGATGGTATCGAAACGGGCAACAAGAGAATCAATTGCATCCTGTGGAATGAGCAGATATTAAGAAATAGCTGTTGTACGGTTGTCAAGTGTCGTTGGCGAAGGACCACCTCCAGTATTTACGGGATTTGGAGGAGGCACAACGGAATGATACTGATTTTGTGGTGAAAAAAGGTTGTTGCTATGAACCGGACTAGCATGTGCTAAGATGTTCAGTTGAGGTGGAGGAACAGCCCTAGCAGTTTGGACCGCCATGATGCTAGCAAGCATATCAGTGATCTTGGAAAATGCCATTTCAAGACTCTCTAGCCGTTTGTTGGTCTGATCACTGGCTTCTTCAGGTCTCTCTCAATCTGCCATGAATGCAGATAGCATACGAGGATGAATCGAGGAGACAGTACAACTGGTGTTGATACTGTTTGTCTCTGAGTTGAAAAGGCCCTCATCTTCAGACAGCGGAGGTAGATAGTCACCATCGAACTCGAAGAGATCATCATCATCTGGAAGGCTACCCCCGGTATAAAGGTCGTCTGCTTCAGATTTTGAGGGAATACTACCCCCAGCTGAGGGAACATCACCCCCACCTTAAATGTCCTCAGTATCTATAAGGAATCTCGTCCTTGACCGAGTACCCATATAGACTCCTTCAGATGTAACAGTTCGTTGGCTGTTTGCTGGCAAACTTCTTCTTCTTCTGTTCGCAGAATTGAAAGAAAATATTGGGTTGGTGGTCCACCTTCTTTGATTGGGGCTCCTTAAGGAGGACCCCATGAAGCCATATTGGATGAAACGTATAGCAGCTTTTCATCATCAGAGCGCTGCAGTCGTCGAAACACAGACTGCCTCGAATGCATCTTCGTTGCTTTAGAGCAGCAACAGTTGATGATAATACTGGTGCTGGTGCACGGATGTACCCCATGAATTACAGTATCCTCTCTTGCTTTATATTTATGATTTATTATGTCGCGTAAATCGGCGGAAGGGAGTCTTGTCTTAAAATCCATGTCACATGCATCGCCGAACTTTGCATATGGGTTTGTAAGAGAAGTTGGCACATCCGGACTTAGTTCATGTGCAAGGGCAACTCCCACACCTAAGTTCTGTGATGACCTTGAAGACAGCCCCGTGCTATACGCATTGGGGCCTGTCTTTTTATTGTAGGCGCATAGACCCTGGTTCTCCTGGATGTGGGCACATCGAATGGGTCATCGGAGCCTAGGCACATAGCCTAGGGCGCATGGCCCTAGGCTCATATCCTATTGAAGACAAAAATCCTTTGGCCAGAGCTATGCGCCCATATACTGCCTTGGGCGCATGCTTTGAAAATAATATTGTTTTCTCCCAGTTTTGCCTTCTTCGTTTGTGAGCCTCACTGAGTTTGTCCAGAGCGTCGAACACTTCGATTCTTGGCATCGTATTGTTTTCCCTTGCCAAGTTTCGAGTATTGAACACTCTGTTGTTGATTGCACAAGAGGAAAGTCGCTGGGCTAGTAGAGCCCGGAACGTTATGCACCTTCTTTGCATTAGGAGCTCCCGTGGAAGGATTATATGCCCCCATGACAGAGTTTGCCTTCGGTTGCATATCTTCCATGACACTGGCAGGATATGCAACACGAGTCTTCGGAAGCCAAGCCTTGCGAGACTTATTTTGCTTCACTGATTTCGAGGGAGTAGGGCCGTCCCTCGAGAGCATCTCTTCGAACGCCTATTGATCGAACTTGACGATCAATATCTTCTGAGTGCTCTCCACTTTATCGGTATCGGATTACGTCACCACCTTCTCGTCAGAGGAAAAGGTAGCCCTAGCAGAGTTTTCATTTTTGTGGATACACACAAAATAGAAAAAAAAAAGTACTATCTTTTCTTATTGGCGCAAGGCACCACAAATCGATTACGCCTGAGAGATCCTGCACTGAGAATCCCCGAGTACAAAAAGAATTTTAGAAAATGGGACGATGGAGATCGAGTAGTAGTTGCTCCTTTACTCCGTTGACACTCCGATTTACAAAAGTGGGAGAAAATCTAAGAAAATTGCTAACTCTCGGCTCACTGGCAAGAAGGGCAGCAATTTGGCTCTTGAAATGCTCTTTGTTCTATCTTTTTGAAGAGGCATGTGACCTCTATTTATAGTCGTTTTGTACTGAAATGACTATTATACGCACACAGGGAGAAAATATACTGATTTCTCTGTGGGCGCATAGTCTTCCTTTGGACGCATAGAGTGTAGGTGCATAAAGACTTGATAATCATGGGTAGATCGTAGGGTTGACGTGCCCGCAAGCTTCGATACACGACTGCTCGTGGAGACTGACGTGGCCGCATGCCTTGGCCCATGATTGATCGTGGACGTTGATCAGGTCGTAGGGTTGTTTCTGCCTTGAGCGCATAGTGTTGGAGCAAACTATGTGCCTATACTTGGGCGAATGTTTCTACTGCATGGAGAAAAACGTTGTGGGTGTATATCCCCTTCGGCCATGTGGGCGCATAACAGTTTCTGACTTGGGTGCATAACTGTTTTTAGACTTGGGTGCATAGCTGCTTATGACTTGGGCGCATAATGCTGAAAATTTCATGCTTCTACAGTTATAGTAGCCAGTATCATACATGAAGGGGGTGGAGAGCGGAAGCAAGTAGGCATGCGCGGCAAGTCGCACAACTCATCCAATAAGTCCGGATCATCTCCAACCTTCTCATGGATGCCTGGGCATGGGCGGGATCACCAAGAGGCTCGTTCGAACCTAAATACGTCTATAATCAAGTAAGGATGACGCATGTGAATTAGGAATATGCAAAAATAGTCTGGTGCAAGGGATTTGCAAGAAAGATGCAGTTATGTCTATATAAACTTTTCATGAGGCGGCTGCTCATCTTGGATCGGATGCGGCACTTCAGCATAAATATTGCTTCAAACAAATATATCCTATGCGGGTAGGAAGAAGAATCCTTGAACCATATCTTCTTCAAATGTGAGATGACTCATCGTATATAACAAAAACAAGAAAGCAAACTTGATCTCCCAACGGGCAATATATATGATATTGAAGTGGTGTTTCAGAAGATTGAAGGAAGGAAGCGGAGTGACTGCCAGTAGTACTGGGAAGCACGCCTATGGCTTGCTGCAACTATTTGGCACGTCCGAAGAGAAAGAAATGCTCGCATTTTCGAGTCTATCCAAACTTCAGAGAGGGGTCTTCTTCATAATATTGAATATGATGTATTATGTATGAGATACCCACGTGGGTCTAACTGAGATGTATCATGATTTTTATACATGAATAAAATAACCTTTTTTAATATATATATATATATATATATATATATATGTATATATATATATATATATATACATATATATATATAATTTGCTTATCATAATTCCCAACAGCTTTGGCTATATTGGAATACATTAACATTCTATGCAATTGATCACTAATTTGTTTGTCCGAAAGACCGTCTATGTTCCATTCATAGATTTCTCCACTACAATATTGATTCTGAGTGATATAATCATTTTCTTCATAGTGAACATCTACTAGAGATGGTCTTTTGTAGTAGTATTTTATTAAATTTGGTTTATCATATTTAACAGTATTAATTCTTTCGGAGTTCAGCACATTTTGAACTTGTTTGAAAGAATTATTTATTTTCTCAATCTGTATTGGATTGAGTTATTCTCAATTTTCTTCCTGGATCTAAATCTATAGCAATAATCTATAGAGTTCATTTTAAGGTTTTGAATACTCTAGCTCCAAAGGCTGGACATCTAACCAAACTAGGACAGACTACTTTAGTAGAGACAAATCTCTTAATAACTAAGCTAGCTACTAATAGAATAATCAAATGGAAAGAAATAAACTTTCCAGAATAATGGACTTTGAATATGGTTGTTCCTCCTAAACTAGTGATGGATACAGAAATAGATCAAATTATTCAGACTCCAGATGGAGATGTCGAAGTAAGATTTACTCCATAAATTAAAGCTAGAATTTCTACATCTAGCTGTTCGAAAAGACCAGCAGCTTTGGCTATATTGGAATACATTAACGTTATATGCAATTGATTATTAATTTGTTTGTCCGAAATACTATCTATGTTCCATTCATTGATTTCTCTATTACATTAATGATTCTGAATGATAGAATTATTTTCTTCATAGAGAACATCTACTAGAGATGGTCTTTTGTAGTAATATTTTATTAAATTTGGTTTATCATATTTAACAGTATTAATTCTTTCAGAGATCACCTCATTCTGAACTCGTTTGAAAGAATTATTTATTTTCTCAATCTGTATTTGATTGAGTTGTTCTTCATCTGAGGAATCAGACTCATCAGAAGTAGTCGATTTTTTGTAACATTGTACCGAAGACTCCTTCAAACATCTTAATTTTAGAAAGATTCTTTGTTGGTTTATAATTTAAGAATTTTTCTTTAAGAATTTCGTATTCCAACTCATTTTGGAGTACGTTAAGATTAGTTTTTCTAAATTGCTCTACCAGATCTTTTAGATTTCTTTTGTAAATTCGATTTTAGATTTAATTTTATATCCTCAAACCTCCATTGAAGGTTTTATTGGGACATTAGTAGCCTCTATTTTTGGTTTATTTATAGGACTTTCATTCAACTCTATTCCTTTTATTTTATCTAATTTTGTAATTAATTCTTTAGTAGCAATTTCTATTCTAGTCAATTGCTGACCCATTATTTGAATATAAACATTGGTATAATTATTTTGCAAAAAAAATTTGTAATTCTTTTATCCTTGCTTTTTCATTCTCCATTACTTTGTAGAAAGAGTTAGCTTCTAAGTCAACTTTTTTCTGAATATAAACCTTTATATGATCATTTGGACGATAAGGATTTTATTTTTAATCCTTCATTTGTAGTCCATAAGAGGAATGAGAAGCAGATAACCATGAATAAAGTATATTGTGGTGGGGCCAACATTGTAACCAGAGGACTAACAACTTTAACTTTATTAAAGTGGGAATCCACTTTACAGAAGGTAAAGTGATGTGACTTAAAGCAAGGAACACGCAGGTAACCTAATATTACTATGTGTACCAAATATGATGGTGACTAAAGCGGTTCGATTGGCAGCTGGATGCTACTTACTGGAAGCTGGCAGTCATGTTTCAGTCCTTTTTGTGTTATAAATAGAGGCTTCAAGCCTCAGTAATGTATCATCTTCTTTTCTTTGAGTGTTTAGTGTGCTCTGGTGTGCTTGTAAAAGTTTCTACTATTATCAATAAAAGTTCGTGTGCTTCCTTTCAATTCTTGTTTTGCTGACTTCAAAATATATATATATATATATATATATATATATATATATATATATATATATATATATATATATATATATAACTTATCTCAATATATATTAATATACATATGGGTATAATATATATATATATATATATATATATATATATATATATATATATATATATATTCAATATATAAAATATATTCATTTATATATTAGTTTCCATATATGAAACTTCCAAATGTGTAGAGAAAAGTACCTAGCGATCCCAAAGCCGACCAAAACACTTCAAGAACCGAACAAGAAGCCCTTATCTCTATTTTAGTCGGCCACACAACCTCCACTTCTTTCTAGATATATATACCCTCATATATATAAATACTATTTTATACAAAATCCTAACCCTAACTAGTTCTCTCACCTACTTGGTCGATACCTACTATCCCTATACAATTTCAAAAATAACATGTATCAGCCCATCTCCTTTTATCGTCAACCCTCCAGCACAAGATCATCCCTTAGCATCTATAACATCAAACATACGTAACCATGCCAGCCACTACCAAAATAAGTCAAATCTGTGACGTTATTAGCGACGCATTATCAAGATGTCGCTAATATTTCTGATATTAGTAACGTAAAATTTATATGTCGTTACACGTTGCTGATTGAAAAAAATAGCGACGTTCCGCGCCGTTTAGTGACTACAGTTAACTTGTTGGTGCTAAGAAGTCATTAAACGTCGCTATACTTTTTAATATTTGCGACGTGTAGCGTCGTCAATCAATTGATGTCGCTAACTGTTTAATATACACGGGACCTGCCCTATCCAAAATCCAAAATTTTCACCCCAAAATTTTTCCCTCCTTTCGACCGCCGCTCCCCCTCTCGACCGCCGCTCCTCCCTCGACCGGCTCTCCCCCTCGACCGACCCCCCCCCCTCCGCGAGCTCCCCTTCCTCCGGGATCCTCCTCCACCACAAGATCCTCCTTCACCGCGAGCTCCCCCTCCTCTCCGGGCTCCTCCTCCACCGACGCCTCTCTACGATCTCCTCCTCAACCACCTATGCCGACCTGCTCCTCCTCTCGACAAACCCCAAGAATTGGTAAACCCTAACCCTATATTCTATCTGAGTTTAGACACGACACAGACAAGAATATGACAAGATATACTGACATGATACACTGACACGATATATTATATTATATTCGTACACTGACATGATATATTTTTGTTATTCCTTAATGACATTACCAAAGTTAATATCAAATTATATTCGTACACAATATTGTCAATTAAGTAATTATTTTGAAGGTAAAAAAACACTAGCATACTTAAATGTAGCCTACTACCAAAGGATACACACTTACAGTTCCCTCACAACTGATAACATCCGACTAAGGATACACACTTACAGTTCCCTCACAACTGACCAGAAGATATCCCATGTCCCAAATAGCAGTAAAGCAAGCTACTGCAGCTGCTAATGCTGCTTGCAGTTACTATTGCTACACAAGGCAAGCCAAGTGCTAAGGCATGTTGCAAGTGCCCTATACTCTAATGCAGGGCATGCCCTGTCCTTAACCCAATCTGCTCTCTGCAGGAGCTCCCTTAACTTCCTATAGTAAGGCTAGACCCCCTCCTCATCTAACTAATTTATACCTATCCTTGGTAGTACCTGATACCAATGCTACACACAATATTAATTAAACCCCCCTTCCTTAACTAACATGCCTTTATACCCTTCCACCAACTTACTGTTACTAAATGGCATTAGATTGAACATGTTATAGGAAGATTGGACAAGGGAGACATTGGATAGTTCAAAATGAAGACTAACATCATCATGTTAATGAATCTGAACTAAAAAGAAAGGTAGCATGAACTAATATGCAACAAGATCTGAACACTCAACAAATTTAGGAACTCTGATACCACTAATGCCAAATGTCTGATACGAGGTCAGTATCAAGACTGAACATATAGGAATTCAAGTGGAAAATGTGTGACAGTAGTACTCACACTCGAGTCTAATGCATGCAATGGAGGACAAAGCATGTGTCCTTGCTACCCATATATGATACTAAGTCAACCTTACCAACTATATGTACACGGACACGAAAATGACTCTTCAATTGATAACATTCTTATATGAAATGCACACTCATATTTGTGTCCTACAAAGTGATTTTGATATCTAATATACTAAGGAGTATTCTAGTACCTATAGTGTATAGAGTATCCTAAAAGTGTAGGTATGATTGGTATATCGTAGTACATAGAGTGTATAGAGTGAGTATCCTAGTAGTATATAAGATATTTTAGAAGTAAAGTGTCCATGTCAGCCCGAAGTAAAGTGTCCATGTCAGCCCTTCTCTGAAAAAGTAAGTTTACATCTGTAAGCCTTTTTGAAGCTTTTAGAGTTCTACCGATTACCGAAAAATAGGAGCAAAGACAAATAACGAAAGGAGTACGAAATAGTAAAAAATAAAGAACGAAAAATCCAAGAAAAGAAAATTATAATACTTTGCCTTTTTTATTATTTTTCGAAAATACGGTAGAACTCTGAAAGCCCTAAAAGGCTTGCAGAAGTAAACTTTCTACGAAGATAATGGCTGACATTGAACACGTTACGACACTCATTTAATACTCATGTGTCTATGCATCCATTTGGAAAATATAATCGAATAAGTGTATCTATCGTTGTAGAATTATCTTTAAATAGATATGAATTACTACCTACGGAATCGTTCATAGATGTACAACCGTCATCCTAATGACATGTGCAGTATGCAGGATGAATTCATAGAGGATGTATAGCAGTTCCTGCAGTTCGCCAAGACGTTCCTTCATTACATGGACAGTACCAAAATTAAGTGTCCGTATGTGAGATATCGTAACTTGAAATATCATCCAGAAGTGGAAGTCACATATCATTTGTACTCGAAGGGTGTCACGCCGAATTACTATCAGTGGACCGCGCACGGAGAACTTGTGTCTTTAGCATCGGAGCCGGAGCCTTATATGGATGTCCACAACCACGCTGCTTACTATGATGGTTTGATGAACATGGTTTTTGATACGGTAGGGCCTAGTTTCGATCCGGACAATCATGATACAGCCGAGGAGGCACCGAACGTCGATGCTGCAAAGTTCATGGAGTTGCTATAGAATGCAAGGACTCCATTATATCCTGGTTGTGAGGATCATTCACCGTTGGAGGTGGTTACAAGATTGTTGAGCATCAAGTCCGATTTTAACATATCGCAAGATTGCTACAACCGACTGATGGAGTTGATTATAGAGCTCTTGCCTAAGGCCACCCATTAGAAGGGCAGAAAGCTTATTTACGAGAGGGTCGAGCAGACCTATGTAATTATTACAATACTTACAGTTAATTTTAATACTTTATGTTAATTTTAATATAACTTAATAAATATGCAAATAAATATTCAAGTAGTTAGTAATAATAAGTACATTAGACATTAGAAATTATAGAGTATCCATACTTTCTTGGCCGAGTATATTAAGCTTCAGGAGTGGGCGACTGCTAGTACACATATTACGGGAGAGGCTGGTATTTCCTCGCAGCCCGCTTAAGCTCCGTCGGCGGATGAGCTATAGATGACCGCCGCTGTGGTCTTCATAGGGGTACGTACTTCGGTACGGGATCCTATGGCGCCCTAGTTGCGATATAGTCCTCTAGGGCCTCCGCTGCTAGTGTGCATGGTCCACAGCCCTCACAGGAGTCTGTCCGAGTCCAAGAGATAGTTACGTCTATCCATGACGAGATGCTGTGACGGATCCAGCAGCAGTATACGGATGATATTACGCTCCTAGTACGATTGGATGCGCTCGACTGCGGCATCATAGAGCTCATGGGTATAAATGAGAGGACAAAGGATGGCATCACTGATCTTAGAGCATCGACACAGCCCAGCGTGACGAAGCTGCAGGCATCACAGCTGTCCATGGGCGAGAGGCTGATATTGATGCAGGATTCGATGGTTGATAGCAGTACGAGGCTGTTATCTACCATGGATTCATACAACCAGCGACTAGCAGCGTTGGAGCAGATACGTCCTCCGGGTGCTCCTTCATCATCACAGACGTCACTGCCTCCTTCATCGTCATCGACTCCACCTACATCGGTATCGATTTCACCAGAGGAGTATGAACTGTTCTTATCCCTTAGGCACGGCGGTGCCCCTCCTGCCCCAGACCCCAGTAGTCCTAGCTAGGACTGTTTATTTCTTGTTTGTGTAGAGTATTTATTTCTATGTTGACCCACGATATTGGGTTTGTGTAGACTTATCTCATTGTTTGATTAGCTGAATAGATTATCTCCATGGATATTTATGTGTATACATTAGACTTGGTTGTGTAGTCATTGGATATTGGTTGTGTAATATACCATTAATTTTTATTATATTCTATTTTATTGTTCGTTTCAACTATATGTGCCATTATCGGTGTTGAGTGTTCCACCGAAGGGGTCGGTGAACCCAGGGAATTCAACAGAGGGTTGCTCCGGGTCTATTCATATTAAATGTTCATCATTAAACTGCAGGGATACTACACTTGCATAATATGTCATTCTGTTTCCTTTTTTTTATTTTTTGTAGATTTTAGCAACGTTTAGCGACGTTTAGCGACGCTGAATAGCGACTATAAAGACGTCGCAAAATGTCGCTAAAATCTACAAAAATTTATTACAGAAAGCAGTCGCTAAATGATGCTAAACGTCGCTAACATCTACTTATGTCTACCGACGTTTACTGACTACATATACGTCGCTTAATACGCCGACGTTATCCAGCGACGTTTATACGTCGCTTAATCAGCCGACGTTTATCGACTGCACGTAAGTCGCTAATTTGCCGACGTGGAGTCGATCAACGTCGATAGTCTAAGCGACGTAGAAACGTCGCTGGAAAATGTCACAATAGCGACGTTTTGTGACGTTTTCCTTGACAGCGACTTGCGTAGACTCGACAAACGTGAGAACGTCGTAGAAAACGTCGCTGAGCCATTTTAGCGATGTCTTTCTTCGTATTAGCGACATTTTTTTGCGTCGCTAATATGTGAAATTTTGGTAGTGAGCTGCATATCAAGTAGACTTCAACCTAACTCGAGTATGTATAAGTTGTATTGTAACAACCAACTATCTATATAACTCAATAATATCTCTAACTCTCAATCCACAATAATATATGATATAAGATTGAACAATGTATATAACTCAATAAAACTACGATCTATACCTGAATCTTGCAGAAGTACACCAACCTGCTAGTCTAAGCAAGAAGCTAACAACTACTTGGAGAGATCACAAGGTCCTCATAGGGATGTAACAAAGTACAAAAATAGTATATTGCAGTAACAATAAATGAAGTACAAAAGTACATAATACACAAGGGTATCTACAGTAACTATCTATGTAAATGCACGTGAGAACACTATCCGGATATCAGGCTCACGCCATTGAGTGCTCATAAGCTTCTCAGCAAGACCATCACCCAAGGCACTATGTCGTTGGACCTTGGTAATATATATTAATAACACCAAAGCTCTGCTACAATGATAATGACAAACAAGTAGAGAAACAACCAAGTCCCGAATATAGAGATAAGGCCAAACTTGTTAAAGTTGCCTAATATTATAATAATCTTCTCCCTACCCTTTGGTCTAGATCTATCTAGTCAACTTATGTCAAGTCAAGTATCGTCTCAATAACCAGTATCAAATCCTGTATCCTATTACAGAGTCCATAACCATGAATTTCTCACGTAAGACTCTGTATCATGATCTTGTCAATGCGCTACGTTCTATTATGTCAAATGTAACACGAATAAAAATGCAACGTCATGTCTAATATCGATATCCAATGTCTACAAACTGACATCAACACACGAATACAATTCAGACGCTAAGTATTAACTAATATCCTACGTCCACAATCTTTAGAACAAAGAAACAAATGAACAAAAAGTAAGAATAAAATAAAACATATATACTGAAACTTCAGCAAGGTACACTCGCATGAATCTTCCAAATGAGCGTACAAAGGTCCGGCTTCAGCAATCCCGGTCAAACCATTACGGACTCCTAAAACACAATAATAACTACCAATCGACTATGACACTAATATATGCTACACACCAACCTCATAATACCATCTATGGTCTAAACTAGGTCACAGTGTGACTAGTCTCTAGATCCCAGTTTACATAATTATATACATTTATAGGTAACATGCTACACCATTAAACTACCATACTTATAATCATAAAATATAATAAAGTAATTTTGGAATAACTATTAAAAATAATTTTAAACATAATCTATTTGTATCATCCAGAAGAAAATATGCAACTAGTTACTATATTTAACTAGTAGCACAAAATTGCCCAATATCGGGTCGATTGGAAAAGATCAAATCATGCAAAAATAAAATATTTATATTCTAAATTTTTACACAAATATGGTGACTATTCAGAGATTAAATCATGAGGAATAATGGTTATAAACATCAAAAATATTATGGAAGCTGGTGCACAAAATCTAGCATGTCAATTTATGAAAGTTCAATTGAATTCAAGGATGAAAACGACGAAGATTCGGACATAAAATTATACAAGACTTAATAAGCAATTTATGCACATGGATGTTGGTTAAAGAGGGATGCTAGGATGCTCACAAAAGGGCTCGAGGTTGTCGTGGAGCTTCGCAATGTTGTGCGGAGTTCATTGCAGCCAGCTGCGTACTGGCGAGGCATAAGCTTTAAGTTAAAGTAATTATAGGTATTTATAGGTTCTAAGATGTTATTGAGTCCAGGTCCTAAATTCATAATAATTTCTATTGAGTTGTTCCATCAATATTGGATAAAGTTAATAGAATATTTGGTAGTCTATTATTATTTGTGCCATGTAACCAAAGGTTAACTGCAGTCAGATGCACACTGGCGGGGCATGAACTCTAGGGAAAGTGGCTTCAGATATGTATAATTTTCAGATACTATTGAGACTATATCTATGTTTGGTCTCTTATCGCCATAGACAAATTTTACCGAAGTTATCTTGATCTGTTTAACTTTTCGCTTTATTGAAAATCCTATCACTGATTCAATTTTTTTTCCAAATCATTTGTAATGCCATAAAAAAATTCAAATAGAAATTCCACTTGATTTCTTGGACTCATTAGCACTGTTTTCAACACCTATTGGCTCAATCTTTTTCATGGTTCTATCATTAATTGTGATTAAACCTTAACCTTGACTATGCCATTTCGATTATTTTGAACGTGTCTAGAAAAATCTTTTATCATGTATAGGTCACCATTCAATCATTGACCATGTTTTTCGTAACTACATTGCTTTGTTACTACCTTAATCATGCCATTTTCAATTTATGTATCTGATTATTCTTGGTCGTGTCAAATCATGCCATCTGAAATTTCGAGAACAAAATTTTCTAAGGGGGAGATTTGTAACCCCGTTTTTTGAAAATTAATAAAGTTTAGTATATTTTCTAGTATTTTAGTATTTTAAAAAAAATATTAAAATCATTTTAGTAAATTGGGTGGCGTCAGCATGTTCTTTCCATATAGAGAAATTGTTGTTTACTAACTTTGGAAATTTTATTTTTCTAATCTTCCATTCAATTTATTTTGCTACTACTTTTAATGAAGAGCAACCCAAAATATTTTGTTTCAATTTATTTTCCCTTCATCCCACCTTTCCTCCTCTCCAAGCAAACCCAGCTCTCTCGAACTCTATATAAACCTTCTCTCTCTCTCTCTCTCTCCCTCTCCAGCCCCCCACCCCCCTAGAAAAAAATATTAAAATCATTTTAGTAAATTGGGTGGCATCAGCATGTTCTTTCCATACAGAGAAATTATTGTTTACTAACTTTGGAAATTTTATTTTTCTAATCTTCCATTCAATTTATTTTGCTATTACTTCTAATGAAGAGCAACCCAAAATATTTTGTTTCAATTTATTTTCCTTCCATCCCACCTTTCCCCCTCTCCAAGCAAACCCAGCTCTCTCCAACTCTATATAAATCTTCTCTCTCTCTTTCGGCCCCCCTTCTCTAGAGCAGAACTTCTCTCTCCAGTCCCTTCTTCTTCCCCAATTTGTTCCAAAACCCTAACCCTAATTTCTTAAGCCCATCCATGGCGACCATCTCCACCGCCACCGAGGATTAGGCATCGCTCTTCTCCGGCGACGCAAATCCCTCAGGCGGCACACATGGCGGGGCACCGTTCTTTCTCCAGCGGCGTTGACAGCGAGCAGACCATCTTCTCCATTCTTCTCCAACGCGAGCTCGCTTCATCAACGATTGGCGACGAGCAGATCATTTTCTTCAATTTTTCGGCGACGTCCCTTCATTTCCGTCAACATCCTTCACCGTGAATTCGTCATCGACGATCTAGGTGAGTCTTGGTTTGAGAATATCTTTCTGAACATTTGCTTTCTGCTGACCTCGTGAGTGATCGAAAATTGTGTTGTGAGAACAGATCAGGGTTAATCCGTTCATCCTAGGCTTGCTGATCCATTTTTTCGACGAACCTCTAGGACCGGTGAGTCTTGATCCCAGTTGTGTTCAGATCTGGAACAATTTTGCAATGTTCTTGACAATCGAATTAAGTCAGTTCTCTTTCCTGGGTTAGAAATTGAACAGGACAATCGATCGAAAGAGTACTGAGAAATTGGGAAGAAGGGCGGGAACGATCCAGAATTTGAGATCGTAACCAATTGTAAGTGTTGGGTTCTGAGCTCTTTGGTATTTTGATTTACAGAATAATTTTCTTGAAGTTATTTAGAAATCGAGAATTTAAATCGTCATCATCTGAGATTCTGTTTTCCTTTGTATGGATCTGTTTGTTGAAATGTCTCAGTGATAATGAGACACAAAGAAGATCGTGTCCGACCTCTTAAGATCGTGTCTCCATTTCAGATCAGTTTCCTTACATTCAGGTAACCTCCTTCTCTTCTAAAACATTGAAGAATGCTTTGTGTCATGCGTAGCTTTAATGAAGAAGTTTTGGACAGGGATAGGTTGTGGGGAATGTGGTGAAGCTCGTGTCCCAACTTAGTTGTGTCCAGAAATTGGCTGTGTCCAGTCCTGTGTAGACCAGCATTGGTGGTGTTTAATTTTAACTGTCAGGTGCAGGAAAGCAGTGGCGGGAATAGAATTTAAATCCTGCAGATTTGTTGAGTTGAATACTTGTATAGATAGTTTTGTTAGAATTCAGTTATATATATTTGGTTATGTATTTTAATTCCTAAGGAATTTTGATTGAGAGGAGAAGCAATCTTTCAGTTTGGGATTTGTAATATTAAGATAGGTTGAGTCTTGCCTTTACTTACGTTTTGTCAA
This sequence comes from Iris pallida, assembly GCA_029216955.1. Lineage (NCBI taxonomy): Eukaryota > Viridiplantae > Streptophyta > Magnoliopsida > Asparagales > Iridaceae > Iris > Iris pallida. The sequence goes on along the minus strand of JANAVB010040016.1, from coordinate 527,591 downwards.
ACTCAGGTTTCAGTTGAAGTTTTACTGAATTTATAGCTTTGTTCTTTTGGTGAATATTCGAAATGGGAGTTAAATCCTGCATAAAGAGGGTTGGGTTTCAACTGTCAAATATGAGTTTATGTATGTATAGGTTTTGTTAAGATCAGTTGAAGGTATTTTTATTTGTTGTGAATGGAGAAGGAGAGGTAGCTGTTAGTTATTTGTAATTCAAACTTCTGTAATTGAATATGTTATGTATCTGCTTTGTATTATCTAAAGTGTTCATTCATATGTGGGTTGTTAAATTCGAGTAGAAATATAGTTCTGGGAATGGCCAAACAAACTGGATAGTTTGGAGTTTGTTGAGTTATGGTTCGGCTAGGTTGGTGTTTACACTTGCAGGTTGAGTTCTGTTGCCTGTAGGTCAGTAAATGAGAAGTAGTAAATTATGTAGCTCGGCTGGGCTAGTTTAAGTATTACTTTGAATATTCAATTTGGTAATTGTTGAGGCTTCGACTTTGGGCTGAGCTATTGTAAGATAGACTCTAAACATGTGATTGGGATAATGTTGTTACCTAATATTTGTATTTTTTTTTGTTATTTACTAAGAGGTGCTAAACTATATTTTAGGAGGGGTATTTCTAACAAACTATTTTATTATAAATATTTTGTTAATAGATTATATAGAAATTTCTAGTATATTATTTTGCTATAGTTTATTGATAACTAGTATCTCATTATAGACAGTCTATAGTTAATCTAATATTAGAGAACAAATAGCTAGCTAATTATTATTTAGAATCTAACCATCTTGCACCAAATCAGGTGGACTTAGAGACTTTCCTATACTCGATCTTCCAGAGCAAGGATCTTCCAGAGCAAGGCAAGTACTTCTATGGTTTTGACTCATTTTTACTACAAGTCATGTTCTTTTTTTATATTGGACACACATTGTTACACGACATGGTCTGGTACTCTAGTTCATATTCTTCACTTGTATCTGAGGATGTGAAAATAATACGGATATGTGACCAAAGCCAAACATTAGTTAGGCAATGTATGATATCTTAGGTCTTACATCCAGCCGGTCACATACTCTAGTAGCTATTTGAAAAATTCACATGTGTTAGTTTATGCATTTACAGTTTCATGTTCATCTTGTTTCCTTGTTCTTTACTTATTCACCATGTTGTACTTGTTTCATTATTGTAGATTATACTTTGCTTCGCTCCTGACTGGAAATGTTGTAGGTAAACTTGAGGATCTTGTCCAACCTTTATGGACCAGAGCTCGGGATCTTGCTGAGTAGAATGGAGCCATGACTCAGGACTTAGAGGCTACGGTTTTAGTTTTACTGCTTAGATTTGTTTAGAGTTTTACTTTGGATATTTGTATTGTGAGTTGTATCTTTATTTTTACTACCATATTTGTCTCCGGTATTATTTCTTGTATAAGTTGTAAAAATGACTAGTAATGATTCTCTGGAACGATTTAGATGTTGTGATGTTTTACTTTCATATTGTACTTGGAGTTCTCTTAGACTTTTATAGCTTACTATGTTGTGTTTTCCCAGATGCTTTTGAGATACTTGCGCATTACAATAGTCTTAATACTTAGAATTTGGAAAATAGTAGTATAATTAAGAACATGGAAGAACACTGATAAGGATGAGACTTGATAGAGTTTGGCAACGGATTCAAACTTTATGCAGAAATTGCTATCAAAAATATAAGAGTAATGCTATTCGTACCTCCAAATTGTCCCTCAAATACATCCTTCCTTATGTGGCAGCTGATGTGACATGTTAAATAATATTATGTGTCATCTGACATGGCCGATGACATGAAAAATTTTAACCCAAAAAGTTAATTACCTAATTTTATCCATGTTAATATTAATATTAATATTAATATTAATATTAATATTAATATTAATGTTAATGTTAATATTAATATTAATATTAATGTTAATGTTAATGTTAATATTAATGTTATTGTTAATATTAACGTTATTATTAACTTTAATATTATTGTTAACATTAATTTTAAAGTTAATTTTAATTTAATGTTAATTTTAATTTTAAAACTTGCCACGTCAGCTGCCACATCAACATGCCACGTCAGCTACTACGTAAGGAGGGATGGTTTGGAGGTACAATTTGGAGGGACAAATAGCATTATTCTTTCGGAATTGCTATTGGCATATATGTTTTTTATTTTGGTTCTGTGTGTACTTTTGATTGTTCATCCAATAGTTGGAATCTGTATTGATCTAAAATATGCGATGAATTTTAGCGGTGTTAATATGTGCATAAGGATGGCAAAATTTTGTCAATATATAAGATTTTTTTCGACAATATATACAAAAAAAATTCTTCGACAATATATATAAAATCTTTCAATATTGTTGGCCATCTATAATATTTCTTTAATATCATAGCAAGTCTTCAAGAATCAGAAGCTTTAAATATTGTATACAATATCATAAAGGCATTGGATGATTACCTTCTTTATGGTTTATTAGAAGAATATTATCTTCTCTGGATATAAATTTTTAATAGATAAATTTTGGTGTAATCTTTATGGATTATTTGATGTAATATTTTGATGCATACATTCAGTACAATCTAATATGTTGATTATTGATTATTTAAATTTAAATATGCATGTACATAAGATTTTTGGACATGATTTAGTTTTGTAAAATTTAGTCAACATTCAAATTTTTGGTGCCTTTTATGACTAGCAATAGTTGTCTAATAATCTAAATAGACTCATTGAAACAAGATGTCGCCAAAGTGACCTCTTTTGCGTAGATAATCTATGAGGGATGTTGGATGTTTGTGTGTATATTCATCCGGGTATTAGCCGTCCTAAAGGAAGGTTAATACTTGGCTGAATTGCACACATACTTATGGTAAATGTGTGACAATTATAAGTTTTACATGTAAATAATAACCCGATCCAAAGATAGGCTTATTGTTTCACATGACTTATTGTCAATGTTTGATCATTACACCAAGAGTACCACTTGCAGTTAATATCACTGTCCAAAGACTTGATGTTAATGATGTACTAGATATCTTGAGATGGGGTTCACTATTATTTGAATTTGTTTGACTATATTTTATTCTTTGGTTATTAATTAGAGCATGTTTGTTTATTTATTTTTGTTCTCTTTACAACTAGTTTTGCTTCAATATATGCTAATCTGAACTCAATCCCAGTGCTTAACGGAACAAACTTCAAGACTAGAAATAGAACATTTAGATTGCTCTAGGCTACTTGGATCTAGACCTTGCACTTAGGATTGAGCGTCTTACTACTCCTAAGGATGGTTGTTCATCTGGTGACAGAGTGAACTTTGAGAAGTGGGAACGTTCAAATCGCATCAGTCTAATGATTGTAAAGTGTGGTATTCTAGAGTCATTCAAGGGTGCAGTATCTGATGAGGTTACTAATGCCAAACAATTTCGTGCTAAAATCAAGAAACTATTTGCAAAGAATGATAAGGCGGAAACATGCACACTTTTGTTGTGCTTGATTACCATAAAGTATAAAGGCAAAGGTAACATAAGGGAGTACATCATGGAGATGTCTCACATTGCTTCAAAACTTAAGGGACTTAAGCTCGACCTGTCGGATGACTTGCTCGTTTATTTGGTATTACTCTTACTTCCTATACAGTACAATTAGTTTAAGGTCAGTTACAACTGCCATAAGAAAAAATGGACTCTAAATGTGCTCATTTCGTACTATGTACAAGAAGAAGAGAGATTGAAGCAAGATAAAATTGAAAATGCTAATTTGACTACCACCCATAAAGACCAGTATAAGGGTACTAAGCGAACGAATACAGAAGCTACTAATAGTTTAGTACAAAAGAAACAACAAACTGATGCTAATGGTTGTTTCTTAATTTGGTCTAATGTTAATTTAGCTTCAGTATCAAGAAACACATGGTGATTATATTTTGTTGCAACTAATCACATCATGTAGGGTTGTTTGATCTACCGAAAGCTAATTGATGGTGAAAAACACATCTATGTGGGTGACGACACATCGGTAAAAGTGCAAGACACATCTATGTGGGTGACGGCACGTCGGTAAAAGTGGAAGCAATAGGACAACTTTAGGTTATTAGTTATTATTGGATTTGATAGACAATTCTTTAAAGCTTTTATTGTACCTTCTTTTAGACGAAATTCAGTTTTAGTTTTTTTATTTGATAAATCTAGTTATCATTGTTGATTTAGAAACAATAAAGTTTTATCTATCTTTAAATTCAAAATATTGTTGGTAAGTTTTTTAAAAATGTTCATGATAAGTTATATTCACTTGAAACTATTGCATCCTATAAAGAAACCTTGCATATGGAACCAGTACTACTAAACACAAAAATAAGGATTTTTTTTGAGATGAAAAGTGTAATATTTTTGAGGATGTTGAGTTTGGGGGAGAAATAAAGTTAGGGACATTGTCTTTAAGGAGGAATTGATTGCAATTCCTACTATCACTTTTGACGATGTGCAGGATTATGTACCTATCATTGATCAAGAAGTGAATTCGGAGCCTCAACAAGACAATGCCGAATTACCTCTACAATTCGTTGTTCAGATACTTTGATAAGACAATGTAGCGACACCCCCGTTCAAGATAAGGTAATTATTCCTGAGGAACAAACTCGACAACCTCAAGAACCGTAATGTTAAGATGGTCTACCAGAGAAAGGAGAAATGTACTTTTGGATGATTTTTTCATATTTCTCTAGGAACATGAGAAAGACTGGAATATTGGAAGATGATCCAATCAACTTCCATTAGGCCATGGAAAGTTTCAAATCTCAAAGTGGATTAATACACTAAATAAGGAGTATAAGTCTATAAAAGTCAATAAAGTTTGGAAACTTGTCCAATTACCAAAAGGTGCGAAGTCCATTGGTTACAAATGGATATTTAAAACCAAGAAGGATGCGAAGGGTAATGTGGAGGGGTATAAAGTACGTTTTGTAGCTGGTGACTTTACTCAAAAGTTAGCGATTAATTTTAAAGAGGTTTTCTCTTTGGTTTCTTTAAAGACTCTTCTGAACCAATCATAATACTTGTTGTACATTTTTAATCTTGAGTTACATCAAATTGATGTCAAAATGACGTTTCTTAATAATAACATTGACGAAATAATTTATAAAGTGCACCAAAAAACTTTGTGTCAAAAGACCCAAAGAATATGGTTTGCAAACTAACAAAATCTATTTATGGACTCAAGCAGGCTTCTCGTCAAAGTTACTTCAAAATTTTACCAAGTGATTATCTCGTTTTGTTTTGAGATAAACACTGTTGAAGATTGTTTGTATTACAAGTTCAGTGGGAGTAGATTTAGTTTTCTAGTTTTGTATATCGGTTAAAGTATTTAATGCAAACCAGGTGACACATGTCGCTAAAGAAGAGAAGTTCAGTCTCAATCAAGTTCCCTACGATTAATATTAGAATTAATGAAATGCAATAGATTTCATGTTCATTATTAGTTGTAGGGAGTCTAACGTATACTCAAATATATACGTGTCAGAATATTGCGTACATTGTTGGGATGTTATGCAAATATTTAAGCAAATATAGGATAGATCATTGGATAGCAGCCAAGCTACTTAAGTAATTAATAGAGAACAAGAAATTATATCTCTTCACAGAAGATCGGATAATTTTGGAGATCAAATGGTATTCTAAGTTCAATTTTACTGGATGCCACCAAAGTAGGAGATCCACATCAGGTTATGTTGACTGGTGGAGATATATTCTGGTTGAGTGTTAAACAGACACTCATAATTTCTTCCACCATGGCAGCAAGGTTTATAGCATGTTGTGAGACATCTGTTAAGGGAATACAGTTGCCAAATTTTGTCACAAGACTGCGCCTACAGAAGAGTGTTGAATGATCACTCAAATCATTGTGTGATAATAAATCAACAATATTGTATTCCAATAACAACAAGAACTTGTATAAGTCAAAGGATGTTGAGATAAAGTTCCTAGTTGTGAAGAAAAGAATCCAGAATAGTCAAAGTGTCCATATAATACATTAGGACAAACTCCATGTTAGCGGATCCGCTCACAAAAGTATTCTCATCTAAGGTCTTTCATGAGCATACTGCTCATATGAGTGTTATCATAATTAAGTATATGGTAATATAATGGGAGTTCGTATTTTATGTATTTGGGTGCTATTTGGCTTTGTACACATTTATATATTAAAGTTTTTGAATATTTATCTGATCAGATATATGAAAAATTTCGTTCATTCAGTTTTTATTATGTTAAATTATTGATCTCACTACAGTTAAGGAGGACCAGTTGGAAATAGACGTGTTGATTACATTGCGTGTAATTTTTATACTTCGCATCCATGATTGATCTATGTCATTTAGCTATATTGGATTTAGTTACGCTAAATGTGACGAAGGCCACTTTGATCCTATGCTGATATAGTTAATAGACGAGATTGTCCGGATATACCCTAAGGATTAAGATAATAATTTATAAGCTTACTAAGGTTAACACAATTATAAAATTACATATGTGGCCCAATGGAAGATTGTTAATTCTCAATACTTAGGGGCCACATATGTAAAATTAATTATGTTGGCTATCTGAAAAATTAAGCCAAATTAAAGTGGTCTATTTGGAAATTGGCTTAAGGGTATAATTGTCATGGAAATAATTTGTAGATACCGGAGATAAATCTAATTTGATGAGTGGCCAAATTAGAAATCAAAACATATATATAATATATATTCATTAAGGTTATGGTCCCCAACTCATACGACCACCAAAGAGAAGGTTTTATCTACTCTCTTCTGCATCCCCATCAACAGATAGAGGAACAAAGATTTTATCTTTGTTATTAAGGGTCGTAGCGAGTTGGAAGATCCAATCCCATAAAGAGACATCTGCTACAAGATCCATCAAGCTAATCAATGGATACATGTACGCATTCGCATTTAGTTTTGTTCTTCATCTCATTAATCAACAGGTATTAATTTCTTACATGTCACCCATTGCTGGATCACAAACTATATACAAAAATAATGAACCAATAAAGATAAGATTCCAAACAAGTTCTTTATATCTTGGCTTCAAACTTTCATGCAAAGACATCATCATGAAGTTCTTTATAACTTCTCACTGTTGTTTCACATAAGCAATTTTGGTAAGATATCGTTTGATGATGCTGGTGGAAAAAAGAAATGGGGGTAACTTTGTCGAATAAATCAGCCCCAAGGCCTAAAATATTGATTCGCTAGAGACAAAAACATCATGATCATGGAGCACCAACTGCTTCTTCGCTATCTCATAGACCTTTTCCAGGCATGTATACTGAACCCAAGCACTTGTTCAACAAATAATTTGAATGTTGAATGAGAGAATAAATTTGAGTATTGAAATAGAGAAGAAACCACCAATAAGCAAAATCCCAAAGCCAGGCTTATTCTCCTTATGTTTAATAAATAATTTAAATATTGGAAGAGAGAAGAAATTAATAAGGTTCACATCATACAAGCACTTCCAAGTTATCAGGAAGATAAGCTGATCATAAAAATTACAGAATGTTGAAAGTCATCAAAGTTAGATCATGCCTTATTACTGAAATTTGGCAACATAATGTAAGGACTTTGTTTATACTCTATACTAGCTTCTGCTTTACTGTCCTAAACCATTCCAAGAATCATGAGCAGTCGTTACCTTCTTCCCAGGGAGCTGAAGCTCACGTACCTACAAAACATAAATTTTTAAAAGAAAAAATTTACAAGACATTTTTATCTATGTATAATGTCTATATGATGAGAACCTCGAAGAACGATAGTCCAGTACAAATGAGCAGCAGTGAACTGTCGGTAAACATGACGCCATTTCATCACCATCTAGGCTAGCAGTTTTACAAATCCCGATTGTATGACCTTGATTCTAAGACATTTGGATTATTTTCTCGACAACAACTTGCACTTTGGCTTGGGTTCCTAGCCAATCTACAAATGCTCGAACCTAGAGAAGTTGATTATAATTTCCTCATCAAAAGATATAAATAAGCAATATTGCATGACATATAAATAATATAAATAAAGTACAAGTCTACGACTGAAAATTTGATCAACAATTGTATTATACAATGAAATTTTTAGTATATAAAATTATGAGTTTAGCATCTGTGTCGAATCTCCCAGAAAACTCAGCAAGCATTCATTGCTCCTCTATGATTATCAAGAATGCTTAATGTAAGTTGCTATTATTGTTAAAAAACTAAAAGACTAGCTTTTACTACCTATCCTTACAAATAAATAAATATTATGTTAGAGAGAGCCATAAAATAAATAAGTTGATATTGAAGGTCAGCTGGAAAGAACTTAAAAGAGTAAGCCAGGATATAAACAAGTTTAGAAAGCAGGGTCATAGACTCATATAATACCTCTATAAATCATTAAATCCCCTGCGAGCTGTAGAATGCATACAAAAATCAACTTTTGTTTGCAATTTCACATAGTTGAAAGAATAATATTCTAGAAACATTTGTAACATATACTTTTGAGTATAGCTAAACATGGGAATTAAAGAATATGATATGAGATTTCTAAACTGAATTGAAAGCAAAACATATTCTGTTGGTGTTTTTGCCATTAGACTAGGAAAGATAGCCCCACATCGGCTACACCAAATGATGAGTATTTCAATATAATGCATTGCTTGTGTTGAGGTGTGCACATGAGGTGTGGTGGGGCACAAGTGTGTGCCATGTGGAAATATTTTCCTAGAAGGAAAAATGATTAATTCTAACAAAGATGCAAGTTAATTTTTGTTGATTAGACTCGGACTCCAGGATGCCTCGTTTATGCACGGGAGTGTGTTCGGGGGGTAGGCGTGGACTTGCAATCGACTATGTTGATTGTGGGATGATACAAAAATATCAAGTCTCACTCCACTCTATAAATAGAGCCCCTGGCCTCCTTTCTAAGATGCATAAAAGAAGAGAGTTAAGGGAGTCCGTAAAGTTTAGGGAGCCCATTTAAGTCACAAAAAGTTGGCTAATGAGCATTCCGGAAGTTCTCTAAGTACTTGTTGGTTCCTGGAAGCGGATCATATAAAGGCAAATCTTGCTTTGAGCAACGGTGACCTGATCAACCCAGTGAAGCTGCCTTTCTCTTTTTTCTTTCCTTCTCTTCCCCTTTGATCTAATTAGAAACCACTTGTGCTTCTCTGATCTAATCAGAAACCACTTGTGGACTTTCGTCGCTGCTGCTACGAAATTCATTTGTGCCCTCTTTGAAGTGTTACATTTGATTTCGTCTTTTTGAATCCTCCGAGATCTCAGTTGGGCACATTCCTCGAAGTGTTGCCAAAGCACTATGTCGCTTCACGTTCTTCCATCTAAGATCTGTTTCGGGAATAACAATCTCAAAGCACGATTAGATCTAATGGAGAACAATCGGACAAACCTTTTCGACACAAGTTTTAACAAACTTGAGAAGTTTGACGGGGAGCATTACAACGTCTGGAAGAGAAAGGTCGGCCTTAATCTTCAACTCGTGAACGTTGACTACGTGTTGACAGAACCCGAGCCTTTAATTCCTGAAGGTGAAAATACTCGAAGGGTCACTGAGGCCTCTGCTCTACAATCCAAGTGGAGGAGAGATAATAGCCTTTACAAGTTGTTTATCTTAAACTCCATGGAGGACTCTCTGGCAGAGTCATACAGCAAGGCAGTCCATGCTAAGGACGTCTGGGAGTCTGTAGAGAATCTCTACAAGGTAGATGAGAACAGAAACAAGATCCACATGACCGAAAAAGTCTGAAAGATGCAATTTGTGGACGACAAGACGATGTTGCCTCAAGTCAAAGAATTTCTCAAGTTACGTCAGAAACTTGAGTTGACGGCATGCTCTTGGTTGATACATTTGTCATCGGGGGCATCGTCGCTAAGCTTCCACCTGGGTAGAGCAATCTCATCGCGGACATGCACTGCAAGAAGATGGCGGTGGATCTTGAACGCCTCTTGCACTGGATTCATGTTTAAGACGATCTAAGGACTCTCACCAACTGAAGGTGAAGTCATCTCTATTCAAGCCAAAGGCTAAGGGTGATGGGACTTGCTTCAACTGTGACAAAAAGGGCCAAGCCCAAACCATAATAGAAGGTATGGCTAAACTTGGTTATTTTAATTACTTAACTTGGTTACTATTATTGTACAGGTTGAGTTATCTATCGTGGTAGCTGACTAGTGGTCGGACATCTGACCACATGTGCTCTCGAAGGAGCTGTTCACCAAGGATGAGCCTTGTTATGACGAAGGTCTCGATGGAGAACATATACCTAGCAAAATATTTGAAGATCGACACAGTGGATATGAACCACCGGAAAGGACACTAGAATGCGTGTTGCACGTACCAAAAATTTTAAAGATCTGATCTCAGGAAGTCTGTTGTCTGATACAGATTTGAAAGATGGACATTATTACTAGCCAGATGGTGATTTTATGGCGAGGACTACGCTTCAAAAAGATATTCGGTACTGAAAGGATATTCGAACTTCTGCTGATGGCGATGAAGTAACTTCATTAAATGGACTGAGAGTTGTTCTATGATAGAAGCAGACTCAAGATGTGCTACCTGGGCCTTATCTTCAAAATATGGGGGTAAAGTGGTAGAGGGATTTAAGTTCTGTACAGATACAAGACTATAAGAAAGCTGCTCAGACGATTGAACTAAAGTACTGATTATCTGGAGTTAGTACACTCAGATATCTATGACTTTTATCAATTCTCCACAGAGGATGGTTCGAAGTATTTTTCGAAATGCCCGTTCGAATGTCTTCTCAAGTCAAAGGATGAAGCATTCGAGAAGTTCAAGAACTTTAGGCTGAAGCTGAATATTAAACCGATCTACAACTACTCAGAAGGGATCATGGCAGAGAGTGTCTTTTTTGCTACGAAATGACTGCTCTATATATACACTCAGGATTGATCAAGACGGAGAGTATCATTTTTTGGATTCATATCATTCTGTTATGAACATGGAATTGGCTACGAAACGACGGCTCCGTAGTATATATAATCTATGAAGTGTCAAAAAGGAAGATCAGGATGCTGTCAAAGATGTTGATATCTATACTGCGAATCTTCCAATATGCTTCTGGGGATAGATTGCGTGTACGGCTATGTTTATTGCTGAATAAAGTATCGTTCGTATATCTGACTATGATTCTTGTCAGTACTGGTTCAAGGTTAAACCTAATTTGAGTATCATTCTAGTATGGGGGTGTCTGATGTAAGTGAAGCTTTCGGATATCAAGATTCAGAAGTCAGGGACGAAGACCAAGAAGACAATATTTTTGGAATTAGTTGTTGTAAGCTATGCTCGGAGATTACTTGATAATGTATCAATCATATTATTGAGTCTCGCGAGACAGAATTCTTTGAAGATAAAATTGCTAGAGATAAGAATATTATTTTTGTGGATGTTCCGAAGAATATTGTTGGTACCGAAGGAACAAGTACTTTCAAAGATGTAGTAGTCCAGAAGGTGGTTGTCATTGATAACAACACTTGAACTAGTATTCGCTAAGCAGTAAGCAAAGCGAGTGAGAAGGACAAAAGATTTCAGAGATAAATTTATAATCCATCACGTAGAGGCTGATAAGGTGATGAAGTCCAGAGATGCGATCTTCTGGAGGAAGGAGTCAATGAAGAGGTTGACTCTGTAACATCCAAGTATAAGTGGATGTTAGTTAATCTGCATGAAGAAGCTAAATCTATTGAATCTTCGAGCAAAAAAAGATAAAAGTTGAAGGAACTGAAGATGAGTTCAAGGCTAGAGGATTTGCTCAATAACAAGATATTGATGAAGTTGACGCATATGCTCTACAAGCTAAGATGTCAACTATCAGGATGACGTTGGCCGTGATTGCTATTCATAAGCTGTTATATCATTAGATGGATATCTAGACAGTAGTTTTAGATAGAGAAATGATAGAAGAGATTCACATACAACCACCAGATAAATTTGTCGTTCAGGGTATTGAAGACAAGGTCTGCAAGTTGGTGAATTCTATGTACAATTTGAAGTACACTCCTAAGCTGTGGCTTGAGAAGTTTGACCAAATTATTAGGTCAAAAGGCTACAGTGTCAGCGAGACTGTTAAAGTATGTTTATACGAAGTTTGCTGAAGAGAGAGGAGTCATCGTTTGTCTCTATGTGGACACCATAATGATGTGTCACTAGAACAAAGATGTTCCTCAAGTCCAGATTTAGTATGAAGGACATGAAAGATACATATATCATCCTGGGGATTTATATAATCCAAACGGAAGTTGAGCTTGCCCTGTCACAAGCTCACTACGTTAAAAGTTGCTCACATACTATGGATATCGTGATCTTCCAGGGATCGATACTCCTTACAGGTATGATCAAAGGTTGAAGCCAAATCCTGGAGAAGCGTCAGACAGTTGGTGTACTCGAACATCATTTAGAGTTTGATATAGGCTACAAGTACCACCAGGCCTGATATAGCTTTCGTTGTAGGCATGACGAGTCGATTCACGAGCAAGCTATGTATTGATATTTGGAAAGCTGTGAAGAGAGTAATTGGATATCTCTCAGGGACTCCGAAAGATGCACTATATCAGTTACCATGTAAGAGTAGAAGGCTTCAGTGATGCCAGTCAGTGCTCAGAAGGAGAAAAAGAAGAGGCTATATCTTCCACATGGATAAAGCTGCTATATCGAGAAAGTCAAAAAAGTTGATCCATGGATAATGGTGCTATATCGAAGTAGTCGAAGAAGCAGACATTTCTCTCACTATGGGATCTGAGTTCTGTTAGCTGCAGTAGATGAAGCAAAATTGCTTCGGGAGCTCAGGAAGGATCTTTCTGTGCTTGGTATGCAAATTCGGGTGATGCCGATGTATTGCGACAACTTGATACGATCTTCTTGTGGGTGGTGCGCATATTCAGGTAGTGCCGATTTATTGCGACAACCAGGCTACTATAGTGGTGGCATCAAATGATCTCTTCAATGACAAGAAGTGGACTGTACGATTAATGCACATGTCGGTGAATGATCTTATTAAAAGAAGAGTCATTGCCGTGATGGATGTTAGGAGCCAGAAGAATATGGCGGATCCGTTCACCAAAGGTCTCAAGTGCCAACTGGTCGAGGACTTAGCAAGAAAAATAGGCTTAAAGACGTTCTGATATTGTGTCTCTGCAATCCTACCATAAAGTTTAATGCTATTAGTTCAAAGAAAAATCTACTAGGCATCTAGCTTTTGGTTCAAGGAAGGACCATTGACTGGAAGAATATCAAGATCACTAGATAAACCTTTGGAATTATGGGGTCACTGACCTAGAACCACTGTTAACAGTGGGTAATCCTTAGGAAATATGGGGTTACGGACCCAGAACCATTGTTGTCTACTGTTTGTTCTTTGTATAGAACAAAGTCCTATGAGATGATGGCTTGGAAGCCTTAATGAGTTCTTGGGCATTTGGGATGTTTGGCATGCTTTACAGGAAGCATGGGTAGCACAGCACTACAAAGGAGCATAGTACTCCATACTACAGTGGGATGACACCACATGAGGTACCTAGTGAGGGTAAAGCTTTGGCTTCGGCCCAAGTCACATCGGCGTAGCACCGTACATAGACAAGAGGGCCTAATGTTATAGAATGAAGAGTGGTAGGCAGCACTACAAAGAGGCTGGGCCTCATGTTACAGTGGTGTGACACCACATGAGGCAGTGCCTCGGCTTTATAAGCCATGTCACGGCTGCGTAACACCGCAAGGAAGTGAAATGCTTCATGCTGGACGTAGTTTGGCACTAAAAAGAGGCTGGGCCTTATGCTACAATGGTACGACACCACATGAGGCATTGCCTCAGCTTCGGGCCATGTCATAGCGGTGTGGCACTGCAAGGAAGCGAAAGGCTTCATGCTAAGACTCTTTAAAAGAACTCACCTAGAGTGTATGGATAGAGATGTAGGCCATCTCTTGAGGAAAACTTTGCAGACACCCAATATGCATACACCAAAACCAGGCTGGCATAAGGCCTTTAATGTGCAGCCAGAAGCACAGTTGATGTCATTATGTGAGTGGGAAAAATTGCAGTTATGGTACAAAATTCAAGGCTTAGTCCATTCTTGTATCATGCTGTTATTTAACCTATACGGAAAGATTCAAGTCGTAGCAACATCTCTCCTAATGTATGATGGGCAGTCACTGTAGGGAATGCTCAACCCATATATTGAGATATGTGGGAGATTGTTGGTATTTTTGCCTTTAGACCCACATCGGCTACATCAAATGATGAGTATCTCAATATAATGCATTGCTTGTGTTGAGGTGTGCACATGAGGTATGGTGGGACACAAGTGTGTGCCATATGGGAGTATTTTCCTAGAAGGAAAATGATTAATTCTAACAATGATGCAAGTTGATTTTTGTCGATCGAACTCGGACTCGGACTCCAGGATGCCTCGTGCATGCACGGGCGTGTGTTCGGTGGGTAGACGTGGACTGGCACTCGACTATGTTATTTGTGGGATGATGTAAAATATGAAACTCTATTTTAGAGTATTGGTATTTTAGTCTCACATCGAATAGGAGAAATGGTGAAGTCTCACTCCATTCTATAAATAGAGCCCCTGGCCTCCTTTTTAAGATGCACAAAAGAAGAGAGTTAAGGGAGTCCGTAAAGTTCAGGGAGCTCGTTCAAGTCACAAAAAGTTGACTGACGAGCGTTCCAAAAGTTCTCTAAGAACTTGCTGGTTCCTGGAAGCGGATCGTATAAAGGCGAATCTTGCTTTGAGCAACGGTGACCTGATTACCCCAGCAAAGCTGTGTTTCTCTTTCTTTTCCCATCTGATCTAATCAGAAACCACTTGTGGGCTTTCTTCGCTGCTGCTACAAAATTCATTTGTGCCTTTTTAAAGTGTTACATTTGATTTTGTCTTTCTGAATCCTCCGGGATCTCAGTTGGGAACCTTCCTCGGAGTGTTGCCAAATCACTTTGTCGACTCACGTTCTTCCATCTTGTCACTATCATATTTTAGATTGAGGATATTTTGGTTATTTGGTAATTTTTGAAATTTTTATAATTTATTGAATTGGTGATCTCTAGTTTTGACCTTAGTTAATTGAGACTTGTAGACTAACCTAGAAGTTAACCCTAACTATGGTGACTTAGTAGACAATGGTGTGACCCTAGTCTAACTTAAGTTAACCTCAGTTAGTCACTTAGAATCTAGTTTCAATAGGAGGATTAATAAATAGGTGCAATGACTTGTGACTTAAGAAATTAATTTCAGGACATATGTAATATAGCCCATAGGCCCATGACTTGAGCCCAAACCCAAACCAACCCACCATGGCCGGCCACACCTAGGGTTTCCTACCCCTATTTAATGTCTCTTCCACTTGTTCTTGCCTCTTTTGTGCTCAACCTAGTTTTTAGAAGGAAAGGTAAATCTCCACTTTCCTAAATTCATAGTAAATCTATTTTTAATCCTTTTTGATCCAAATCTTTTGCATATGATTCTAATCAATCTCTACTTGCTGATTATGGGGAGCAAATTTAGTTTTTGTGAAATTTGGGAGCATTTGGCTAGCAAGGAGGAACCCCCCTCCCATTTGAAGTTTTTTCTTGCTATTTGCACCTATAGGTAAAACTTCACAAATTGTTCTAATTTTCTGTTTTCTTTGTGTTTAGGGCTAGATCTAGGTGTCCCCTAAATGTCCCTAAAGTTTGGGTTAAATTCGTGTCCATTTGGTGTCTGTATCGGACACGTGTCATTGTGTATAGGAAGGTGTTTGATGAAATGTCACACTCGTGTATTTTTTTATTATTTTTGAGATGTGTTTGATTGAATTTGTAGTGCTAGGTGTAGTGTTTGATTTCGTGTCTATGTCATATTGTTTTCGTGTCGTGTCGTGTCCACACGGGAGCACGAACTTGATGTTCAGGACAGCGTACACTGTCCTGCTACTCGGGACGTAGAACTCACTGTACAGGACATGTGGGGACATAAAATTTTGTGGCGAGGATGGGGCATTGTCTGTCATCATGCTCCCAAAATTTGGGAGCAAATGATGTACGACACGCGGTGCAATCTTGCCCGCACTGGACACGTACTGTTCGTGCACTGTCAGTAGACACGCACAGACATGCGCACTAACACGCGCTCGTGTCTGCTGTGGACACATCGTGGACACCTCACAGGGTGTCAAATGTGTAGCCTGATACATGGGCTGCACGTAGACATGACCACGTGGCCACACGTATCGTGTGTCGTGTCCACGTGTACACGAAACCTGTGCACGATGTTTCAGTGTACTGTGTGCACTGCTGTGTTTGTATTTTGAATTAAACACGATTGTGTCCTATTCGTGGACACTGGGACACCCTTCCAACACTCTCTCACATGACTCATTAATTATCAACCATTAATTTGAATTATTAATTGTTAATTTTAATTCAAAATGGGAAATTCCTTCATTTTTCTGATACATGTATCATTCATTGATTCCTGGAAATTCGAGTGGAGTATTAACCTGTTTGGTGGGTTTAATTTGATTGTTTGTACACCAATATCTATCTGGGGATTTGCTAGAATGCTAGGTTCACTTGGCATAGGGATTTAGTTTTATATTGCATTGGTTTTCGATTTTGCAGTTTGTTTGGGATTTTGGGACTGAATGTGTGTAAACTAGATTATACTGTTAACTGTCATTGCTCTCTGATTTCCTGAGATTAGCACACCTCACTAACCCACTGCTTTCCTATACACTTTCATGTACAGTACACACACACACAGGTACACTGATACACTATAGTATGTACTGAAATTCTGAGAACTGCCATGTATCCTGAGAACTGCTATCTACTGTTTTCCTAGTACACCTTCATGTATACACACTACCACACATTCTTGCCTTACAGTTCCAAACACAGTTGACACTACACACATGGACACCCTAGTAGCTATTCCTGTCACTTTGACACAACACTGAGACACATTTCACTGATATCCTAATTCACACTGAGTTCATTTCCTAACACCCACATTCTCTACTGTTATCACTGATACACACAACCCCTTATTCTCTAACTGTCAACTGAGTTCCTAATACATGTGTACACACACACAATTGTAAAAACCTATGACTGTTACACACATTGAAATATGGATACATTTCCTATCTTAATTCTGAGAACCCCATTGGTTCATGTCCACACATTTATGATATGTACACACTTGCACTGATTCATATTCATGTTCAGACACATTATGCACACTAACACATTCCTGTCACTTTCACTACACACACTAACCTATTCACCTATCTAAACACACACAGGACACTCTCACACTATTTATACTGTTTCCTACATATGCATTGTTCCCTAACCCACTATATATATATATATATATATATATATATATATATTTATATATATATATTTTTTTATTTATATATATTATATATATATATATATATATATTTTATATATATTTTATATATATATAATATATATATATATATATATATATATATATATATATATGGAAGCGGATCAAAAGCCCCCCTTAGAAAGCCCCCCAAAAACCCCCCCTCACTCTAATCCGTAATTTAATGTTAATATTAATGTTAATATTAATGTTAATATTAACATTAAATACTAAAATTAACATTAAACTTAACATTAAAATTAATATTAACATTAATATTAACATTAACATTAATATTAACAATAACATTAACATTAATATAAAAAAAATTAAAAAAAAATAATATTAACATTAAAATTAATATTAACATTAATATTAACATTAACATTAATATTAACATTAATATTACGAATTAGAGTGAGGGGGGTTTTTGGGGGGCTTTCTAAGGGGGGCTTTTGATCCGCTCCCTATATATATATAATATATATATATATATATATATATATATATATATATATATATATATAGCTTAATGTGATAATGTGATGTAATGTAGATATTGCCTATATATATATATATATATATATATATATATATATATATATATAGAATATGGTAATTGATATGTGTGTGTTGCCTATATCTTTGTGTTGGCATATAGCCTAGGTAGTATAGCCTATGGCATGTTGGGTGTGTACACTTGAGTTTAGTGTACTGTCAGACTAGTGTGACTTGTGTATGGTGTGTGCTTGCTAGGATAGTCTTGGTTAGGCCTAGTAAGACTTGTTGGGCTAGGTTTGACCTAGTTGACCTAGTTTGACTAGAGTAGCTTGACTAGAGTTGACCAAAGGTTGACTTTAGCCTAGATTGACCCCAAACATCATGCAGATGCATTGTAGCAGTCTATTTTATTATTTTAGACATGTAATGACTTGTACTGTTCTATAGGAGACAGACACCACTCCTCGGACAGTATATTCTCTTCAGATATTCAGGATACCAGACGAGTACATTCTCTGAACACTTCATATCTTGTTTAGGATTATATTCCTGCTTTATATTACTTTACTTGATGCTGACACGTTGGTAACATGGATTAGTACTATATGGATCCCTTCATGAGATGTTATCTCCCTCGGGAGCATCAGATACTCTTGTCTCGTGTGTTTCACTTACATCATGTATCTCATGCTTATATTATCATAAATCTTCATATATCAGCTTGTGATTCCTGTACTCTCATGAATCATAGAGCCTTCACGAATCTATTCATGAATCACTCTTGAATCACCCTTTATGGGCAAAGTAGTATAGTCATGAATCTTAACGTAACTTGACTGGATCCTTGTGTATTGATTGGGGATAGGGGAGTAGAAACTGAGCATGTGAACAATTCTAAAGTAGAATAGTCATGAATCACCTCTTTAGTATAGTCATGAATCACCCTCCAGTTGTTCACATGTTCATCTTGTACTCTGAATCACTAGCACTGTTTAGCTCTCTTATATATTATAGATATTTACTTACAGTCTCTCTTTACATTATGTTGTTCTTCAGTTTCATGTATTTTACTCTCTAGCATGTTTATATTTTCTAACATGTTATGATTTGTTGAGATGTATTGTGCTTGCTCCAGTCCTAACTGGACCTGTTGAAATATTACAGAGGATGAGGACGAGGCGTGCTGTCCTACCTATTACGGGACTACCCTAGAGGACTACTGTGACCTGGACCGGCAGCATGACCCTTTAGCAGTGGACGACACTCCTTTAGACTAGGATGTCTTTTCATTATATTTACATTCAGGATTACTGTATTTGATATTTGGGATATTTCTGGATTTGTGATATCATAGACACTTAGACTTCTATCTGGTTGTATCTCTGTGGATTTTATTTCATTTCATATCTATCTATCTATCTATCTATCTATCTTATCATTCTACCTTAGATGTGATTGAGACTGTATTCTGCTATGTCACCTCCATTCGGAGTGTATATACTGTACAGGTACCTTATATATTGTTAGATGATTGACATAGGACAGCGTTCTACCGCCGACACTGCGACGTAGGCTGGACGTAACCACTTCTCATGCCTTTACCTTAGGGTGCGGGTCATGACACATCTAAGATATGTTTCGGGAATAACATATTCAAACTTGGTTGAAACAATTATAGAATTTAGAGGTCCCAAACAAACCAAAAGCCAAGACATCAGGAATCACACAAAAGAAATGACTAGGAACCTTACACCCAGCTATATAGTGCCTCGTATAACTTTGAGTAGTTCACCCTGTATCTGAGTCAGTGTTCTTTCATAAACATATCCGTGCTTCCTAGAAATAAGGAATTGACATTATCAAATTCTTTTGAAAGTTCCACATTTTTGGTTGAATGTGGCATGAACCAAAATGAGAGTTCCAGTTGACAGAACACAACCGCATACTAACAAAACATCCTTCATAAACCACATGCAAAGAAGCAAAACATCCTTCATAAACATCCTCTCATTAGTATTTCCATATGCATATGAACTACACTCTTATTTGGAACCTCAAGCCATACCTATGTATCTTTAATACCTAGGCAGCATACATTTTTTCTGTATACTTGCTGTAGAAGGTTCTATGAAGGAGAATCTAGGGGAGATGCTTTGACTTGCCTTCCAACAATATCTCCTATATACCAGAAGAAAACATATACAATTAAAAAAAAACTAATCTTCATTCTAAACATTTTATGTCTACAGACCTAGAACTTTACAATTGATGGTATTATTTGTGTTTCATTATACTCTATAAGAAAACATTTCAATTTGGCATGGCAGTGTACAAGCGGATTAATGTCATTTCAATCCAAAATATATAACAAAAATGCTTAAGTAACAAGAAAAGCAAGCAATATAAATGCTCTTTATAAATTCCTCACAAATTTATTCTAAGAAAAAGCTCTACAAGAAGACTAAAACTGATAGCCTGAATAAGAAATAGTTACTATTAATTGTGCAAAAATAATTCAAAATGCAGATGGAGCAGCATAAAGCAAACCAATCGCTCTGTTAGTGGATAAGGAAGTAAATTTCCACAATCAAGTATGGGTAATAAGTTAACATACCAACAAATCAGGTAGAAAGATGTGAAGGTTCAGCATGACAAGAACTGACATGGCTGAGAAAAAATAGTGTACAAACATTTGTATAAAAAGGAACCAAAAACATAGAAAATCTAAAAAATAATGATAACAAAAAGCATAATGCAGAAAGAAATTGCCTTGTATCGAATTTGCTTTGACGAGTTGATCACAATCTTCTAATAAGCCTTAGCACATATCATCGATCATCTAGCCTTTGTTCAATCTCAAATAAACATGTGCTGGAAAAAGAAAAAAAAAACATGTGCTGGGGACATCCTATCAACATGAAACCTTTGACAAATAGATGAAATTATCAATTATTTCAAAGTAAAAAAAATAAACATGTACATCTAAACAAGTAAAAGCTAAAAAACAAGAATTTTGTCATGACCGAAGAAGATAATTTAAACAAAAAAGCAAGCTTTTGCAATAATCCAAAAAGGAACCCATAATTTTTTGTGAAAATTAGAATTGGGAGCAAATACCTAAATTTAACCCCGAATGACGCACCCCTAACACGAAACTAGAGATATAACTAAGACATAACCATATAAATCAGTAAAGAAGGAAAATAAGAATTTGACCATAAGAATCAAAATTTTACTCAAATAATCAAGTCTCGGCCATTAATTCAATAGGAAAAAAATAAGAGAATTAGAAGTTTACGACAAAGGAATCAACTTTTTGCTAAAAGAAATTACAAAACGTCCTCGGGAAACCCGTATTTGACGAGGTCCTCATTCTCGAATTCGTACATCCCTATGAAGATGGTATAGTCGACAACCTTCGATCAAGCTTTGAAGTAGAAGACCATCCTCTTCCCGCTCCTAGCTGGGCCTAGAATAAAAAAAAATTGGTTTTGGTCCCGATCGAATTCTAGGGTTTGAAGAGAAATATTGAAAATTAGGGTTTCGTCGCAATTGAATTCTGGGGGTTGAGCAAAAATTTGTGGACAAGTCACAAGAAGTTTCTTGATTGGAGAAAAGAGTAGGGATAATAAGCTCAACAAAATTACTACCAATTAAATGACCAGAGTTTTGGTAACAACCAGGGTCCCGAGGCAGTGGCCGATCGGGTAAGGTGTGGAGAAGTCGCTCATCCACTTAGCATCGGTGGTGTACGGGGCGAGGAGGCATCATTGGCGGTTGCCTCCATCTAAAGAAGAAGGAAACCCTAGATTTGGAAGGAAAGAGCGGAGATTGGTCTGATCTAGATGGATCAAGATTTGGGTATAGGATTGTTAAGTACCTATACCTATTTGGAGCAATTGAAGAGAATAAGAGGTAGGTTGTTGAAGCAATTGAAGAGAATAAGAGGTGAAGGGGAAGGATATATTTTTTTTTTTCTGATGGGGGAAAGAGAAAAGTGAGCATGGTTTTTTTTGGCTAATTCTAAGGACACCCCAACTTTTGCTTAGGGCCAACTTCTTCCAAAATTATTTACAAGTTTTCCATCCAAACTTTTTCTTGGGGCTAACACAATTTTTTTCAGGGTTCGGGTTCCTCCTCCTCCTCCTCTTCTGCCTCCTCCTCCCCCCTCCTCATCCTCCTCCGCCCCATCCTCTTCCTTCTCCTCCGCCTCCTCCTCCTCCACCGTCTTCTTCTTCTCTGCCTCTGCCTCCGCCTCCTCTGCGTCCTCCCCCTCCTCCAACCCCTCCTCTGTCTCGTCCTCCTCCTCCGCCTTTGCCTCCTCCGCCTCATTCTCCTTCTTCTCCTCCCCCTTCCCTCCCAAAGTTTGATCGTGCCCCCTAAACCCCTCGTCAGCGTTTGCTCTCCCATGCCCCTATGGGCGTCCTTGCACCCACGCTGTAATCCTTCTTCCCAAAATTTTGAATTTTTTAATTATTTATTTGAATTAAATGTTAATTCCTAGAATTTTATAAATATTTAATTAATTAATTATTATTATAGAAGATCTTAGTTATTGTTAAGTTTTGGAGTGCAACATGACTAGAAATCATGGCATGGATAGTGTAGTCATGTGCTTTGACTAGTATTTTAGCTATGGTAGGGAAGGTCGAGCCATAAGTGTGTTCCAACTAGGAAAATCATGCCAAGTTGTGACATGACCCCAATAAACGATTTAATTAGTTAATTATTGAAATTATAACTTTTAGAAGACCCAGTTGTACCAATTTAGCTCGGTCTTAACCTGAACCCGATCCAAGTCCAGGTGGTCATGTGGTGCGACCAACGACGTCCATATAGATGAATAGATGTGTATATATATATATATATATTGATAGTTCATTTTTTATAGTCTAGTAAGTAATTCTAGAAATTGACTAATAATTATAATATATGAATTGTTTGCTATTTTAATTTATATTTACCATGGAAATATGATATATAATTTTCTTAGATAGCCTTGTGCATTTCGAGGTCTTAGATATATTTGGGTGTAATTGCGTATACAATTTTATTATTAATTATAAAGGTTGACATATATTTGTCATATAAGTTTATTGTTATTGAAAACACTATGTTATTGAGATTATGATAACAATTTCTAAAATAAGTATTTTTGATTTGGTATTAATAGGAGTATCCATATAGGGATATGTATAGTTATAGTGATATATATATATATATATATATATATATATATATATATATATATATATATATATATATAATAATATATATATATATATATATATATATATATATATATATATAAAAGGAAAAGAAATGAAGAAAGTATACTCACGTGATATTGATGTTGAGCCACATCTCTCGAGCTTGAGGAATCCTCCAAACTCGAGCAAAGCCCAACCCACCGAGTCCCCCCCCTCCAAAGCCAAAAATCCAACGGCAAAGTAAAACCGAACAACCCCTACATATTGTATCGAGCGAGAGAGCATTCGACCACAAACCCTAAACCTAGTAAACAAACCCATCTATAGCGATCCCCGACCTCGAGGGTGACGGCACACCACCGCAGCACCGTCACGAGGCAGCGGCCGGTGGTTAGGGGCACCGCAAACCGAGCGCACAGTAGGCACGAGCAGGGGGCAGCAGCGACATCAGCCCTCAAGGCTGACTTTGTAGCTCATTTTCTCGACGCACGATTGATCGTTTCACGATCCGTCTCTTTAGGTATGGCCAAAACCTATATGACTCTAAGTCATTTCAAATAGATTAAATTTAGTGCCCTAGATTGTCCGAGAAGTCGACGCCAAAACTGGTGAATAACTGTTCGTAAACAGAACGTTTTCGTAGTCTAGCACCCTATATTGGAAGGCCAATTTTGGTAGAACCATTGAGCAACTTAAGAATCTAATTGAACATTGTGGACGACAACCTATATTACTCTATAATCCCTTTTGTAGTTGTAAATTGTTTGACTATCTTTCGAGAAAATTGATTTCCAAAACTGTCAAAAACCAGTATTTCAAAACAGTAGAAACTTTTTGAAAATTACCGATACGATGTACGCCCAGACAAATTGGGCAACGTGGTCACAATCTATGAGCATCAAAAGACGCGTATGGATATTGTCGACGTATAAAATTAGACAAAACTCGATTTTATTGTGCGTGCGCAACGAAATCGAAGCGTATCCGTCGAGATACCCTATATCGACCCCTTTATAAACTAGTCAATTACTTTGTGCGCGTTCGTCATCTCGAGATAAAACTTGCATTAATAGGACCGTGTCATTCTTTTGGTCCTGTATGCCATGTTTGGTTCGAATCTAAAAAGGTCGACCAGAACGCTATTTTGGCGGACCCGTGACCCGATCCAACGGACGAATTTGTGCATGGCCCACCAGAATCCAACTTTCGACATACGATTGGGTTCGTATCTTCAAAACGGGACCCGTAGACATATAGTTTGATGACTCTAAAGACCGTAGATGTTAACACGCTTTTCGGTGCAAAGCGGGTCCAACGACGGATATCATTTTGACCCAAAATTACTGTTTTGCCCCTGTGTCCAGAATTGGACTTATGGGTAGGCTATTCAAGCTAATTTGACTATTCTGGACATGTTGGTAATATCTATTTTAGCCTTCTGATACTGTTGTGAGAGTTTGACTTTTGTGACCTGTCGATTGACTGGATAGTGTTGGTTCTACGTGCTACCACCAAGCAAATATACCCTGCATTTCTTTACATTTTATTTACATGCTTATATTTTTCTTCTTTGTTATATGTCAATACTAGTTTTTTTCGTTGATTGGTGATATGTGTTCCTTCATATTATGCATATTAGTTTGGTTGTCTCGTTCATATCATCATTGTTAATAGTTTGATATTGTAGTTCATATTGGATTTGTTCTCACATGTACCTTGACTGAGTCGTATCGTGTAGTAGGACAAGTACGTCATAATTGAACTGCTATTCACATTTTCTTTTATTCTCAAACTGCGAGTCCACACTAGGGACAAGGGTGATTGTTTGAACTAACCTTCACGTCCACATAGGGGCAATAGTTATTTGTTCAAACCTGCGAGTCCATACTAGGGGCGAGGGTTTGATTATCCGATTGATTGCCTGAAGCTAACCTGCGAGTCCACACTAGGGATGAGGGTTAGTTATTTGTTCAAACCTGCGAGTCCACACTAGGGGCGGGAGTTTGCTTATCCGTTGATCTCTTGTCATGTGTTTACCTGTTTTTCTTCTAGTAGTTCATTTATGCGTAGTTGTTCACATATTTGTATATCGGCATTACTTAGTATTTCCTGCTTATATCCTGGATTTTCTTCATACATGATAAACTGTTAGATAGGCATATTTTACGTATCTTGCTAGTCCCCTGAGGACCTGATGATCTATTCTGGTAGTTGATTGTACGGAGTTAGTTAGCTGATCATGATGGTAGTCGATTACTACAAACTCAGGTATCTTTCATGATTACATATTCACATCCATTATTTGCACTCTGCTTGTTAGCCTAGCTTTATAGACTCATGTTATTTTTTGGAGTCTAATTGAACATATATGCTAGCAGGTTGCACACCATGAACCATAATGTTCATTCTTGTTTATATTATTTTTGTGTATTGAGATATAGTTTAACTACCATATTAGACATGATACCCTATTCTGGACACGTATACGTGTTCGAGTTGGGGTGGAGTTCGCTTCATACGTAGCTAGCTTACGTACGCACTCGCATCCCGAAAAGCGGTTGTGGGTCGTGACACATGCCCCAACCGGCGTTCGCACCCCACGTCGATGTCGGCGCAGCTTCTACCTCTAGAAAAACCTAATTCTTTGGGATTGGGCTAGCCCCAAGTAAAATTGGGGTTATCCCGAGTAAAAGTTCCACCAAATTGGGTAGTCCCCTAGTAAGGGCTAGCCCCAAGAAAAAGTTGGGGTGCCCTTAGAATTAGCCTTTTTATCTAAGAAAAGTAAAAAAGTGAGCGGGTTATGGATTGGAAAAATAGATTGTTTCCTACTTTTGATTACGCTCGTGTATAAAAGTGTTATAAATGTATGAACAATATATAACGCTTATACATAAAAAGCGTTACAATAGACCCAAAAACTCTTCCAAACCTTATATTAAAGGGTGTTCTTTAAACTTTATAAAAGTTATATAAACTGTTATAATTTTTTTGCAAGCGTTATAAGAGAGGTAGTTTTCTTGTAGTGAAAGAATCCTTCACTCACAAATTAGAAAATTGCAGAGAAAGGAGGAAACACTTGCACGATCAAGCTTCAGTTACGCTTTCTCCTTTAATGGCACCAATATCTGATTAGTACACCTTTTGTAACTTTTTTCTGCCAGAATTCTCAAGAAAGATTATAAGAAAATTCGATAAAAATGGGCAAAAGAATTAATTATAGAAAATCATCATGAAAATGCATATAAAAAACCAAGCAGCAAAAACATCTTGAGAAAACTATGGCGGAGAGATATAGGACGAACACTTTATGCTCGTTCATCAATACCTCATCCGATGCAGTCTTGGACTCATTCCAACAAAAACGAACCCATGAGTTTGAAAATGCTCTTATGCACATGGGCAAAGCTACATAGGCAAGATTGGGTCCGTTGCCCTATGATTTTTATACGTATATTTTTTAAACTACTCTTAATTGTTCTTTAAATCAATGTTTTTTTTCCATAAATTTGTAGTCTTTCTTAATTTATAGTTTTAAACATCTAGCTAGCAATGTTCTATTTGTTCCTTAAATTTGTCCTCACAGCCCAAGAAAAAAAAGAAAAGGCAAGATCCATGTTTATGTTATAAAATTTTTGTCCCCGCGGAGTGGAATAGCTAGCTTCGTCCCCACTTACACATTCGTTCGAGATCAATTTGATGCAGAAAGGTTTCTTCAATACTCAGTTTCGACCGAGTATATCAAGCCACAAGCATTATAAAGAGAACCGCTATGAGGGGGCACTACAATACCGATACCGGTATATAGTGTCAGGGTTGGAGTCAAAAAAATGTGTTTTATTAACACTATTGATCTAAATCACTTGTCTAGATGTTTGCAGGATTGGGGTGCTTTAAATATATCTTTTTCTAACCCTAACCCATCAAAATCTACCAGAGAGATCAAAGGAGAGAGTTCTCAAAGTTTGCTATTTTCAAATAAGAGAAAGAAAGGATTGATTGCTATTTCGAAGAGAGATCATATAGAGGACATTATCGGTGATTCTCGTAATCTCTTTGGTAGCCACTTGTAATCTATTTTCATTCTTTTGAGTAGTTATATTAGGTTGGATAGGCGAAAAGTTTATATATAATGCAATATTCTATTTCTTTAGGGAAGGTTTTTTCATGGTTGACTCAAATCATCCCGAGGTTTTTCTTTCAAGAATGTTTCACGTCAAAAATGACTGTATTTGCCATTTGGCTTTCATTGTGATTTTAGCAAGTTATTTTTTTCTTCGGTTCTAATCTCTTGGTTTGGTGGAACGGTTTCCACCTTTTGTTCTCAATAGTAATCATCATTTTTTTCACAAATTATGTACGATAATAGCACAAACATTAAGAAAGCTTAGTTTAAGATAAATATATTAATTTCCTGAAGTAAAGTAGGAAAACCAAAAATTAAATCATTGTTGCTTCGTCGTCTAAGTAATTTAACTGTATAAAAGCAAAACATCTATGATTATGAACCAACATGCATAAAATATGGCAGGATTCTTGCTACATATTATGTTGGTATTTTGCCTTTAGAACTAGAAAGATAGTCCCACATTGCTCATAGCAAAAAGTGAGTATCTCAATATATAGCTTTGCTTGTGTTAGATGTGCACATGAGGAGTGGAGGGGCATATGGGTGCCATGTGGGGTATTTTTCTAGTGGAAAAATGTATTAACTCCTCAATGAAGCATTTATGCTCTTAGTTATGCTCATGGAATTATTCCCTTAGGTGCTAAGTCTCGAACGACTCAGGCTTGGACTCAGACTCATGGAATTATTCTCTTTATGCGTTGTTGTTGCCTTATCGCTCGTGCGCTCGTCTTATGAGTGAGTCGCATGGGCGAGTCATATACGTGGATGCATGCACGAGTGCATGTGCGGGAGCATGTGCAGGAGCTTACGCGGGCTATGGGCGGTCATGCCCGTTTACGTGTATACACCACTGCACGGCTGTGTGCTTGTGCTGCTGCATGTATGTGAGCTGTGCACTTGCTTTGTTGGGTGACTGCGCAGCGCATGGGCTGACTGGCTGTTGGTCTTATGGGCGCTGTTGGCGGTTAATTAGGCTAATTTTATGATTTGAGTGGTTACGAGATTAAGTCAATTATTCAGATCCTTTTTGTGGAATTTGAATTCAAGTCAGTATATCCATTATTCGCTTATATCTTTTAGCAAGCAATTGGCGGCCATGATTATGATTAGGGCTTCCACCCAACTCTATAAATACTCCTTTCATGCCTGCTTTGAGGATTTACTTCAAAATTAGGAGACGAAAAGAGTTGTGCGGCCGCTGCCTTCAGAGTCCAAAGGAGTTCGACGAGGTCGTATAAAAGGTGACGATGAGCGCCAGAAGTTCCTTCAGAACTTGCTGATTCCTGGCATTAGATCCCGGTAGGATGAATCTTGCTTTGAGCAACAATAATTTAATCACCCCTGCAGAGTTGTCTTCCTCTATTTCTTCTTCTTCGAGAGAGACTTAAGAAAATTAGGAAAGCAAACTTGTTTGCGAGAAATCTTTGAAATCCTACAAAATTAGAACAAAGAGCAAATTTATTTGCTAAAGGTCTCTGCTTCTAACAGTTGCTATATCATAATAGAGAGCAAATTTATTTGTAAAAGGTCTCTAATTTTTGTCGTTCTTCCATCTAGATATGTTTTGGGAACAACAATCTCAACGCAAGATCTGGATCCGATAGAGAACAACCGTGCAAACCTTCTTGACACAAGTTTTAACAAATTTAAGTTTAGCGGGAAACATTACAATGTTTGGAAGAGAATGGTTAATCTTTAACTCGTGACCATCAACTATGTTGACAGATCCCGAGCCTTTAATTTTAGAAGGTAAAAATGCTCGGAGGTCTTTGGCCACTGCTTTGCAGTCTAAGTGGAGGAGAGATAACAATCTCTGCAAGTTGTTTATCTTGAACTCAATAGAGGACTCTTTGGCAAGATCATAAAGCAAGACAGTCAATGCCAAGGACATTTGGGGTTCTGTTGAGAATCTCTACAAGGCAGATGAGAATAAGAACAAGATTCATGTGACCGAAAAGGTCTGGAGGAAGCGATTTGACGACGACAAGACGATGTTATCTCAAGTCAAGAAAATTTTCAAGCTACGTCAGAAACTTGAAGATGACGACATGCCCTTGGTCGATGCTTTCGGGGGTATTGTCGCCGAGCTCCCACCTGGGTGGAACAATTTCATCGCGAACATGCACCGAAAGAAGATAGAGGTGGATCTTGAGTGCCTCTTGCACTGGATACATGTTAAAGATGAATTGAGGGCTCAACTCAAAGTGGACACCTTGTCCAAATGGATGGATAAGACCAACTTAGTGTAAGGAAGAAACTCTAAGGGCAAGCAGAAGGCTTCTTACAATAAGAAGAATGACGTTTACCATTTGGAGGTGAAGTCGACTCAGTTCAACCAAGGTCTAAGGACCATAGGACCTGTTTCAACTATGGAAAGCAAGTCCACTTCAAGCATGACTACAAGAAAAACCTAAATAGAAAGAGAAAAGTAAGGTTAACTTTGTTACTATAATTCAGCAGGTTGACTCGACCAGTGTTAACACGATGGATAGACACTGAGGCATCATGCCATGTTTGCTTTAAGAATGAGTGGTTCACTACATACAACCTGTTT